>CM029379.1:2887336-3072336 GCA_017165825.1 Hepsetus odoe
ATTTGATTCCAAAATGAGTTTAATAAATAAGCAGCACCTATTGTTTAATTTAACCTTTATTCAAACTGGCAAGACACTGAGAACTAAATTTCTTAATTACAATTCAATTTTCAATTCAATTTATTTTTATATAGCGCCTTTTACAACAAAGTTGCCCGAAGGCACTTTACATTGAAGGTCGATGATGGAACAGGTTACAGTGATAGATGTTAAAGCCGGACGACTATGGAGGAGAGGAACCAAAAACTCCACTATGTGGAGAAAAAAAACCAAAAAAAAAAACCTCTGAGGGTCCAAGGTCAACCGGCTACCCAACCCCCTTGGGTCTACTAACAGTACAGAGTTAGTTTGGTTTTAGACTCCAGGATCAGTGAGGAGTCCCAAGTTTCTTCCAGGTACCGATGAGCCGCTAGGGTCCCTTGGTGCATCAGATGCATCACACAGACCAGATGGTAGCTCGGCATTGGACTCAGGTGATGACCACAGCGGGCCCACCCGGACATGTGGGGAGAGAAATGGAATGAGGGGGTCAGTAATGAGCAGGATCCAGTAGTGACAGACACAGAAATGAAACAACAGTGCGATGGCATGTACAGCAGCACCAGCGACATTAGTAATGGTGCACTATGGTGACTGGTGCGGGTAAGATAAACTAAAGAAGTAAGTCTTCAGCCGTGATTTAAAGACTGAGACTGAATCGGCATCCCGTACAGAAGCAGGCAAGCTGTTCCACACCTGTTGGCTGGTTGGTACAACAGCAGCCTATTCAAATAAAGGATACTGAAATGGATGATTGAATGATGAATGATTTTGTTAAACATAGAAAGTGTACTTTGAAAAAGCTACTTCATGTAAAAAATGACCAACCAACCATCCAACCGACCGACCAACCGACCAACCGACCAAACGACCAAAGGACCAACCGTCCAACCGACCAGCCGACCAACCATCCAACCGACCAGCCGACCAACCATCCAGCCGACCAACCGACCAACCGACCAATCGACCAATCGACCAACCAAACATCCAACCAACCAACTAACTAACCAACCAACCAAACAACCAACCGACCAATCGACCAACCAAACATCCAACCAACCAACTAACTAACCAACCAACCAACCGACCAACCAAACATCCGACCAGCCGACCAATCGACCAACCAAACATCCAACCAACCAACTAACTAACCAAACAACCAACCATTCAACCAACCAACCAACTAACCAGCCAACCAACCAATCAGCCAACAGGTC
Source organism: Hepsetus odoe (assembly GCA_017165825.1). Classification (NCBI taxonomy): domain Eukaryota; kingdom Metazoa; phylum Chordata; class Actinopteri; order Characiformes; family Hepsetidae; genus Hepsetus; species Hepsetus odoe. Next base: position 2,888,593 of record CM029379.1, read on the forward strand.
AACTAACTAACCAACCAACCAAACAGTCAACCAACGGACGAACCAACCAAACAACTAACCATTCAACCAACCAAACAAACCAACAAACAGACCAGTCAACCAACCAAACAAACCAACAAACAGACCAGTCAACCAACCAAATAACAAACCAGTCAACTAGCAAAACAACAAACCAGTAAACCAACCACAGACATAAATAAATGTATAAAAAGGTGGGGTTAGAGGGGCATTATGATAAGGTGATGGGTGTTGCAACTAAATAATCTCTTAGCACCAGATTTGCCAACAACCACAGTTTCTGAAACCTTTCAAAGCCATTTCTCAGGATATTTCTCCTGCATGTTTCACATTTGTTTTCCATCAAGCTTTTGTCTATTGCCTTATTCGAACAGACAAGCATGGAATTCAATATAGTTATAACTGTTATTATGTTAAGACACTCATCGCTCAGATGAGGTGTACCGCTGACCTTTCTCCTTAGGTGCCACGCTCTGTTAGAAAATAAGACTGTATCCACCGGATGAGATCATCCATGGTGTGTCTCATCACTGCTACTTTTTGAGCACTGTTTGGTTAAAGGTCACACTTTACACTCGTTACATGCTTGACTACTTCTCATGTCCTGGTGTGACTCTTGACAATTCTGCTGCTGATCAGGCAAGCGATATTTACAGGCCCTGATGAAGATGCTGAATTGAGATGACAGACCCTGGAGGTTTTTCCTCCATCTGCTCAAGTGAGTGTGGGAAGAGCTACAGACAAAGTTTTCAACACACTATATTATCAGGAGAATAAAAGCGGAGACACCTGCATGAATATTCTAGTGTTAAAATAAGCATTACTGGACCATTTGAAACTTTTCATTGAGAGCAGTTTGCAAATACTTAATTCACCAAAAGTCATTAGACTTTGTTCACAACTGTTTTTTTTTTTCATGTTTTTGTTTTTGTTACCCAGGCAGTGTTGGGTGGATTGATAGCATTATTAAGAATTAAAATCAATGAAGCCACAAGAAAATATGTAAGAATTTCCCATATCAAATAAAATCAATAAAGACATCATATTTTTTCATATTTGCCTCTTAACTGAGTTAGTACGGGAATATGCGAGGATGTCAGTGCTTTTAACGTAACAATGCTTGAGCCCTGTGCAGTAACACAGGAAAAAAAATTACACACACTCACACACACACTCAGACACACACACACACACACACACACACACACACACAAACACACACAAACAGCAAGCTAAAGTAGGTACAGACCACTCATTTTTTGCCCTTGGGTCCAGTAGACAGAGAGTCCTGTATGTTACATAAAAGTGTTGGGGGATGAACAGTGTGCACTCATTTAAACTGCTGTGTTCTTTTATAGGTTCTTCAAGCAAAATGAGTCCAAGGACCAAAAAAAAGTATAATTATACTAATAATCAAGCAGAATGTTGTTCACAAAAAGCTGAAGCAGCAAGTTTGAAACAGCAGAATTCACCGCCAGACTGTATTCCCAAATCTGGCCCTGGAGAACCTCTGTTTTGCACATTTTAGCTTTTTTATTTTTTTACTTATTTTCACTCAAGAAAACCAATTAAGGCAGGATTTGGAAGCAGGTGCAGATGCACATCATGATACACTTACATTTACATTTACAGCATTTAGCAGACACTCTTATCCAGAGTGTCTTCCATGTCCTAATTACAGGGACAGTCCCCCCTGGAGCAATTCAGGGTTAAGGGTCTTGTTTAGGGACCCAGTGGTGGTAGTGCCAGAGGTGGGATTCTAACCTGGGACATCTTGAGCCATAGGTCCATAGGCAAATATCCTACCACTAGACCACCACTTGGAGCTGCCTATCTGTTTCTTTGTTTTGAGCTGAACAACAAACTGACAAACCAGAAAATAGTTCATTCTCACAAATGCAGATTCGAACAGGTAGAAATTGGCCCTGCGTTTATTTATTTGTGATGGAGAAATTTTATTCCAGTTTTACTGGAAAATAAAAAATACTTTACCAAAACATGTCATTTGTTTCTACAGACGATGAAATGCAAGTAAGCTTAGGAAGCAAATAAAAATGAATATAACAGCAGACAGAAATAGAAAGGGCAACAAAACATGAGTAAGTGTTTGTGACAAAAGAAGAAACAAGACCAATGAAATTGAACTTGTTTGGAAAAATAAAAATGGTTTAAAAATGTAACACTAGATGACAAACTCTGTTAAGCTGCTGTTCAATATTGCCAGTATTTCTTATCCGACTCTTAGATCAGTTTCAGATTATTGTGTAAGGGTTGGGATTTTCTTTGGCTTTTCAAAATTATCCAGATTGCTGGAGCAATAGCTTTTTAAAGTGAAAGTGACTAAAGCAAGCTGTATCAAACAAACCCCATCAAACTAAAGAACAGCATAACTATACAAACTGTACAATATACAGTACTGTGCAAAAGTTTTAGGCAGGTGTGGAAAAAATGCTGTAATCAAAGAACACTTTCAGAAATGGAAGTTTTCATCATTTATTTTCATCAATCAACAAAATGCAGTGAATGAACAAAAGAGAATCTAAATCAAATCAATATTTGGTGTGACCACCCTTTGCCTTCAAAACAGCATCAGTTCTTCTAGGTACACTTGCACACAGTTTTTGAAGGAACTCGGCTGGTAGGTCGTTCCAAACATCTTGGAGAACGAACCACAGATCTTCTGTGGATGTAGCTTCCTCACATCCTTCTGTCTCTTCATGTGATCCAGACACACTGGATGATGTGGAGATCAGGGCTCTGTGGGGCCAGAAGAACTGATGCTGGTTTGAAGGCAAAAGGTAGTGACACCAAATATTAATCTGATTTAGATTTTTCTTTTGTTCGCTCACTTTGCCTTTTGTAAATTGATCAAAATAAACAATCATTATTGATATTTCTGAAAGCGTTCTTTGTTTACAGCACTTTTTCACACCTGCCTAGAACTTTTGTACGGTACTGTATATGAAGTACAAAACTTGAAAACGCAGAGAATATTATATTTTTAATTAATTAATATGGCAGTAGTCACATGTTGCCAATGAGCTTTTAAAAGAAATCTGGAAACAGAAAAGTTAAAAGGTTAATTTTCAGTTTTAAAACCTAATGTTACTTTTTGGAAAGAAGAGTGTTCCTAACATTAACTAATCACCACTCACCTTCACTTTGAAAGTTAAGAGTTTGTTTTCCTTCATCTCGAGATTGACCCGTCCACACTGAAAACACACACTAGTGTGTGTCTTTCTGTAAACTTGAATCCTGACAGCAGTGTAACAGGAGGGATCCTCCACAAGATAGATGCAGAAATGGCCAAAGTGGAGCTCTGGGAAGGATTTTGCTGTGACTTAAGTACTTTGGGACAGGAATAGCTTTAACTTTTTTACATCTCCCATCTTTGTGTTTTCTAGTGATCTCAATCTGTGTTTGGGACAGAAGGGAAACTGCTCGGGCTGCAGTTCTATGGGTCGTTGCCACTGATCACGTGACTGAAACTAGTTTGGCTCCACCTAACAACCAATCAGAATGCAGAATGCAGATGAGCAAGCCAATTTGGACACCATCCACCCAGCAAAACACAACAGAGTCGCAGAGAGAGAAAGCAGAGAGAGAGAGAGAGAGAGAGAGAGAGAGAGAGAGAGATTTCTGGTACTCAGCCTTTATGACTCCACTGCAGCTTCCTTTCTTCACATCATCGGGGACTGAAATAGCCACCGACTGAGCTGCACCAATAAGAGTCCTTGGGCTGCAGGCTAAGAGGGATTTGATCATAAGGGGTGCATAAAATTGGGCTAATCTGCTGAATCCATACTTCTGCAGCTGAAAGTGGAAGACTTTGCGCAGCGAGGCTCAGCAGTAGTGCGGAATAACCTGCAATAATGTAAGTCCAGGCTGCACAGCAAGTTTGCATGCTTGTAAGGCTGGGCTGGGGGCATTGGCATGGAGCTGGACAATACCTACACCTTCTGATCTGCCCCCCCCGAACCAGAGAGGACCCAGAGAGGATCAAGCCATGGCCCGACTGCGCAGGAGAGCGTGCGTTTCTCTTTTCCTTTTCACCCTCTTCTTGCTCGCCACTCTGATGGGCTTAAGGACTCTGAAGCACACCGACGGGTTCCCGGCTCCAGCCGGGGTCGGGGAGAGAATGGACAGGCGCTCTGTGCCCAGCCGTGCCCAGCCCTCACCTGCCCCAGTGCGCAATGCCAGCCCCAGTCCGGGCAAAGGCATAACCCACGACGTTCATATATTTTACTACGCCTGGTATGGGAACCCGCAGATGGATGAGAGGTATATGCACTGGGACCACATCCTGGTGCCACACTGGGACCCCAAAATCGCCGCCAGTTACCCGAAAGGACGGCACGTGCCCCCGGAGGACATCGCATCCAGTTTCTATCCCGAGCTGGGAACATACAGCTCCAGGGACCCGGAGGTGCTGGAGTCCCACATGGAGCAAATTGGAGAAGCAGGAGCAGGTACTGTTCAAGCCAGTTCAGTCTCTAAAGGACATCAGTCTCACGGTTGCCATCAGTACTCTTGTGTATTTATCACAGTAGATACAGCAGTTTGTCACAAATACACATCTGTCGGGTGTGAAGTGGAACCCTCTGCAGTGAAAGTAGTTCAACAGAATAAAGAAAACATCAAATCATAAATCAGATGCATTTAACTCTAGATCTTCAGTGGGTCTATAAACAATATTTTCAGGACAAGGAATAGATGTGACTAAATATGTGATGAAATAAGTGCAAAGGTAGAGATAACTATGTTGAAACATATTCTGAAAAAATTGTGAAAATCATTCTGAAATGTGTAAAGTTGTGCAGATAAGAAAGTGAGTGTGTACAAATATGAAAAGTCACATTGTGCCACAGCATTGCTGAGGTAGACAAGCATTGGTACATAAACACACACACACACACAAAATCTTATTCAGTAACTATAGCATCCATGCTTTAATGGCTGTACACATAAGTATATAAATAAGTATTCTTTTTATACTAGTTTAATATCATCTGATATTGTAATATACTTGGAATTTACTTTAAAATTGCAAATTTTGTTCAATATCACCAGCTGCCCACTGCAGCCCACTGCTGCACGGCGTTTGTGTGCATGGGTTAAATGCAGAGGTCCAGTTTCGTTGTGGTTCACGTGTGCTGTGCTGTGACCTCGCAATGACAAGGGTTGTCACTTTCAATCCTCCTTTCTTTCAGTCCTTTTCAGATTCTTATATTAATAACGGTGATGTATGTATTAGTAGTAGAAATAGCTTTAAGTAGTTACTGAATGCCCTGATTGACTTCTTATTTAGGGATTAAGCCCAGCCTGGACTGTAATTTTTCTTAAGAATCTCAGTTCACAGTTTCCTTTAAGTCAGGATTGGGTTTAATCCTTATCAGAGAAACCAACCACTGGAGTTTAAGGAGTTGATGCAGCCAAAATGGATTCAGCACTGAGTAGGCGGACAGCTCCACAGGCCTAGCAGGATCAGACCCTGTTTTATATTTAACCCAACAAAGGATCAAAACTCTTTCAGAAGTATTTATAATCGCAAACTTGGGTCTGTTTTTGTTGTAAGCATCAGTGTTACTGTCTTCTGACTGATTACCCATGTGCCACTCTGACAGATTGAATTCTACTCAGTGAGAACATGAGAACAGCCTGCGTTGCCAGGAGTCTAGATAGGTGTCTTTAATTAATGGGGTTTGCAGGTAATGTATCACTGATCACATGATTGTGCCTTCAGTAGTTGGTGCCAAAATGCCAGTTTAGGTAATAGCCTCTCCCTAGGTATAATAAACATGATTTCACGAGTGAATGTAATGACAAATTCAAGTTATTTTGGTTGTATTGAACAGTGGATATATTACACTCTTAAATACAAAGGTCAAAAAGGGATAATTTAGGATTGTTAGGTTCAAAATTCAACCATTTTGGTGCTTTTATTGTGAAGAATATATGGGCACAGGCTGCCTCAGATATGCAATAGACCTGACAGCAACCACAAAGAGATTTTCTGAAAAGAAATGAAATGAAAGATCAAAAGAGACATCAAATGTTTACATCAAAGCAATGATTTTGTGCTCTTTCCTGTTGAGTGAAGGTGTGCTGGTGCTGTCATGGTATCCCCCGGGTTTAGCTGATGACCACGGGGAGCCCACTGAAGACCTAGTACCATCAATCCTGGATGCAGCTGTCCGGCATGATTTAAAGGTAAAGATGGTTAATGTTGCATGAAGGTGGCCAACAGGGCTAAAATCGAACATGATACATCAGTAATTTTCACGAGACAGTGTTACAATGTTTAAATGTTCTGATTTGTTAGAAGAGACAAACACAGGTGCCATATTAGGAACATATCTGGAAAGGCTAAGAGCACAATTATTTTTATTTCTCCTGTTATGTTATGCCTGAGGTTTTGCAGCAGATCATTTCCCAAAGCATCTCACTGTCTACGCTGGCTTGCCTTATTTCCACAGTGCATCCTGTGGCCATCTCTTCCCCAGGTTAGACACTGAACGCCCATTTCTTCAGCAAAACTAAGTGAGGAAACGCTTAACTGAAAAGTCATTCTTATGGAGTAATTAATTGAACTTTCCCTCCCCTTCTACCACTATACAAAAGCCCTCATCAAACTTTTAAGCTCCGTACTGCATGGGCTGGATTACTCTCCATCGTAATTCAAGCCGTGAAACATCAGAACACCTCATTAAGGTGCAGAGCAGACAAATGAGAGGCCTTAAGAAAGAGCAGATGTTATTTTCTCAGGCACATTTACGTTTTCATTCCAGATTAAATAAAATCATCTTGATTCAGAGCAGCCCAACTCAGCCAGCTGCTGACAGGCCCCTTTCTGTATGTGGTTGTGTTAAAGCAGCTGGAAGGACTCTGCTGTATTTGTGTGTCTGTCTGCCAGCAGCTCTTTGGATGTTGCAGTTGAACATATGAGCATGTGAGCACGGAAGCCGAACCCCAGGGCTGTTGTTAGTGTATTTAAACAGCTGTACAGCAGTGCTACAACTATGCAAGTGTGTGTTGATGCTGAACAGTTGGATGACGCGGGGCATGTCAGGGTGTGTGTGTGTTTGGAAGGGGGCGAAGCATGAGTGACGAGAGAGAGGCGTGTAAGGGCAGCTCTCTCCAGCTGAGTCCCATCAATAATGCACACTCTGTGTTTGCTCATTGCACACCACTTTTCAGCACGCCCAGTCAGCTTGTTAAGAAGTGTTGCGGCGCAATACCTGCGAGCGTGCAGTACAAAGGCTTTTCATTGTGAAGCCAACCCTTTCTATTTAATTTTTATTCCTACATTAACTGCTTTATGAGCCATGGCTGTGGTCCAGGAGAGACTCTGAGTATAGCTTGGCAGCAGACCTTTTGACATAAAGAGATTAAGCTCACATATTCAGACACACATACAAATACATACACGTGTATTAAAAGTAATGCTCCAAAAGAGTGATGTCAAAAATGAAAATGAAGGAATTTTTCAAGCAATGTTAAAGGAAAATTCAGATGTTTTTAAACTAATCCCAGTCTGCTCCATCTGTACTCTGTGTTTTTTTTTTTTTTTTTACCTTGGAGGTAGATTTGATTCTTAAAGTCTGATCAGAATAGCTTGGCAATTTCTCTCTCTGCTTAAACATACCTGTGCCTGATTTACTGTGTGTTTGCACAGGGAAAGCACCAAGCTAGGGATGGACCCACCTGAATTTTCCTCAGAGATCCAGATTTCTTTACAGCCGAAATGCTCAATGACCACTTTTTAAATGGGCTTTTTGTACTGTTTCACTAAATAATTAAACAAATTAACCACCTGACAAACAGTCACAAATACTGAACTCATTTAAGGGTTATTGAATTTGACATTTTTAATTCATTAAAAAAAGTGAACAGAACGTTAATGTAGTTGATTGTCTGTTTATGTTAGGGGGGTAAAGATTATACTGAGACACTGGATAAAAAAAAAGCAGCTGTTTACTAGGTGCCAGCCCAAATAACCTTTTGGCACCTGTATTTTGAACAACATCCCACTAACTCAGATGTTTATTCTTTAGCTTTTCTAAAGGACACATCTCAGAGAACAGGAGGATTGCAAACAGGGGCTTCATCTCCTGCCTCAGCTGTTAAATATGAAACATGAAAAAATACTTTTGAAACAATTTAAAGGTAATTGTTGTCCAGTCAGCTAAGGACAATATGCAGCAGAAGGCATGAATTTATCAGTGAACTGTACCTGAGCAGTGACCATAAGAGAGAGATTTGATGTTAAACAGCCCTAAGGCACTTACGGAAGTCAGTGAAATGATTAACAGTGTGTGTGTGTGTGTGTGTTGTTGCACCCATGATTTACTTTGCCTCCCTGAACATTTCAGACCCAGAGGGGTTCAAAGCATTTCAGCCAGTAACTAGGGCATGTCGCAGAGGGGTTTTGGGGTGTGAGAGTGACACCATAATGCTGAACCTATAATTTGGTTGTTTACCATTACAAGATGAGCACATGAATAAGGCCGTTTTAGCGGAAGTCACCCTTACAGCTTTGTTGTAAGCTAATCTGAATCCATTCCCTGTATGAATAAACAAATGATTCATCAGATTCATGCATCAGAACAAAAGCAAAATGAAACAGGCTGCAATATAAAGTATTACTGTGTATTTTATAACACACACACACACACACACACACACACACACACACATGTATATATATATATATATTTATACAGTACTGTGCAAAAGTTCTAGGCAGGTGTGGAAAAAATGCTGTAAACAAAGAACGCTTTCAGAAATATAAATAATGATTGTTAATTTTTATCAATTTACAAAATGCAAAGTGAGCGAACAAAAGAAAAATCTAAATCAGATCAGTATTTGGTGTTTCTACCTTTTGCCTTCAAAGCAGCATCAGTTCTTCTGGCCCCACAGAGCCCTGATCTCAACATCATCCAGTGTGTCTGGATCACATGAAGAGACAGAAGGATGTGAGGAAGCTACATCCACTGAAGATCTGGGGTCAGTTCTCCAAGATGTTTGGAACAACCTACCGGCCGAGTTCCTTCAAAAACTGTGTGCAAGTGTACCTAGAAGAATTGATGCTGTTTTGAAGGCAAAGGGTGGTCACACCAAATATTGATTTGATTTAGATTCTCTTTTGTTCATTCACTGCATTTTGTTGATTGATGAAAAGAAATGATGAACACTTCCATTTCTGAAAGCATTCTTTGTTTACAGCATTTTTTCACACCTGCCTAAAACTTTTGCACAGTACTATTTGACAGCATATATACATATATATATGTATATATATATATATATATATATAAACATCCTTCCTAATATTGTACAGTGTGACAGAGTCAATATTAGCACATGACGAAGTATCACCTATGCCAGGTCCCAAAGCTTTTCAGCAGGACACTGTGGTGCCATTGTAACAAAATAATCCATGTTATTCACGGCACCTGTCAGTAGTTGTAAAACTGGGCCTGATTCATGTGTACATTAGTGTGTGTGTGTGTGTCCAGCTTTGTTTTCCTTTCTTGAGCATCTAAGGAGAAAAGCTGAAATGAATGTTCCAGTAAGAGAAGCTAATGCTCAATACAAGAAAGATCATCTACGTGTCTATACAGCAATCAGCTATAACACTAAAACCCATAGTACTGGGTGTGTGCAATCAAACCAACTCTCTACAAGGCCTTGAAAAGTGTGCTGTGGTTTCTGTACCAAGACATTAGTAGTGGATCTTTTAATTCCTGTAAACTGTAAAGTGGGATTTGGAAGCATCACACAGATGTTTGATCAAACTGAGATCTGCTTCCAACACATCATCTTTAGAAACTTACTCCCTAATATATCAGACCTCTTGACAGGAGCTTCTACAACGAAAAATTCGATGTGATTCACTTCACCTCTGCTCATTACCCTCAATTTGCCCGCTTATCTCAAGCCATGTGAGGACAGTTCCGGGATGACTTAACCATTTGTCTGACCTTTCTGTGCAAGTGCCTGTTATATTGCATATTGAATTTAAACAGCCCTGTCATGCTCTAGTGTTCAGCTACGGCTACTGTTACTGGAACATGAGCTGGATTGTCTCGTGGTTTCACTCCTCAGAGCAGAAATGAAGCCAAAGTTTACTTTTAGACATTGAGCATAAGACAAAAGAAAGCTGTTACATTAACCACAGCAAACACCTTCATCACAACCACGTATACACTGATTACTTCAACTGACAGGTGATGTGAATAACATTGATTTTCTCATTACAGTGGCGACTGTCAATTGGGTGGGACATACTGAACACTCATTGAAAGTGAAAGTGCCCACCCTTGTCATTGTGAAACGCAGCACAACACAACACCACAAAATTCAACCGCTATGTTTCACCTATACACAGCAGGGGGCAGCTATCGCAAGCGCCCGGGGAGCAGTGAAGGGGAACGGTACCTTTCTCAAGGGTACCTCAGGGCAACCTACTGGTGAGGGAACCACAGTCTTCCGATCCGGGGCAACTACCTACCCACTAGGCCACTGCTGCTTAAAGTTGATGTGTTGGAAGCACAAAAATGGTCAAGTGTGAGGCCAAATTGTGAGGCTAGACAGCCAGGCCAGAACATTTCAAAAATGAAGAACAGATGAGAAGGCGGCAGGTTGGCAGTGGCAGTGTGATGATCTAGGAATTGTTGACCAAATCAAATGGGTGGCGGTGGTCTAGTAAGGTACTTGCCTATGGAACCTATGGACCTATGACTCAAGAGGTCCCAGGTTCAAATCCCACCTCTAGCATTACCACCACTGGGTCCCTGAGCAAGACCCCTAAACTCTCCAGGGGGACTGTCACTGTAATTAGGACATGGAAGTCGCTCCAGATAAGAGCGTCTACTAAATGGCATAAATGTAAATGTGCTGAGAAACCTATGGTTCTGGGATTTATGTGGATGTCACATCAAAACCTACCGGTTACCTTCATGTTGTTGCAGACCAAGGACACCCCTTCCTGGCAATGATGCTTCTTGGCCACTTTCAGTGGGTAATGTCCAGCCAAACTGCAAAGCTTGTTCAGGAATCGTTTGAAGACCACGACAAGGTGTTCAAGGTGTTATCAATCAGTCTTAGGCCAATTTATGGAGGACCCACTTAACATCTTTAAGGACTGAAAGGCTCTGATGCTAAATTCTTGAGGCAGAAACCCCAGCACACTGTTTTGTGGAGTGTCTCGGCAGGTCAGGGCTGTTTTGGCAGCAAGAGGAGGAACTAACCAATGGTATTCAGGTGTTTTTGATGTTAAGGCTATTTGTTGAAAGCAGAAATGCATTCAATTTCATGGAGATATCTGTAAACCAATTCTTCCCCAGCCTGGAATATATTCTCCTTTAACACTTAGATTGTAAAAAGTCTGTATAATGGATTTTACTTTGAAGTCTGTATACTTATTCACCATTATCTGCGAATATGAGAACATCCCAGCCCGGCTGGGCACTCATTTATTCAGCGTGTCAGACTGGAAAATGCTTGTGCTTTCATAAAGTGGCTTGTGCCACTTCCATCCATTAGTGCCTCTCTACCTTCGTGTCAGCATGACATGAGGCAGTGTCTCATGAGGAGTGCTGCGCTGCACCAGCAACTATAAATGAGAACTCAATATCCTGCTTCGGCTCAGCCACATTACATCTACAGCTTCATATCCCACACAGAATACCTCATTGAATTCTGTTGCCAATAGTTCTCTTACTATTTTACGTCGAATACATTTTATCTAAACCATATTATTAAGTTTGGGCAGGCAAGATGAAATCATTTCGGCAGACAAAAGAGCAAAAACATGATGGGTGTTGGAGAGTAATTGAATAAGGCTGTCAGGGGGAACATGCCTTTACCGCGCTGATGTTCCACCGAGTGTGTTAGCGTGCTGTGAGGTGTTGACATCCATCTCCCTAATGGTTACACTCCATGCTCAACAGAGCCAGTTTGCTCCATGTACCCCCCCCGCCCCAACCCCCATGTGCCAACCCGAAGAACAACTCTGACAACGTGCAATTTAAGTGCAAACGTTTCTGTGATCCTTTTGTACTGGGTGTGGCATTCTCATTCATCACTAACGAAAAGATGTTACCGAGCAGTTCAACAAAGCAACACATTTATGTCTGCAAACACAGCGACAGTTCGGCTCAAGCAAACATCTTCATAAAGGACAGTCGCCGTAATCCTGTAGGCTACAGTCAAAGAATAGGTTCAATTGAAACCTTTGAACAAAGATGGCAGAGACATTTTTCAAGGCCTACGTAAATGTATAAATGCATCATTTTAAAAGACATGCTGGCATTTTTCACACAAACTCAAGGTAACAGCTTATTGCTGGTCACATGAAGACGTTCCTGCCAAATGCAGAAAAAGCTGGAAAGAGAGTAAGGCCAGCTAAGACACAATCGGCTCATCTTTTTCAAGACATCAAGAGTCCAGAGAGACAATTCTGAATATTTTATACAAGAAGTCATTTCACTCTGGCTTTGTTACTTCAAGGTCTTTCTTCTCCATTCATCAAAAGGTGACTGACCCCATCGAGGACAGACTCAAGAATGCAGTATTTCAAAATGTAATAGATTTTCTTTTTGCTGTGGAATGAATGATGAAAAGGAAGTGAGGGAAATTGGCTAAAGGGAGTTACATCAGTAAACTTTCTAATAAAAGTTGGTTGCCATGGTTTGCTTTGTACCGTTTCAGGTGGCGTTTCACATCCAGCCTTACAAAGGAAGGACTGATCTTAGTGTCCATGACAACATCAAATACATCATTGACAGGTTGGTATGACATTATAATCCCCAATATGCTCATGACCTGCATTAAAGCCTACTTCAAACCTGATGCATGAAGGAAACACTGATCTAAGTGATCAGATCCAGTGTGCAATAAACCATAGATGTCTACCTTGCTACAATTTGAATGGAAGTTTAGTAAAGTAGTAGTCCAAGAAAGTGAAGTCTGGGTCAGATTGCATGCTTTAAAACACTTTCTCCATTAATTTTTTTCAAGCCATTGCCTTACTGCAGCAGTCTACTTCTAGTTTTTGCTTGTTAAGTGGTAAAGTTTGAAGCTTTCTTTCATGTGCAATCAGGTACGGAGATCATGGGGCTTTTTATCGCTTCACCACCAGCAATGGGAAAGCACTGCCTCTTTTCTACATCTACGACTCTTACCTGACACCTCCAGAGGCCTGGGCTGAGCTGCTGACCTCCACGGGCTCGCACAGTCTGCGAGGAACCCCGTACGACGGGGTCTTCATTGCCCTCATCGTCGAGGAGCAACACAAACATGACATCCTTGCCGGGGGATTTGATGGGATGTACACATACTTTGCCTCCAATGGCTTCTCCTTTGGCTCCTCCCATCAAAACTGGAAGGGCCTCAAGGCCTTCTGCGACGGCAACAGTCTACTGTTTGTGCCCAGTGTTGGACCCGGCTACATCGACACCAGCATCCGGCCGTGGAACAACCACAACACCCGCAACAGGGTCAATGGTCGATATTACGAGACCGCCCTGCAGGCTGCACTGAATGTACGGCCTGAGATCGTCACCATCACGTCCTTCAACGAGTGGCATGAGGGCACGCAAATTGAGAGGGCCATGCCTAAAAAGACCATCACGAGACTGTATCTGGACTACCAGCCGCATGAACCCGACCTCTATTTAGAGCTGACCAGGAAGTGGGTCGAGCAATTCAGTAAAGAAAAACAACAATGGCTCATGTAATGTGGGCTTTTGTCTGAAGTTGCTTGGTGCAGAAAGATTAGATTATCAAAGAAACATTCTGAAGTTTAGGGTATATGGGACATGAGCGGTTTCAAAACTTTCCATAACAAGACCTCTGCCTCCTCATCTTCAGGGATAAGAGAAACCACACAAGCCACATTGATGCAGATTCCCTTCAGGAAAAAAATCTGAAAGACTAAGAGGGCCAAGAACAGCCCCCTTTTTAAAAAGTGACCGGTAGTGTATCGACCTGATCTTCTCATAGTTTCCACAGATGTTCTGAATGTTGCAGTGCACATCTGGGCAACTTTGCATTATACTAACAGCCTGTTTTCTTTCAGAAAAGGGCAAAAGTACAATTTCCTTGGAAATGAATGATAAAATTAATAACAGACTCTGCTTTTTGTTATTACCTGAACATAAAATAATAAACTGGGCTTAAAACGAATTAAATTACTAAGTGTAAATCCACAAACTGCTTTTGTATGTATTGGTCAGCCATAACACCTGCCTACCATTGGACAGCTTCACTTTTGTGCACCCATAAGCCCTGATTGGTCAAAGTGTAAACCCCACCTTTTAAGACCTTTTTAAGGTTTGCTGTAGAAGAAGCAGATCCTTTAAGCCCTGTAAGCTAGGAGATGGAGCCACCATACATAAACTTTGTGCAGCACATCTGGACAGATACTAGATCGGCTTGACATCTGGACTCGCAAGCAACTCGAATAACCCACCATACATAAATACCAGTTTTAAAAAATGAAACAGCAAACTGGAATAAAATGACTTTTAATTTCGCATTTATTTACATACATTCACCCACCTGCAATGCCACTGAAGATACGAAACCACCTGTGATATTGTAGAACGATCTTAAATGCATGCTGTGCGTATTCACATGAAAGAAAGTCTTTCTGGTCCTCAATGTAACATAGTACAGTGGAAGTTGCACTTATTACCAATTACATTAAGACCATTCTAAAAGGTGAAACCGAGCTCCACAGACAACAAAAAAGCCAAATAAATATAGATCAGAGTAAAAAATAAAAGAATCTGAATTTGCCATACAGAAGTGCATTTATAGGTTAATTGGAAAAAATAGCCTCTCTCTGAGCTTCAAAGGCAGATGAAAATATGCCACCCAAAAAAAATAAATATCTGCATAGAAGAGAGCAATTCCGATTCTTTCCACTGGCTTTTAGGCCGATCGTTCAGAATCCCTCTGGTCTGTGTCAAACCGTCACGCGCTTGTTTGCTTAGCTTGAGGGGAGCAGTGAGCTGCAAACTCACTATCCAGCAGGATCCTCCAATAATCCGTATTTGTCGTCAAGCACAGCAACTGTAGCTGCACAAGCACTGTGAGAAAGAGAAAACAAGAGTTTCACATTTTAGCATTCCTTGTATTTCACTGAATTTCAAAAGTTTGAAATCACAGTTATCTGCAAAAGCCAAGCAAATCACATATTTATTAGATTTTTTTTAAAGTGGAAAGTTAACACTGTAGCAAATCTGGTCTTTGTTTTATTAATTTCAGTATAAAAGTAACTATGGCACATATAAGCGCTTGGATTTCCTCCGAGTTGGTGCCCACTCTGACAAATAACATAACTTGTTTTTGGAAGTGACTATTTGTCATTATGAACACACACCACAGTACATTTCAGATCAGATCAGAAGGCTTCTTCTGCAGTCACACAAAGTGCAGCTGGGTGTTACCAGCAGCCAGGGAGCAGTGATGGGGACGGTGCCTTGCTGAAAGGTACCTCAGGGTAACATACTGGTCTGGAACCATGAATGATTATAGGGCCTAGTCCCTAACCACCAGGCCACCACTTTCCCATAAAATCATATAAAATAAAATCAAATCCTGGTCTTCCGCATGACAGGTGGAGACACTGTCCACTACACTAACAAAGATCATTTTTGTAACCAGCTGTGTGCTTCTCAGTTTTACAAGTTCCGTGATATTCTTAGACTGCCTTTGCACACGCATATGATACACTGAAAGTAAAAGTGACTATTTTGTCATCGTGAATCACAGCACAGCACAAAGGAAACCACAACAAAATCCAGCCTCTGCTTTTCACCCACACACTGTGCAGCAGGGGGCAGCTATTTAAAGTACCAGGGGGAGCAGTAATGGGGGCGGTACCTCGCTCAAGGGTACCTCAGGGCAATCTGGTCTGGAATTTGAACCCACGTCCTTCTGATCATGGTCCCTAACCACTAGGCCACCGCTACCCCATACTGACAGATGCTGAAATGATTCCTGGAGATGGTCAATCCTGACGTACCATCCTGTTCCTTCTTTCCTTTCAGCTTTTCAGGATTCTTTAACGACTCACACACGCTTCCAGAATTTGCAGTTTAGTGAAACTCTTCTACTGGCCACTAGCTGTCAAAAATCCCCAATAACATATTCATCACAATGATTAATGAAAGGCAATGCATTCTATTAGTTAATCTCTCTTTGCGCTAAAAAATGTGACTGAAGCCAAGAGTACTTTGTCCGACTGCCTCTAGCTTATCCAGAAGTTGACTTTTATGATGCTCTAAAAGCTCTTCCAAGTGGATCAGGATTCTGCAGAGAAAATAGAGCACCACCACTTCTATGCCAGCTAAACCTTCCTGCAGGTGCTTTGCTGCTTTCTTGGCCAGAGGTCCGAACATCTTTGCAATGTCCATTTCTTAATGGACTGTAAAAAGTGCCAACGGGAATCCCTTCAATATCTATCCTTTCCCTGTTTTGTAGATATTAAAAGTAGAGCAGTAAATCAAAAAGCCCAGCCAGTCAATCCACCTTAAAACATTTATCTCCAGTGAAATATGTACGTATCCTCGAGGGGACCACCCCAGTGCATTCTTTTTGAAAGTATACCTGATCTGATCAAAAAATAGGATGATTAAATTGGATGTTTCAAAAAGCCAGAACCTTCAGCTATTCAACAAAAAACTTTTATGTTTCGCTTATTTGCTATGAACTTAAAAGCTGAATAAACATCATCTAAATAATTTTTTGCTAGAGGTGGTCCATTGTTTTGCTTAAGGGAGTACACTCACCAGCCAGGTCTAATGATGCGGTATCTGCCAGGCACAGAGAGATCAATTACTGTTGAGCCCAGCCGACTTTGGTGTCCAATCGGGCCACCATCCACAACGACGGCCAGTCTGGACCACAGATCTTCAAACTCCTTATTTTGTAGCACAAAATGAAAGCAATGTCAACATAAGCACGCCTGTAGGAACGGCAAAACTACAAACATCTGAAAGATCTACTCACATGAACAGCAACAGTGCTGGCTTGTGTACTAACATTGGCACTAGTCAGAGCAAGGGGCTCGTCACATATCTGACACAGGCATCTCATGAAGGTGTGGTCGGGAATACGGACACCTACAAGCTGGATCAGTCACACAGACAGGTAAGTGACACTTAAAAGACATACAGCACCGTGTGAAGGTCTTGATCCACCACTTCTTTCTTCAGATTTTGTTTGGAAACGAGATAACAGGTGCAAAAATATACGCGAACAGTTTATGAGACAAAGAACTTATATGATTCTAACCAGCTTTAAGGTCAACATTTGCTAGGACCACCGTTATTCTTCAGCACAGCCTAAACTTGAGCTTTCTCAAAGTCGTCTTCAGAAAAGTTCTCCAGGCTTCATAAAGGACTTTCCTAAACTCTTTGGACGTCAGCTGCTTTTTGCTGCCTTTTGTTTTGTTCCCTGTGGAGATGATCCCACACTGCATCTGAAACTGCAACTGAAAGTGAGAACCAAAAACTTTGTCCTAAAGGAAGCCTGGAGAACCGTTCCCCAACTATACATTTAAAAATATATAGTCTGGATGTTTGGAAGCAAAATTTGAAGAAATGAGGGGTTCAAGACTTCTTCACAGTACTTTAAATATAAAAATACCATTCCTGAGATATTCACCTTCGTAAATGGATTGAGATCTGCATTCAGCGTGTCTTTCCTTTCAAGGACTAGTGTTACTGGACCAGGAAGAAGATCCTCAAGAAGCTTTTTTTTAACAACCACTTTGCAATACCTGTAGACAAAATGTGCTATTAGGACCTGCTTCACCATCGCGCTGCCGTGAAATGACAAGAAAACTCACTTGTATATGTCTTGTATTTCTCCCACACAAATAGCCAAAGGCTTGTTGCCATTTCTCCCTTTGATATCATACACCCTCTTGATGGCTTCTGAATTCTGAGCCAAGCAGGCCAGGCCATATATGGTGTCAGTAGGAACCGCAACGACGTGTCCATTCTTCAAAGCCTCTGCTGTGGAGTTCAGGATTTGAAGTTTATCTAGATTTCCTGAAAAGAAAACAAACACTCAAAGCACAATCTTTCAGAAAAGGATTGCAGTGCCACTTACAAAATATGACAGATAATAATAATCAAAATATTTCACAGATCTGCCCTCGATTGATGTGTAGGACTTCATAAATAATAACGCAACCGAAGAAAGTTGCTTCATCACTCCTAATGGCTTGGGATGGGCGATAGCACTCACTTTCTCTTCAAGCATATTCAAGCCATTTGGAGCCTTTTAGTGCATTTACAAAGGGGAAGTGGAAGGGTTTTATTTCTACACTTAAAACTAGTGGTACGCAATAATGGACACAAACCAAAACTGGGAGTTTACTTGGATTTGAAACGTCTAATTTGCAAATAATCTAACTTCCAGAATCACAGAATCAATAAATATGTATAGTTACTGTGTACAGGTCACGTGTATATAATACACAGTTAGTTTAATAAATATGAATTTGAAGAGGGATAAAACATCTGTCTAAGCAAACATCTACCAGCCTGGAGATTCAACACCCCAATGAATGTTGTGGTTTAGAGGCCTAGTAGGTTCCCCTAAGGTTCCCTTGAACTTTTTGAACACTTTATGTTTATAATAGGGATGCCAATAGGGATGCACAAACCAGTGTATTTCTTCATGCTGGTCCCAATTCCAGATAAATGTGGGATATGTCAGGAAGGACATCTGACGTAAAACTTTTGCCAAAGCAATATGCGGACAACAAAACAGATTTCCATATCGGATCAGTCCTGGATTAACAACCACCACCACCAGTACTGTTATCTAACAGGGTGCTGTGGAAATTGAAAGCATATGACAGGGTGACTCGAGAGGAGTTGCTTTGAATGAGAAAGTCAGGAGTGGCAGAGAAGAATGTGAGAGTATTATAGTACATGTATGAGGGCAGTGTGACAGTGGTGATATCTGCAGTAGTGACGGACTACTAGGTAGGAGTGTAAGAGGTAGGAACAGGTGTGACGGTGAGACCAGCTATATTACACAGGCTGGAGACGGCAGCGCTGATGAAAAAGTGACAGCAGAGCTGGAGGTGTCAAGAGTATACTCAGATATTTGCTAGGAGTGAAGATGGACAGGATTAGAAATTAGTGTATTAGAGGGACATCCCAGGTTAGATTTTTTGGAGACAAAGTTAGAAAACAAGGTTGCGTTGGTTTGGACATGTCCAGAGGAGAGATGAGTATATCGGGAAGAGGATGTTGAAGATGGAGTTGCCAAAAAAGACAACAGGTAGATCAAAGAGGAGGTTTATGGAGCATAATCCATAAAAATGATGAGGAGAGAGGACATGCAGGCGAATCGGTTTGAATGAGGAAGATGCAGAGGACAGGAAGAAATGGAGACGGACGATCCACTGTGGCGACCCCTAAAGGGGAGCAGTCGAAAGAATTTGTTTTTGCATTTATTCATATATTATAAAATTTAAATATTATATTAGAGCTTAGCTTTATTACTCAAAAAAACATTCTTGAATTCTAGCTAATTTTTTGTGATAATTCTTAGGAAAAAAGTGAACTTTAATTGTAACGGGTATTATTAATATAATTATCACTTATTCCTAAAAAAAAAGTTACTTTTTCACGAAGGAATATTTTCGACTGTGACGTTTATATTTTTTTATTATTCTTTAAAATTAATTATTCTAAATAGCAGGAAAAAACAGCATAAGAATCATTTATACATGCCTTTGGATCAATAATTTATAATTACAGCCTGAAAGACAGAATTAACCCATATTAAATTCCCCGAACCCCAAAGGAGGAGTGAAGGAGGAAGATGCAGAAGATCCGCTGTGGAGACCCCTAAACAGGAGCCGCTGAAAACCCCAGATTTTGGTTTGTTTGGCTGCCAGCCTGAGAGCAGCTGAACGCACCTCGTGTGTCCGCCGGCTGAGAAAGAGGCCCGTTAGAGGACTGTGGGAATAAACGCAGGACTGTGGCCTTCATCTCGTTACAAACAACTCCAATTCCCACCGAGCTGTTTGGATTCAATGGCGAATAAAACGTTAATTTACGAAAAAACGCACAGAATCGCATGAGATTCTCATACAGCTCGGACTTATACAGGAAGAGTGGAATTCAAAATAAAAGTCCCCCCTCACCCGAGTACACGGAGCTGGAGTTTTTTTTTTTTTTTTAATACTTACACTGCTCTCGTCAATTTCTCAGTGAAGACCATTTGAAATAATAGCCACCATTAATTAGTTTATCAGTCATTAATATTCCTATTTTATTTGTGTCCAGGGAGACAGTTTACGTAATTGTAATGCTTTTATTTTGAAAAAAAAACCGTCTGGCTTCGCATGACTTTATAGATGATGAAATAAAGAATACGTTTGATGTATTTTTTTCAATGCTAAAAATCTACATACGTTTACCATAAACAGATAACGTCTAGAAGATAGTCAAAATATAGTTGACAGAAATTATGAACAAATAAATGATCACACAAACAAATAAACGTGTTTATTTGTTAGGAGAGGCGTAACCTGCGTTCATAGCGCTATATATACTAATTATACTCTATATATAATAATTTTATTGTTATAGATAATCGTTACGACTAAAATTGATTAGATTTTCTTTCGTGCTGCGCTGCGTAAACCTCAGTGTTACATGTCATTTTATCCCTGGTTTCTGCTGTGGAAAATAAGCCGTTATTTATACAAAAACTAAGAATATAAAATCTGATCAATTAAGTCGTAATTTCTATAATGCGCATGCGCAATAACGGGATAGTCTGAATCTGGGCGGAGGGCGAGAACTCGGCGCAGTAGGTTTTGCGCAAGCGCAACTCAGTTATGCCGAGTGAGAACGTGATTAGGGCTGCACTTGTTGAACGCTAGGGGGCACTCCAGGGCGAGAGCGGTATTATTGAATGTATTTTTTGTCCAAAATAATTGTTTTATACATTCAAATGCACTCATTTCCACACGACAGGCGAACAACAAATATTATTCACTGCTGCAACACTTTGTAAAGTTTTTGCGCTTCATTTGCAGGGCTTTTATCTTCACGGCTTTCACAGGTTCATGTAACACTAACAGCCAATTAGATAACAAGATGCTCAACTCACTAACCAATCAGCATTCAGGAGTCAGTATAGCAACCAATTAGCACTCAGTAGACAGCACGCCAACCAAACAAGAGTATTTATTCACGTAGTTCTTTATTTCTTATTAATTTAAATCCCTGTATGAAATATATATATAAAAAAAATACATTTATAAAACTATATAAATACATACAAATATTTTGACTAATTTTTTTTAAACGTTAAGCTTTTAATTTGTAATACCATGGGGGTATTCCGTAGTAGGATTTCTGTGGGTTAGCCAAATAAATTAAACTGAGCAGTGCTCCTCAACTAATTTCCTAATGGACAGAACTGATTATGGGATTAAGTTATTTCGCTAAATCCATTTTCGTGGATTGTCTGTTTGATTTCATCCTTTGCTTTATAAGTGGTCACATCTCCGGCTGTTTTTTATTTTAGGCCAAAAGTGGCTTCCAAAAAAATAAAGTACAGGGTTTCCTTTACTCTTAAGATCCACTGTGGTTTTTGCACTCATCAGTTATTAATTTGTTGATTCTGAACTGGTACTCTTGTTCTTTTCTTCAGGACCGGTTTAGACTGATGTCAAATCAGTGAAACAGAACCAGCACCATGTGCAGGAAATTAACGGCCCTGATGAAACACAGGGGTTCGGGCTCACACTCAGTTTCCTGATGGCATCACAGGCAGGTCAGGAACACTTTCTCCTTTAAAAACAACAACAACAAAAACCCACAACAAACAAAACAAAAAAACTGCTTTGCCTGTAATGTTCATTTATTTTACAGAGAAATCAAAAGACACCGGCCTCACTCATGAGCTGACAGGCCCTCCTGAAAAGCAGGTGAGTGGTTTTCTTTTTTCTGCAAATGCTTTTGTTGAAGCTCACACTCTCGGGCGAACTGGATCAGATCTGCATCTTTTCAGTGCTACCGTGATCTTGAAGCTCTAGAAACGGCCGTGTCTGCGATGGAAGAGAAGATAGCCTTGTGTGACATGGTCTTTAATGACCTGACCGCGATCCAGAGAATTATCCAGGTAAACCTGAACCAGGTTTGACCAATCAAATTGCACAAAATTCCATATTTATCATCCTGTTTGAATTGCAGGAGAAAGGCCTCGGTGATGCAGCATTTCAAGAGCAGGATAACTGAGCGAATTCCTTCATAGTCGATTTTTTTTTTTTTTTTTTCTTCTTAAAAGCTTGCAGTAATAATCAATAAAAACAGACACGATGACTGAAATAATGAAATGAGCCTGTCAGGATTTCACTGATATATTGCTTAATTCAATTCAAAAAGTTATTACTTTGCCATAATACATAATACTTTATACAAAACAAGCATATGAGAATTTTCACATTATACATTCCTTAAAAATACAGATCCTTTTTATAATTTTTTCATCACACTTTGGGTATCAAAAGCAGTCGGCTGGAAGCGTTCGTTTCCCCATCAGATGACCCGTCGCACTTTCGTGCGACCCGTAGCATGCTACTGTGTTCTGCTTTAGGCAGAACTAGTGGATAAACGTCACACTGAGTTGTTGGTCTGAGAACTGAACGATCAACTCGGGAGTTTATTGTAAAAGCCGGCCCAGAAGGACCCACTTAGGGCGTATGGACCTGATCTCAAGAAAGCAGTTGAATCACACTTCAGGATAAATGACAAGCAAACTCTGTGAACTGTCATTTCATTGCACTCTGTTGTGGAAAAGTGATACGGTATGTACAGACTAATCCTAAAGCCAAATATCAAAAAGGCAAACCAAAATCTGAAAAGTGACAATTCTTACAACAGAATTATTAACTTGAGGTCTGCCAATCGGACAGCATGCATTAACAGAGACGTCTGCCCCCACACGCATCTGTGGAAAGACAACTATTCAGAGATTACAATGCCCATGTGCGCGATAAATTGCAATACGTTAGTCAGATTAAACAACAAAACCATTAAAATACCATCTCTTCTAGCTACTGTGTACCCGAAGCCTCCTCAGAAGGGGCAGAGCAGAGGAACCTTTCGGAAGTCTAGTGACTCTCAGTGGTTTCAAACGAGCGGTAACTTGCATAACAATGACTGAAGCAAAGTGTTCTTTCATCCAGTTTTTACAAAAAGCTGAAGCGTGGAGGAAACTAAAATATGAGAAATGTATTTTGCATAGATCATTCTATTACAGACGTTATGGCCAAACATGATGCTTATT
This sequence comes from Hepsetus odoe, assembly GCA_017165825.1. Taxonomy (NCBI): domain Eukaryota; kingdom Metazoa; phylum Chordata; class Actinopteri; order Characiformes; family Hepsetidae; genus Hepsetus; species Hepsetus odoe. Next base: position 2,911,957 of record CM029379.1, read on the forward strand.
CTGCCTGGAGCAAGTTTCAGGATGCCTGTATAGAATTTGTGTTAATTGACAAAACAAGGGTTGTGGGACGGTTACTTCCACCACTTCGGAAAGTCTACCGTTCCCCACATAAAATCAGATCAGTTTAGCTTCAAAGACAACAGGCATTACGGAATATTTGGCTGGGGTCAACAGCTGTGGATGTCTCAGTGTTTGTTTTAAAAAAAAAAAAAAAATCTTGTGTACCAAAAAAATGTGCCACGTTGAATGCACATTGTAAGACCACAAGAGAACGTACAGATGAGGGTCTGAATTCAGTGTTTCTCAGCGTTGAGGGGCAGATCTTATTTCATGAGAACGGGCAGAAACCAGTTCTCCTGCTCTGAGAAGATTCATGGCCAGTGTGTCTTTTTTATGAAAATTACAATTATTCCTTGGCACTGGTTTAAAAAAAATAACTTTTTTTTCCCCTCCTGAATGCAATCTCTCAACAAGAAACTTGTCATCAACCATTAGTGAACAAGTTTTTTTTTTTTTTTTTCTCCTTTTCTCAGTCAGATATCAAAAAATGTCAACAGCTGTAAAACAGTAAGGCTGTTTTGTTCTGCAGATGATCCTGGGCATCGTAGCGTCTTCTTTGTCATAATGCACACCGCATGTGGAGGAGAAAAACAAGAGAAGCGTGACAATTTGCCGACAGGCTGGCTGCAAAGAAAAAGGGCAGCGCAGTGCAGTTTCACATCTTCCAAACCCAAAGTGTGATCGCCCCCCGTAGTTCTATACAAAAATACAAATACAATCTAAGGGCATAAACATTTATCATTTCAAATGTACTACATTATATTTACATTATAATCAGCTCCTTAAAGCCTCTCCTTTACAGCAGTTGTGTATAAACAGGGGGATTAACGGGTGCAGGGAACTAACTAGTCATTCTCTGTATGTTCTAAACCTTGGCTTGGTGAGCAGGTAATGTGTAAATCACCCTCCCACAGGCCTGATGTCCATTTTTCTGTAAGTTCAGGGACAGCACAGACATGTTAACCTCTGGTTTGATTTTCTATATCCCTGAGCAAGCCACAACAGTGAGACTTACATGGGTCTAAAGGAAGAAAAAGATAAAAGGAGGAAGAAGAAGAGAAAAAAAAAAAAAAAAAAAAAGTCAAGGAAAGGCTAAACTTGACTCAGTAACAGAAATGCAGGAACAGGGATGGTTAGCCCCAACTCCATTATGCCTGATCTGCAACCCAAAGGCAAGAAGGACAAAAAATATGTACTATTGACTCCACCATAGACAAACAAAGACAAAGGAAAGTGAAAAACAAAAGGTCACAAAGTATGTACTGCATTGATCTAATAAGAGAGATTAAGCATTTCAATAAATTAATATATAAAAATTAAATACTAGTTACAGGCAGCCAACCAAAACACCCATCAGTGACATTTTAAAGGCAAGCAGTTTGTCACTCCTTTCTGTTGACGGAAACTGCTTCAAGATTACATTAGCGTCACATTTATTGGGCTACTGTAGTCTTTCTAATAAATTACACGTAATATACTATTCATATCTTACAGCGTGTGCTGGGCCTGATGACTGCATGAACTCAAAAGGGCTTCATTCTTCCTTCAAAGTGCTGTATATGCCAATTATGTCTCAATCACACATTCGTAAAATCTTCAGTGTGGCTGGCTGGCAAACCGTATGCTGTTCAGTTTAATACCCCTCAGTGCTTTAAGTCCTTTTCACCTGTGGCTATCCTGTATCTTTTAAAATCTATTCTACTGCAACCGAGCCCAAGCAGCCTGATTCACACAGATAAGTGTTTTACTCCTTTGAGACATAAGATGTAATATTGCTTTATCTTATAAAAGCTGAATCAATAACTCGTTTTTCCACGTTTTCTCTCATTTTACCCTTCCTGGCCATCTGACCGCCATATCGGTTTGCCCGGAAGGACTGCTGCGGTACAGTGCGAAAGGTGAAGTTACTTCCAACAACGGGCTACCTACCTACAAACCTCGTTTTCATTGGGGAAATGTCATATGTAGGAATATGCGCGAAGCACATACTGAAACTAATCAGTGTGATTAGTGACTAAAATGCTAGCTCAAGGCTCACATGTATTTAGCATTTAGGATTAAGCTCCCCCTACATGATGGTAATCAAAAGAAAGCTGATCCTAGACTGTCCCCTGGTTTATAGTGAATACGCTTATGCATCAGATCTACAATGCATAAGGCAAAAAAAAGGTGGCAAATGAGTGAGAGGGTTGGTGATCCTTAGCTTTCTTTAGGTGGAGGTGTTGCTGTTGCCCTCACTCATGGAGAACTCATCAGTGATGATGAGTAGAGCCTCAATGTTGGCTGTGGTTTCAGGGCTGAGGAGGTCCACCACATCCACATTGGCCAGACTGTCTGTAGGAGTGCTGGAAGCCATGGCCTCACTGTGGAATGTCTGAGTTGAGGCAGAGGGATTCCCAGGCTGGATCTGTTGCTGGGGGAGAGAAGAGTTCACCTCGGAGGAACAGCACTGTGCAGTTGTCTCCGATGATGGTGTTGGTGGTGGTGGTGGAGGTGGAGGTGGAGGAGGAGGAGGAGGAGGAGGAGGAGCAGGGTTGTCTGTAGGCTCTGGCTGTGCAGAAGCAGCACTTTGGCTCGAGCTTCTTTCTTTAGCCAAGTCTCTGCAGGCACACTGACACTGGCAAGCCTCCTCCTGTTTAATTATAATGACTGGGAGACTAAGGCCTATCTGCTGCACAGGGTTCCCTAAGAAAATAAAACAAACACATGGCATGCTTTCGGCTTCATATCTGCAGGTCTGAAGTAACAAACCAGACAAAAGAAGTGGGTGTAGGATAACATTAAAGTGAACTTCCAATAATACATGTGCATTTGATCATACCTGAATGTCCACCTACAGGTATGGCTGTTGTAAAGAAGACCTTCTCCACTTTTGGGCCCTAAAAGAAACAGCATACACAATACATGAGAAGTACTAAAGGTACCAAGCATTATTTGTTTACAGATATAATAATAATAATAATAATAATAATAATAATCCTTTATTTATAATCCCACGAATGGGAAATTCGCTCTCTGCATTTTACCCATACACACGTGCAGCAGTGGGCTGCTATTGAAAGCGCCCGGGGAGCAGTGATGGGGACGACACCTTGCTCAAGGGTACCTCAGGGCAACCTACTGGGAAGGGGTTCGAACCCCCGATCCTCCGATCATGTGGCTGACGCCCTAACCACTAGGCCACCGCTGCCCCAAATATGTGCTACAGACTGAAGCCTTGCCATAACAATTATTATATATATTATATATATATATATATATATATATATATATATATATATATATATATATATATAAAAATAAATAATATTAAGAGAGAGGTAAATTTAGTTCAAACAGCAACTGGATACCTGCTGTTCAGGGTTTTGCTGTGCATTGGCAGCACTGCTGAGGATCCACTGCAGGTTCTGGTCAGACATGACGAGGCTAGGCTGCAGGAGACCCTGTGTGGGGGCGATGGTGATGGTGGGTGTGGGAGCCAGGCTGGTGTTGCCTGCTAAAGGCACTGTGTGCGTTACGACTGCTGCTGCCGCTGTGGTGATGGCTGTCGCTGAAGCAGGGTTGGGGATGCTGGCCACGGCCGAGGTGGAAACTGGCAGGGAATTGGCAAGGGCTAGTGCGGGTGCGTAGTGTTGGGTGGCAGCAGGTGCAGGGGGAGCGGGCACTTCTGGTGTTGGTAGTGAGGTATGGAAAACTGAGGAAAAGCTGGCTGACTGTTGAGGGGTGGGAGTGCAGTTGCCGGCAGAGGCTGTCTGAGAGGAGGATGAGCCAGGCTGAGTAGAGTTCTCTAGGACAGGGGTGCTGAGAGAGTTAGTAGAAGAGGAGGACGAAGGCAGCTGAGGGTAGGAAAGCAGAGCAGATGCATCTGCCACAGCTGGCTGTGGTGGCGTCTCCAAGCCAAAAGCCTCTACTAGGTTATCTGGAGGTGCAGAAACATTTGGTGAGATTCAGGTGTTGCCATGCTTGGCATCTGTGCAAAACATGTTCAGCAAGTCTTGAGAGGTACTTGCCTGAGGGATGTGCATCATCTTGACTGACACTGTTTTCAGGGCTCTGGAACATCGACTCAAATATTCTAACTGGAGTGACGCTATTCAGTTCCAAGCTCTGTGACTACATTATGGAGGGAACAATCAAATGAAACAGTGACAAAACCAACGGTCGAAGGAAAAAAAAAAAAAAAAAAATCATGTTTCATTAGGAGAACCTGAATATAAAAACAAAGCATGTTTTGAATGATCCTTCCATTTATTAATGTTTTCAACACCCGTTTTATCCCCTTGGAAGTAAAAAAAGCCACTGAAAATCTGACCTACACTTCTTTGCAGAGTAGCTTCTCTGCAAAGCTTCTGAACGTTTAAGGCCCTGCCCCAGCATCCCAGCATTCAAGTCAGGACAAGGATTATGCCATAAACCCCAAGAGGTGGATTGGCCTTGTTATCCACAAAGTTGTCTTAATATAAAATCCAACTCAGGTCATCATGACTGAGTAGTTGTCACTGATTTTTGGAATAAAAAAAAAATAAAAATAAAAAAGTGCTGTTGTAAACACTTTGAAATGGGATTGTAACCTTTTTCAGCAACCTGCCTTCTGATCCATCCTAGAAATTCTCATGAGCCAATTAAAGGGGGCAATAAATTTTTCATAAAGTGACAAATACACAAGCGGGGTGCTATTGCTAAAATAAAGGAATCGATTTGCAGTTGTTGTTTGATAATGTCAGAAACTTAATCATTCCGCTATAGCTGGTAAAAACAACTAATGCATTAATGTGCTCAACTCACATTAGCTAAGTGTCTGTCATTTTGGTGAGTACTCATATCATGTATTTTGCTTGATATGCCATAAATTAGCCACTCACATTGTTGATGTTTTCTCTGAGCTCAGAGTCTGTCGAAATGGGGCTCAAATCACTGAGGCACGGTGAGTGATTTGCATCCTGTAAGTAATTTAAAAAAAGCACCTGTTAATCTGAAATACTGTACTGCTGATTAAGTTCTTACTAGAATGGTAAACCGAACGTTTTTTTTTTGGGGCAGCTGTGGTCTAGTGTTTAGAGACCAGGCCCCAGGATTGGGAGGTCATGGGTTTGAATCTGAGCCAGTGGGTTGCCCTGAGGTACCCTTGAGCAAGTTACTGTCCCAATCATTGCTCCCCAGGCACTTTAAATAGCTGCCCCCTGCTGCATGTGCGTGTTAAAAGCAGAGGTCGTATTTCGTTGTGGTTCACTGTGTGCTGTGTTTCACAATGACACAATAGTCACTTTCACTTTCGTTTCCCCCTGGAGAAATCTGTTTCACTGAAGAAACAATAAGACCAAACGCGCTTGGGGAGTTAACAGAACTTGTTCAGATGTCAGCAAGTTGGCTTTTTTGTTTATTCCCAATGCTGATATGTTTAGCTTATTCACCCTGACGCCGCAGAATTGAGATCTATAGCTTTAGCTCAATCACAAACACTTACCTCCAAAAGAGGATGACTGAGGTTAACTATGTATGGTGGGCCTTTATCATGACCCCGAATGTGACTCTTCAGACTGTACTGTGAACTGAATGTCTTCTCACAACCATCACTAGGGCAGAAAAAAGGCTTCTCTCCTGGCGAAAAGGGTTTAAAAGAAAAGAAGGATTAGCATACTATATAAGACAAATTCATGTTTTTTCTGTTGAAAATAACTGCAAGCCCCACATACCACACTATACTTTGACACTAATTTTTTGAAGCGATATTAACTGGATACATAAAAATACAAGGAATTTGCAAATGATTCCCCTTTCATTAGAAAAGCATACGATCAAACACCATCTTACCAGTGTGTGTCCGCACGTGTGTTTTCAGATGGTGACTTGCAGCAAAAGCTTTACCACAGCCATCGTGATCACACCTAAAGGGATGGTGAGAATGAACAAGAGTCATGTATGATACAGAAAAGTCATTTACAGTATCTCACAAAAATGAGTACACTCCTCACATTTTTGTAAATATGTTATTCTTTCTTTTGATGGGACGACACTGAAGATATGACATTTTGATAAAATGTAGTCTGTGTGTACAGCTTGTATAACAGTGTAAATACAAGTAAATTTGCAGTCCCCTCAAAATAACTCCGCACACAGCCATTCATGTCTAAACCACTGGCAACAAAAGTGAGTGCACCCCTACGTTAAAGGTCCAAAGTGATAAAGGAACTAACCGGAACGGCTTCTCGCCAGTGTGAGTACGAATGTGTTTCCTCAGATCGCTGAGTGTGGTAAAGTACTTGGTGCATCCTTCTGATTCACAGTTAAACGTCTTCCCAGTGTGAAGCCGCTGATGTGCTTTCAGCCTGAGTTACATAAAAAAAAAAATGTTAAAAAAGTTAATAAAGAAGCAAAGAGAATGCCTGAAATTTACAAGATCCCATGAACAAGTGCTACCTTTGTTGAAAAATGTTTTAAGATGCTTAAACTAAAATGAGACTCCCATCAGTGGGATCTGACAGAACACCAAGTCCAATCCATAGGGGAGCTACCTGTCTTTAAAGAATCTACTCCACATTTGGATCTTGCGTTTAAAGATTGAGTGTTTATTTACAGATGTCATGTTTGCAATGGCTGTTTAACTTGCTGTAATAGTTAAGTGAACATACATATTGTTCTTATTAGATCGTTTTCCTCAGCTTTTAAGAAAATCATCCTGCCCCATATTGTATCTGCTTGTAACTAGCCTATTGGTTAATGGGAAACAGCAGAGCAGAATGGATCGAGCAGGCACAACAGTAATGGGATCAATGGAGAGGAGTGTGCTGTGGAGAATATGAAAAGTAACGCGGAGTCAGTGCTGGCACAGCTCACACCAGGGTCGATAGTGGCACAGCTCCCACCCAGCCCTTGCTGTGGCCTTCAGCAGTGTCATATGAGGAGCCTTTTTGACAGTATGAGGTCACCAGAGAGTCACTACTTCGGCCCTCTCTGGAATATGTACAGCTACAACAAGCAGCTGTTCCAGGAAAGAGAGCTAAGACATCTGAAGCACTGCTCACTGTGTAATAAGGGCATCATGCTTTTACAAAATTTATAAAAACATAACGACAGGAGTGCACAACATGAATAAAGTTTCAGAACTGCAATTAGACTGCTGCATATGGTCACTTGCCCTGGCTTTGAATATGTAACAACAGGTCCTATATTTTAACAATTTTGGAAAGAAAAAAAAGGATAAAATCAAGGATAAAAATCTATTCACCATCCATATGGTCCATGCATGGCTCTGATGGCTGCAAAAACAGTCCATTTTTAACACACATTTACAAACCGACTTAATTAGCCTGAACCTGAACCTATTTCTTGCCCCGAATATTCAATTCAGGGCAAGAAATCATTTACTTACATCGGTATTAAAGGCACAGTAACAAAAAGCCTGTTTAATTCAAGGAATGACAGAAAAAAAAGGTCACGTGAGAATGAATGATTTTATTTTTGCCACAGAAATATCAACAAAACTACATAATTGGGAACATGGACTTGGCCAGCGTGTGTCTTGAATGTCTAAGTTCTCTAATGATCATTCTCATCCTTCTGGGATAGCATTAATGCAGAGAAGTAACTTATGCCAATGATTTAGACATATTGCATATAATGCATGATATATTGTACAGCCCTCGTAAATACAAAATATCAGATTGGTTAACATGCAGCTTTTGCAACAAATAGATCCATTTAATTTTGATATTTACCTGAATGTGTGCTGTATAAATGGTCCATTAAGAACAGTCAATTAAGACATGGATTTTATGTTTCACGTGCAAATTAAATAAATTAAGAAAACATTCAATGTCAAACATTTTTTAAAGAAAAAAAATTAAACATACTCAACTGACCAGTTAGGCAGACTCGCATTTTGTTATAGGCAAAACATCTCTGAGAACATTTGCCCTAAAGCAAGCCTCACCTGTAGAGTGTGTTGAAGGCTTTCTCACAGCCCTGCACGTCGCACTCAAAAGGCTTCTCCTTCGTGTGAACGCGAACGTGGATCTTGAGGCTGTAGGACGTGAGGAAGGCTTTGCCGCATCCCTGCTGGTTGCACACAAAAGTGTATTCCCCACGGTGCGTCTTCTGATGTGTCCGCAGGTTTCCAGCTGTGCTGTAGGTTCGCGTGCAGCCCTCGAACATACATTGGTACCTCTTTACCTGCAGGATACACAGAAGCCATTAAGGACATTGGAAATGGAAAAAAAAGAAATGGATAACATCAGGAGTTGCTGTCCATCCTAAAGTAAATTACGTGCTTGGCAGGTTCAGTCAATCACAATGAAAACATGTATTTGCAACTGAATTTTTTCTTCAGTTTTACAAAGTATTGAAAAATTCACCATCATTCAAGTTTCAATATGCATTTGGAGAGTTGTAATATTCATAATACATTAATTTTTTTGTTTCAAGATCTCAACTGGTCTGCAGACTGGCTGTCTAAACTGCCTTCTATATGCATGCTATTCATGTAGGCCTGCGACTTGCTACTGTCACATCCACTCACTATGTTTAAAAGGAGGTTTTCACAAAATATTGTTCATAAATCAGCATTCAAGAACATTGCATGTACAGAAGTATTCAGAAATGGCTTCTAGTTGGATACCTAGCAATTTAAGTATAAATTGTAATTTGTACAATTTCCATCAAAAACAAACAAAACAAAAACAATTATTAGTAATATCAGTATTGAGCTGCTGGGAGGAGATTATGTGAAGCCAGTACTAACTATGAGTCCACAGGAACAGAATGCATACAGGATCTCTGGCAGGTAGATGGCAATTGACATGACTTTTTAACTACCCCACTGATTCTCCTGCTATAGCCAACTTTCAGAAACTAAGCTTTCTGCTCACCAAACAAAAGCATTCAGGCTTTTCTCAAAAACAAGTGTGGGAGAGCTTTGTTCAGAAACTTTTCCTAATCCTCTTTTGTATCTGAAACTGAGAAAATCCTCAGTATATTCCGGTCATCCGGGCTGGGAGCCGTCTATGAAAACTAGAGAACAAAGGCTGGTTATTTTTAGATTTTAATTTGCCCCAAACAGCGCTCTGACGTAGTCATGCAAAGACAGCTGAAGTGGCCTACAATCAAATTGTATAATTACATAACATCACATTTATACAGTATACAATATTCATATTACTGATTATATTGATTCATACTTCACCATTATACATAATGTCTGTATTCAGTGATGTAGGAGTGTTAGGCCGATGCCAATACTTTTCATGTACATATCTGCCGATACTGATGCAGACAGGAAAACAAACACAGCAACATGAACTGGAAATACATCTAGCTGGAATATAGAAATATAATTTGAATGAATGGGAAAAAAATAATTGCAGCTTTGCAGCAACAGCTAAACATTCTGCTCTTCCAGCATGAGTAAATATTGTTGGAAATATGAGTCAAAATCTCAACATCTATCCAGACTGTTTCTGTCCACAGTTTCTTATATCATGACCATGGGACTTTTGGAGCATTTTAAATAACCATAAATCTCCTGGGGCAACCAGAAAGGTCAATTTAATCAGTGGTGACTGGCTATTTCATAGTTTTCCTCGCATGGCACTGCTTTAGCGTAGCTATTCCAAATGCTATTTCTTTTCAGAAAGCAGCAATAGTTTTTGGCTTGCTTTTATTAATATTCGTTTCATTTCTAAATAGGGTAGGGAGGCGAAACCCACTTCACGTGACAAGTTAAGCAAAGCAGTGGGTCGTTTGCATGTCCCTCTAATGCAAATAAAGATGTGCCCTGGCAACAAACGTTTTAGATATGCTAAAAATCACAACACGGTAGGGTTAGCTTTGACAGCCAAGGTCCAGGTCAGACACACTGACCAGCTCCCAACATCACAGGGCAGCAGAAGATGAGCTTTGATTAAAATGGTTAGGAGAGGTAAATTATGCTTAGCATGCACCCAAGCGGCCTTGATAAGGACAAACTGGAACAAAATCGGATGATTAATGTGCCACTGAACCATTAAGCTGGTGCCTTTTCAAAGTGAAAATGGACCCTGTTATCTAAAGAAAAAGCAGCTATTAAAAGAAAGGTCTAGACACTCCTGCAATTTCCCTTCTTTATGTTTTAGCTGACTCAAAGACAAAGGGGATTTATTGCACCACCTGCTGTGAGAGCATGTGAAGTTGGGATGAAAATATATCATATGCAACCACGTGAGAGAGGGCATGCCCCCTGAGGGCATGGCGGTCTCATTTTCCTCTCATTTAGGACTTCCATGGTAAGTTATCTGATCATGATAATGCAAAGGGAAGAAATAATTAAAACATTAAAATGTTACTTGTGCATCCTAAACATAATTTTAGGTTGCTTGTCTTCCCTGAGCTTAAGAAATTCACTGTGGAAGCTGAACATTTTTTTATCTGTAAAAACAGAGCCCACATAATTCAGAACAAGATGTTTAATTCATTTAGCACCTTTCACAACCCCAAAGACCCTTTACAGTGTACAAGAGGAGGGGGAAGAAATCAGTGCTTAAGAAAGGAATAATAACAGAGATAGAGCAGTTTCCAGTCATCCTTCTGTAGGACTTTCTTTTTCTAGCCTTCTGGCAAACAACTCTGGACCATAAGGTGTTAGATAAATAAGATTTCGGGACTGTTTCTAACTCCATGCATTGAGATTGTTCAAATAAACTTTTAAAAACATATAATTACACCATCACTCTGGACGGTAACTCTCATCCATTTCCTCTCTCTCTTTTTGCACAGTCTCTTTACAGAAAAATGGGAGAACTGGTGTAGAGTTGGTGTAATGCTGAAAGATACTGATGTTGCTGAAAGTGAGGCCATCAAGGAGGTTAAGTGTAAACTGAATGCTATGTTTAAAAGGGATTTTTTACATTTCTTTCTCAAAGCTGCTGTATCTAGAATTAGTATTTCTAGCTCAGGCCATTGCACTTGGAGTGTAAATACACTTCACGCTGGTAGTGTTTGTACAACTGTGTATGTGACAAACAGCTTGAATCTTGAACCAGTGAAGGTTACAGAGAATCAAAGATAACAATGAGGTTGTGTGGGTTTAATAACCATTCCATCAATGGCCAGATTAAAAATTTTATTGGATGAGGTAAAAGATTTGGAATGTGTTAGTACGAGATGCACTTTTTACAACTGAATCTTTAAAGACTTAGTGGATACACGTTTCCCCACAAACGTTAATCTCTCATCCTGCCAGGCCTTACCTCTCTCTGCTTGGTTTCTGGGCATTCAGAGTGCAGAGTGAGAGTGGCTCCTTCGATGTTTCGGGGCATGGGGGTGGACCCAGGGTTGATGATGAACTGGATCTGGTCCGGCGAGATGGTGTGATGCACATAGCCCTGCGACATGCTGTCCGGGTCAGCCATGAAGGCCAGGGACCCCTCCTCGTCCCCGTCGGCCAGAAACGGCATGCCATCATCGTCGGGCCCACAGTGGCCGTCCTCCTCTCCCTCTTCATCAAGGGAGATCGGGTCCTGCTCTATGAGGACGGTGGTCCGGTCATATACCCTTCCCGAGGACGAGGAAGGCTCGGGCATTAGGTCGTCCTCTTTATCCGAATCGGCCATTTTGTCCTCCTCGTCCTCCTCTCGGCCCAGCTTATCGACGTCTTCTTCTTCCTCCTCGAAGAACATGGCAGTCTCAGCGAGAGGGCCATTCTCGCCCATGATCCCGACCACGCCACTCGGGTGCCTGTTCACGTGCTTGTGCTCCCTAAAAAGAGAAGAGCATAAAAATGAGATGAAATTGAATAAAAAGCATACAGAATGTACAAGATTTCAAAAACCAAGATGCTTTATTAACACCACATTCAGCACTACAGGTAAAACCAGCAGGGAAATCTAACCTGTGGACAAGAATTCACCAAATACACTCATACTGATATGCTAAATATACTCTAAATATGTCAAATAACAAAAATACTCTTAATTCACTAAAATACTAACACTCTCCACATACCAAATACATTAATATACTTGATATACATTTCCAGTACTTGCCTTTCCTGAGGTGTTTTGGCAACTAAACACTTATTATTGATGTAAAAACAAAACTAAAACTTTACAAATTATTTAGCCTGTCATTTTTAGGAGCAACAATCTGTTTCAAAACAAGAAGAAAGTGTCCCCAGATTTAGAAACCAGCTCAGTGGACACTGCCAGTAGTTGCACATTTGCTAAACACTTCAGTACAAAGCAGATCAACAGGGATTTAACAAAACCAGACCCAAAAAAAAAAAAAAAAAAGATTAAAATTTGAACTAATATTAGTGACCAGACTCCCGAGGCTCCCAGCTGTCAAGACTGGTGTCCAGTGCATTCTGGAAGTTTCTCCGGTCTTCCTGACGTCGACAAACTGATATAAGAGCACTCAAAGCGCTTTAACTTTGGCAGCAAAGTTGAAAAATGAGCTCAAATCTCTTTTTAGCTAGAGATTTTCTGACAGGGACACTAAAGTCGGGCTGGAAACGCAAAACCACAGGCAGCTAATTAGCATAGCTAGCTTCCACTAGCTAACATGCTGGCTACACAGATATTTTAACATTGTCTTTATAGAAACAGACTGTAAATATGACACTTTGACATGTTTTAATCAGAAAAGCTCGATCTGACATAACTCTGAGGATAAACAAACAAAACGGACTGGATAGAAGTGGGTTTGTGTTAGCCGGCTAGCTAGCTAGATTCTTGAGGTAAGTCTGAATTTTCACCTTGGTTGGGTCTGAGGGGAACTGTGGCGGGTTAAAACTCTGGGAAATCCCGGTAATGTCAACTACAGGGTTTTAAAAAGAGAAAGGACAATAATGTGAAGTTAGTGCTTTTTAAACAGGAGAAACCCCGGGAAGAAGTGTGTGATCAGAGCGCTAGCCGTTAGCCGAGCAGTGTCGGGCGGCGATACAAACACAGAAAATACCAGAATAACACACAGCAACACACCAAACACCCCGACACTGAACCTCTAAATGAAGTTACCTGTGTTAAACAGACGCCCAGTGCTGGTGTTTTTCTGCTCACTGGCACTTTCCTCCCTTCCCCTCCCCAGCGGTACCATGATTAAACTCCTGTTCCTCTTCCTGAAGAGCGCCGGCCGCGCATTCACATCACAACAATACACTTCTCATAAATAACCACACACACACACACACACACACACACACACACACCACAGTAATAATACCATCAACAAACACACAAACAAAATGATTTAAAAAAAAAAAAAAAAAAAAAAAAAAAACCAATAAAAAAAAAAAAAGCATCAATAAGATCAATACCACCATCACTAAATAATAATAAGTCATAAAACAATACTAACACCAATAATAATAATAAAAATCACTACCACATCCATAAAAATACCACCACCACCAGTAAATAATAATGCAAATGGATAATAAAAAAAAATAAAAAAAATACTACATTAAAAAAAATACAAAAACACTAACACCACCACTTAATAACATTAAATAAATAAATTATTGCCACCAATAAAAACACTAACATCACTAATAACAATAATAAAAAAAAAACTAACACCAATACAAAATACCACCATCAATATCAATACCATCAATAAAAACACCATCACCACTAAATAATAACAGTAATAATTACTAAAACTCATAAAACAACAAAAAATACCACTACCGCCACCCATAAAAAATACTAACACCACCACTAAAAACAAAAATTATTGCCACCAACACTAACACAATCACTAATACATAATAACACCAACAATAATTAACACTCATGAAACACTATACCAAAATAACAACAAAATATCACCACTATTATTAATACCTAATAACACCAAAAAAAAAAAAAAATACTACTGATATCAATGCTGCCACTAATCATAAACAATACGAATACAATCACTAATATTATTATTATTATTATTAACAACTAACACAAATGAAAATACCACTACCTAAATACATCACATAAAAATAAAACCACCATCCGTGCTAAATAATTAATTGCTATCAGCAATAACAATAAAATACCAAAAAAAACAAAAAACAAAAAAAAAACCGCCACCACCAATAAAAGCAACACCAATAACAATAAAAACAACAATCATAACAACAATGATAATAATGCTTCCAGCTGTGTTTAGGTAAAAGAAGAAGCACAGGGAGTTTCCATAATTCTATTTTTTAATATAAAATTGTTTTATATTTACATTAAAATACGAAACAGATCTTTAAATTATAACTATTCTCCATAAACATACTTTCCATAAAGTCAGTGTTCCTGCTCCTTTTCAATACAATGTGTTTCTTCTGCAGTTTATACGAATTAAAAATGGCAGCACAGATGTGATAAACAATAAGACACAAATTACCAAAAATAATTAGAGACAAATTAACACATTAATAATGTCTTTAAGCAAAAACTATGCAGTATATTAAAACAGTTGACAGTGATCTGTTACTGGGATTCTTGGACCAGAAAATGCAGGAAAAACTCTTTTATTTTCCTCTTCTCCAAAGATTCTTGCTTTGCGGGGGACCTTAGCAATAAGGCAGCAAATATTGTAGCTGTAAAAAGAGAAATAGCACAGTTTATGGATCTTTATTTAATATGCACATTTACTTGAAGTCCAATTTAAGAAAGGTGTAACTTTTGCAGTCTCACACAGCAGGGACATATAGACATGTTTCATTATAAAAGACATAAATATTCAGAAATGCATATTTATAATAATAATAATAATAATAATAATAATAATAATAATAATAACAACAACAACATTTTTATTTATATAGCACCTTTCTCAAACCCAAGGTCCCTTTACAGAGCAGAAGATACTAATACATACTAATTAAGCAATCATATCAGAGTGGTGTTTTCATAAGGTTTACAGGTGCAAAAAACTCAAAAATATTAATTTCTCAATTGATTATGGCTCATGAAAAAAAAAAAAAATCCAGTTTCTAATACTAATTAAAAAAAGGATTTAGTATAGAATGTTTTTTCAAACACATGAATTCCAGCAAGCAGTAATGCCACAAAAAGAATAACATTTACAAGTAATGAAAACGATTCATATTTGCGCTCATTTTTACTTTCACTTCAGTCTCTAAGATACCACTTCATGAAACATTTTTGCTTCCTAAATACAAAAGCATCCAATAAGCACCAATTAAAATCTTAAAACAGACAATTTACAAAATTTCTAGCCATTTTGCATAAAAATAGAAGAAATTAAAAAACAAGAATAATGTGATGAACATATTAAGCTGCAGGAAGTTCTGCATTTAAACAAGTTTGTACAAAATGTACATGTCCTCAAAAGTATCTAATAATAAACAGAAATAGAAGTGAAAGTCTCTGCACGGCCTACCTAAAATATTGACGTCCAGGCCGTTTTGTGCAGAGTTCTTCAACAACTCCCGCAGAAATGCCGTTACGTAGTTAAAAACATTTTTATGGCTCTGAGGTAGACCAAAGATAATCTGGAGGAGTGAAAAAGAAGATGGATAAAACCTTTTAAAGATTACATTCTGTATTTTGTACATAATAATGCCACATAGAATGTTAAACTAAAATTTCTTACTACATCTTGGACTATGCACTGCAAGTCATGATTAATGCAGTAAAAATATTCACACACAGATTTTATAAGTCAGGTGCAATGATGGCAAAAAAAAAAAAAAACAAACCTTTTTACATTGGCTGCTGTGGCTGCAGCAGTCCAGGCACTGCTGGTACAGCAAGAAAGGGACCACTGGTTCAGGAAGGGCGTCAAGGAAGAGAAGTAGAGCCTCCGCCACAGAGTGGTTACTGCCAGCTAGTAGTCAGTGTGGTCAAGGACGTGAACAAAATGGGAAAGAGTGAACCAGCAGTACTGTGTGAAAAGGGTGAAAGGATACGGAGAGTGTCAGGAGATCCTGTGTCTAAACAATCCCTGATCTCCTCAAACTCACTGCGTAGGCCTGGCTGCTGAAAGAGGTCTTCCTGCAATAGAAACACAGCTGAATTTTATATACCAAGTTTAAAAGTCGATTGAAGCTCACTATGAAGAAACAGTACTTTGCTGTACTGACCAAGAGTCCCAGATCTCTTCATACAAATTTTCACAATACAAAATGGCATTTTTACCCTCAGAAAACTGAAAGGTTTGAATGGAAAAGTAAGAACCAATTGTGCTAGAGGGCGGCGCAGTGTGTAGTGCGAAGGTCCTGGGTGCGATTCCCAGGTGGGATGATCCGCTGCTTTCTGGAAGGAGCTTGCATGTTCTCCGGTTTCCTTCCACCGTCCAAAGCCATGTACTTCAGGTGGATTGGAGATTTGGAGAATCGGCTGTAGGTGTGTGTGTGTGTGTGTGTGTGTGTGTGTATTTGTCTGTGTGTCTGCCCTGCGATGGACTGGCAACCTGTCCAGGGTGTTTCCCTGCTTTTCGCCCTGTGACAGCTGGGATAGACTCCAGCGACCCTAATTCGACTATGCAAAATGAGTGAATAAGACTGAGCTGTGCTACACAAATATAAATATAAAATTTTTCCATCAACATCTCACACCAAATCCAGTTAAACAGGACTAATAATTCATTCTTTCTGAAGAAACCCGCAGCTGTCAATGTTCTTTAATTACTGACAATATCGCAACACAAAACCAATATATAAGAAACAAAGGACTATCATCCTAACCTGTTTGCTGGCATTGCGGAACAGGTGGTCCACCAACATCCATAGTTCCTTCGGGATGTTTAATGAATTCTCAGGTTTGGGGCTGCCCAGCTCGATGAGTGACATCGTGCTCTTTAACAGAAACCATATGTTCACAATAGAACTACAATGTTACATAGATGCTGAACTCAGACGATAAAGCAGGAGTAATATCTCTGCTAGCCAATCTCCAAAGGCCTACTCAGAGCATTAGGCAACAGACAGCCTTGTCCTGAGCAAGTTCTCTCAAAAACACAGGCTTTTTACCACAGCATGTGACCTTCTGACCTTTTTAACTCAGACTGAAAGCAAGTGCACTACACTGAGAAACACTGATGCGATTTTGTGCAGGGTGCAGAGAAAAATGCTTAACTCACTAGTTTGTGGATGGTCTCTAGGGGCATTTCCTGAATGGGCTCTTTCAGCTCACAGAGGGTAAAGATGGAGGTACCAAAGCAGCTGGGCAGGTAGTTGCCAGTGATGGAGATAAAATAATCCTTTCCCCTTTCCAGATGCAGAATCAAAATGTCCTCAAGCTGCTGCTGACCGGAGTTTAACTCTGGGGCCGTGGAGCGGTTCACAAACACTTCCAGTTCAATATCCACACTTTCTCCTACAGGCAGATAAGAACATTGAACTGGTGAATATATTACATCATGTTTTAAAATCTTGATCAACTACACAACCTTTTTAAACCCCCTCCTTCCCAGCAGGTGTTACTGAATCAGGTAACAACAACCACAGAAGCAGTTTCTTCTCCCAGGCCTTCAAAACATAAGCATATATGAAGTATAGCAGACCGGTACCATCATCTGACATGCCAACTCAAACCCCACAAATTCATTCCCAAACCTGATGCACATTTACCATCTCACACATATTTGCCAATTATTGATGTCTACAACAAACTCACTGGTGCTGTGTGCTTTCTGTAAATACATTTTTTAAATAAATGTATGGCTTTGGCATGACAGCTGATGGTCAGCACTAGTCAGTGATGGCATGAGGGATAAAACTGCTTCTTTTTTTGTTGTACTGGTGTGCATGATTCTGTCAAAATCAACTCTTACGTATCTTTTGTACTTTCTCCAAATGTGTACATTTTTGTATAGATGGAATTAATATCTATATAAGTGAAAGTGACTATTCTTGCCATTGCGAGGTCACAGCACAGCACACAGTGAACCGCAACGAAATTGGAACTCTGCATTTAACCCATGCAAACCGCTGCTATATTGCACATGCACTCAATCATCACAATTTGGTTATAATACACTGCAGTGTTTTTTTTTTTTAATGGAAACAATACTTCATTTAGATATTTCTTTAAATATTTACCCGCTACTATATTATTTGCACTAGATGCCATCACTAACTCATTTATGAAACTGCACACAGTTTCGTCATCATGAGCATGAGTTATCATTTCCATCAAGATCTGCAGGCTTTGATGGTTAAAATACTGGTGCATGTAGCTGTGCAGAGTCTCTAAGGTGCAGCTCTTACCTTGCGCAAGAAAGCCCTTGGGCGGGTTGGCAGTCAACCAGGGCTTGCAGTACACTGGCTCATCTAGCTTCTGGATAAACTCAAACTGACAAGGCACCTGACCGTCGTTGTAAAGCGTCAGAGTCTCCGCTCGATGCTGCATAAACTTCACATCCTTGAAGTGAAACTGAAGACAAATATGAGGAAGGATCCTTAGAATTTAGTTGCACAACATGAACATCAGCTAGAAAGTCATCTGACCAACAACAAATCACCGATTTCAATCAGATTTATGTAACACACAGCCGTTTTTTTTACCTCTCTCTGAGACACAGACACTGATGGAATGCACTCATTTTCAAGCTTGTCGAGAGACCGCACTATCTCTTCAAATGTCCTTTTATAAGACTCCTCATTTATCACTTTGATCTAAAAAGAACAAAGGGCAGTGTTATACAGTTACATTACTCACATGGTTTATATAAAAAAAAAAAAAAAAAAAAAGGAAAGCAACAGGGGTTTTCTCACTCCTATTTCCAGAAGAGAGCTCACAGGTTTGTGGTCACTGGTTCTCAGGGCCATGTGACTTTTGTAATGTTGCTGTGTAATGTTCTTCCCTCTCCACAGTATGCGATCACACCAGGCTGGGACCCGGCACTTTTCGCTGCACATATACAAACACAAACTCGGTTGGAACATTCATACTTAAATCTTTTTTTAGGAATTCAGTTTTCTTACAGTCACAGGGTTTTTAAATTTTGCAAAAATGCACAGACGTAACACAGTTGACTTGATTAGATCATCTAAATCTAAAAAAATAATATCGGCATCAGGCAACGTTGACATTTGACTTTTGATTCCGAACCGGTATTTAACGACGTATGTATTGTCCTCTGAAGGAGCAGAATTTTTAGGTGACGCTATACTAAAATTCTTGTGTTTTTCCTCATTTCTCAGGGTTCAAGTTGTATCATCTGAATCCAGGTAGATGTAATCTCAATTTCTGCGGTTTTCTTTACTGGATATCGGCATCAGCCTACTAATCCCTCAATGCATCTCTACTGATTGGACAACACTCACTTCTATATGTTAAATGAATGCACTGAAATGAAAAACACTGACTGGTTGGTAGTAGTTGGTGAACATGGTCTATGTGCCAGTTGTAAGCTAACAGGAAATATGGATTAATAATGGTAAATGCTGTGTTTCAGCCCAGTCTGGAAACAGGCCCATCATTCAAAGAAGGATTCTCACCTGGTGTCCCACTGATCTGAGCCAGTGTCATACTTGTATGTTGGCTGGAAATCAATGTCTCCCTCCAAAAAGCCCACAAACACAGCCTCTTCATCCATTTGCCTCTTTAACTGAAACAAAACACAAGGTGCCATGACACACGGAACTGCAGACAGACATTTTTAAAATGCAGTAACTCTAATCAAGTTAACACTTGCCTGATCATGATTGTGAAGTGTTTCAAAATCTTTCTTCACAATCAGGTCCTTTACATGATCAACTTCCAGGTCACTTATTCGATAATTTAAATCACCAAGCCACAGGACAATGCTTCAGACAGAAGGGTAACGTCAACAGCGTTTAAAACACAATGTGCAATCAGAGTTAAATCCAACAAGTTTATTTAGAAATGTTTTCACTGCTAAAACATTACCTGTGCTTCATAATGGTAAGAGGTGGAAGTGTTGGGTCTAGCTGCCTGAAGAGCATCCTGCTGCAGATGTCCTTATAGTCCTGGTTCCGTCTCTCATACTCCTCAACATGAGCTGCGAGATGAGAGTTCACCATACAGATGTCTGAATTGTGGAATTTGAAGCGAACTGCAACAGCACCTTTATTACCCTGAGGATTAAGACATTAACATTCATCATGGAGAAATAGAAAGAGTAACTATCCTTTTCCAGCAGTAGAGATAAACCACACTACACTGTGGCAGACCTCCAGGAATGGAACTGGGGGTCATCTAAACAGCAAAGATAAATAAAAACCAAGACATCAGGGAAATTCTGGCTTGTAATTACGTTTTATGAGCTTCAAAAAATGTTTATACATCCTGTCAAGTCTTTTCAGGACATTTTGGTTGATTCTGTGAATGGCTCATGCTTATAATCTCACCATTCTTCCCATGATGCCTGTGCCTACAGTTTCTGCTTCCATCTCAGAGATATGCTCAGCATGCTCCTTCTTCACATAGAAAAGTAGCATGATCCCCACCAGCCGTACCAGCTTCACCTACGACAGCCGAAACAGCCGCGCTCTCAAACAGACTCTTAACCACAATGCAGCGCAGAGGTCAATCAGAATGAACAGACAAGGAACAAAAGTTGCCACAACGATCGTGAAGCCATACCCATGTAAAGTGTAATATAATTTTATGAAACAGAGTGGAAACAATGAGATCATTACTTCAAAGCAGACCAGATGGTCTAAACAGCAACTCCAAAGGATGAATTAATTGACTAGAAAACAAAAAATTACATGACATTGTCTATCTTTGCATAAAAAAAAATGTGAGAACGAGGCACAAGGAAGTCCTTACTAAAGCATACTTGGCGTCTGGGTGGAGGCCTTCAGAGACAGCTTTCATCCATTCCAGCTCCTTGGGCGTGTCATTAAAGAAGAATGCCTCTTTACTCAGGTCCAGCTCCTGGAACCTAATGAACAAACCCTACAATCTAAATATTTACTCCCACCAAAGCCTGTCTTTAAACTTTCAACCCAGTGAAAGATATACAAGCGCCAAAGGCAGCAGTACCCTATGCAGTAGAAATCAGGAGGCAGAGGCGTGGAGTTCAACCATGAATGTAGGCTCTCCTTCGGAGTCTGTCCGTTTACGTTGTATGTGCCCATGAAAAAGCTGAGAAAACGTTACAGGTGAATAACGTGTTAATGAATTTTACAAGAAACCTAGATAGAAAAACGTTTGACTAAAATCTGCCTCGCACTAAGAAAAAGGTTTCTTTTAAAGCACCAGGCAGATGTGGATATGATTATACTCGCATTTATTTAGACTGATCAGCCAAAATATTAAAAGCAATGATAGTTAAAATGAATAACATTGATTATCTCATCACAGTGCCTTGATATATTAGGCAGCAAACAGTTCTTGATGCAGGAAAAATGGTTCTCGGCTACTACAATGGGTCAGACGGCTGGATGACTAGATCAAGTGAAAGTGAACAATTGTAATCGTGAAACACAGCACACCACACAGTGAGACATGACTAAATGCTTCCTCTGCATTTCACTCCTACACACCATGCAGCAGGGGGCAGCTATTTAATGCGTCCAGGTAGCAGTGATGGGGACTTTGCTCAAGGGTACTTCAGGGAGGCCTACTGGTCTGGGATACGAACCCATTACCTTCCAATCCTGGGGCCAACTCCGTAAACACTAGGCAACTGCTAGATCTCCAACAAGGTTTTATAAAGTCTTCCTGGTATGCAGTGGTAAGGTCCTACCAACTCTGAACCAGTGAGCTCAAATACCATCTGCCTGAAGACCAAGTACATACTTCAGCAGTGTTGCACAATGGTAGCATTCTTTTTCAGCAGGATAGTGCACTCTTCCACACTGCACACACTGCTCAGGATGGTTTGAGAAACAAAACAAGAGTTTAACATGTGAAGTGAAAGTGAAAGTGTCAGGAAATATTCGATATTGTGGCACAATGTGCACATATAGTGTTAGCACTGGGCAGACAAATGCCTGGAGAGGAGTGATGGAGACGGTACCTTGCTCAAGGGAAGCTCAGGGTGACCTAGTGGTCTGGGAACCACTACCTTCGGAATATGGGGCCTGGTCTCTTAGCACTATGTGCTACTGCCTTAACTTGACTTTAGGCAGCGGTGGCCTAGTCGTTAGGGAATTGCCCTGGATTGGAAGATTGTGGGTTTGATTCCCTCACCAGTAGGTTGCCCTGATGTACCCTTGAGCAAGGTTCCATCCCCATCACTGCTCCCTGGGTGCTTTCAATAGCTGCTCCCTGCTGCATGTGTGTGTATGGGTGAAATGTAGAGGTCAAATTTCGTTGTGATGTGCTGTTCTGCGTTTCGCAATGACAAGGGTAGTCTCTTTCACTTTCAGTAGGTTGCCCTGAGGTACCCTTGAGCAAGGTACTGTCCCCGGCACTTTCAATAGCTGCCCCCTGCTGCAGGTGTGTCAATCTGTAGGATAATTTAGAATGATCGGGTCTCCTCACAACACACAGGACTGAAAAAGATCTACTGCTCACATCTTGGTGCAGAAAAGAAACCACAGCGTAGCTGTGCGAAGACCATGTTTCATTTCGTCAGAGCGGTTTTGTGGCTCAGACAGAACGCACCCACGCACCACTAGCAGGCGTGTTTAATGTTATGGCCGCTCAGCATAGTCTTGGCTAAAGAGAGGTGCATGGCTAGCAGAACCAATATGTGATATTTTCCTCTTCTTGATTCTGCAAAATGATGTATATGCACACAAACTTAGCTTTAATCTGAAAGAAGTTCACATCAAGAGTAAATTATCACTGATCATGATGATTTTCCTGGCAAGTTAAATAAAGAGCTTGTGATGAAACATAAGGAACGTGTGTGATGCACTCAGTAGTGGTTAAACTTGCTTTCATGGTAGTTTTTTTCTAAAGAGTAACAACTTCTTTTTCCTGTTGCAAGGTATTGCTAAAACTAGTTTTGTTTCAAAACATTCTTAGGAAATTCAGAATACCACCACAGACTTAAATTAGAGCTAAACAGGCCACAGAGGTACATGAAGGCCTTACGTGAAGTTCTCAATGTATGTGTAGGCCTCCTCATTCTTGAGGAGCTCACACTTGATGAGGTTGTCTCGCAGACCAAACTGGGGCATGTTGAGCATCTGGGCTTTGTTAGATACAGTATGTCTGGATAAACGAACCAGCTCATTCCTCGACTCCCCCTTCACTCTCCCCTGGGTGCTGTAAAGTGTGAAAACATGCTTCCATCAGTACAGGTTATGTTTTATAAAATGTATATAAAAGTGAAAGATAACTTATTCTGCAGTTACACGTCTGTGGAATTGAGCTGTGCCACATATTATCCGTTCGTCTTTATTCTGATGATAAGTTTAGTGCACTGATATCACAGAAGGCTGCAATATGTGATCTCTGACGAATCAATGTTTTTAAAAGGTGACTAATCTCAGCTCCAGATGGGTGTGACTGGGTGTTGTGATAAATTATTCATGAAATTCAACAAAAGTAAAATGACTACGTATGGGCTCTTTTTAACTCTTGTTAACACTGATTTGCTAAATCCTTCAGTTTTATTTGTTGTCTTTTTACATTAAGGAATCACTTATGGGCTTTTAAATACAAGTTACATTGTAATCATAATATGCAGCCATGAATGCAGCACATATCATGGAGCCCTACTGTAGAACCGTCAACAATCTGATGGCTCTGTAAGATCTTTGAGACAAAGCTAAGTTTCATTATCAATCTAATTTGAAGGCCAGATAACATTCATCCCTTGTCCCAAGAACAGAAGTAATCATACGCTGAACAATGTGTATATTTTATATTATATATATTTTTTATTTATTTATTTATTTATTTATTAGGAATTAAAATAAAATAAATTCAAGGCTATGACTAAGCTCTTCCCCGCTCTTGTTTTTCGAGGAAACCTTCAATGCACATTTTAGCGACTTTCTTTCTACTAATTCTCTTGAGTAACTCTTTTATAAGCACTTGCTGAGTTTGAAATAAGTCTTTTGTTTCTTGAAGGCAAGCATTGATCATCAAAGAGGGTCAAAACTTAAAAATAAGGAGCAGACAAACGTTACAGTTGGCGCGCCATCAAAATAAAGGCTTAAATGATCTTATGCTACAGTACGACCATGTAGACATGACGTATTTAATCTAGGATGAAGCAAAACGATGACATATCCTTGTGGTATGCTGACACGGGTGGAGCAGCCTTTCCAGCGACAGTGAATTCAGATGAAGTTTTTCAAAGCTTATCAGGCAGCACACTAATTTACAACGGTCAACGTCTTGTACTAAGAGATCTGAACGGTCTGTGCTGAAAATGTGTATCTAGTTTTTAGGCTTATTTTTCAAGAACACAAAAAGCGTGGTCAAAAAAGCTGTTTCTGTGGTCTGTGCAATTTTAGTTGCTTTTTAATTTAAGTGTAATTTCCAGGTGGAGCATAACTAACGTTGCCTTAACAGAATGCTTGCTAATGTTTCCATCTGTGGTTTTCTTTTTAAACATCTTAACTCTACCTTGGGTGCCTCTCAGGTTTAATTTTTTACAACTCATGAATGCAACAATAAAAAACGCTCTGCACGGTGAACGTGGTTTGCATGCCTCTTTGCTAACTCAAAAAAAAACCCCTGCAGAACATGATTGCACACGTCTTATCAGAACCTTCACTCACTTCTCATAGATGTTATCTCCTCTGCTCTTCTCTGTGCTGGAATTTGTGTGTTTCTCTTCTTGATGTCCTTCACTGTCAGGAGTATGAGAGATATCTAGAAGAGAAGGAAAGGAAACAGTAAATCAACTTGCAGTGAAATGTATCCCTCAAATGCACCTAGACTGGGCAATGGCATAAACTACAAACTAATTCTAGAAGCAAACAAACCAGAGAAAAGTGATATAATAAAGAAAATAAAGTAAAATAAAATGAATCTTTGTGCAAAGAATGTAATAATGCATAGGAATTGAAATGCTGAACATTGAATCCCCATAACTTTGACAGTGAATTAAAAACTATTGCAAAGATGAACATTATGGAGAAATAGTTGCTCACATTTTGTCCACACAATACGACTCAGCTGCATGTCATTCTTACAGTTATGGCTGACATATCTGAGCTTTTGCCAGGAGCTTCTTCTACTTTCAGTTTGAAGCAAGGAGTGAAACAAACTTCTTTAAAAGTTAATGAAATGTGCTACAAAGTAGAAATATAAAATCAGAAACTTAACGCAAGGCAGACTTGTGCTTAATGAGCTCAAGGACTGTTTTCAACACCTGCCCTACATTCACTTTGTTGGCAATGTGGGAGGACGTTCATTTACATTAACAGCATTTATCAGACTCTCTTATCCAAAGTGAAATTATATGGCCTAATTACAGGGACTCTCCCTGGTGCAACCTGGGATTAAGGGCCTTGCCGGTGCTGGAGACATGATCGGCTCGAACCCACAACCTTTTTGTCCTGGGTATCCAGTCCCTACCCATGACCCATCCAGGGTGCAAGTGTTTACCAGGGTTGCTCAGTTCACCCAATTTTAATTCAGGTTACAATTCTCACAGAAAAACCGAATCATCTGCATTTCATGATTAGAGGAGAAAAAAAGTTAAAACTGAGGAGGAGCCACAAGAGTGATTCCATAATTTCAACCTCTGGCTCTCATTTGTTCTGATATAATATTATGGGTGTGTGTGTTATTGCCTTTAAAAACTGTTTCAATTCAAGTTTAAAATCCAAAGATTAAGAATCACACCACTGTGTTAGAGACAAGTTAAAAGAAATAATAATAAACGCGTGATTCCAAAGTCAATGAATAATATATAAATGATCACAATCTCAATACCGACTGAAATAATCTGGATTATGATTTTTTTTTTTTTTTTTTGCCATAATCAGCCCTTGTGTTTATCATCCTGTCTACGAGACGACACCAGTGTTTCAAAATACGCTTAATAAACCAGAACAGAGCAGAGGTTCGGGTTTGGCGATATGGCAAAAACATATGGACGTTTTTATCAGTTTGAACAAGGAAGTTTTTCATCACCATTTAACATGCTCGACCCAGTTCAACAGGACTAATTCAGCTCTCTTTAAGTGAGAGAGGTATTTAATAATCTCACAGTACATTCAGAAACGAAAGCGGTGACTGGAAGTAATCACAAAAATGAAACATATCTTCAAATTGCCCAGGACTAGAGTTTGGGAAAGGAAATGGAAAACATCACAATGCCCAGGAAAGCAGGCAGACACTCCCAGGAAGCCATGAACGTGAACCACAGTGAAAAACATTACTGGGAAAAGTGGGAAACAGGCCAGATCCATGCAGACAGATGATTACAGACTGTGTTAATCCTCCTTCAGCACAGGGACTTACAGGTTCAGGCAGTCCAGGACAACAAAAAGCCTCCATACCTGTAGCACAGCCATTCCCACACACTGGAGAATAAACTCTGAACCCAGCCAACATTACTGACACCCTGGAGAAGATTGATCACCAACAGAACATCATTTAGGCCCTGAACTCAGCCTCCTGCCAGGACTGGACTTCTGATCAAACTCAGCCCTCCAGTGTTTAATTAGCCAGTTAGCATGAAAGCTAGAACTCGGACCATTTCCACTCCACACACCCTTACCTTAAAGTGACTTCAAACCGTAGAAAAGGAGGTTTAATCCTCTAGAACAGTGTGACCTGTCAGACACACTGTCCTCTCAGACAGGAGAGACCGCAGGAGCAGCAGCGATCAAAACTAAACACACCCCACAACTTAAATACAGGCTCCTCAAGCGGAGAAAAATCACCCCAGAAATTCTCACCAGCTTCGGGGCCAACATCAGACATTTTCCCGGATCAGTGTCAGCATCGCGAACAGAAAGAAAGAACGAAAACCAAAAATTAAACCCCAAAAAACTGCCGAGGGAACGGGAGGCGCTCTGCGGCGGGCGGAGCGCAGAACACATCCAACTCCAGACCAGACCAATCGAGCCCAGACCAATCGAGCCCAGCCGCAGAGCCACCGATTCAAGCGCTGCCAGTTCGAGACCAGACTATTTTACACACACACACACACACACACACACACACACACACACACACACACACACACACCAAATATGGATCCACAAAACTACTGCTCAATTTTTTCCAGAACAGTTGAGCTCATAAGTTTAACACACACACACACACACACACACACATATACACATACCCAAATGTATACATGTAACAACATTTTATAAGTTTATAAGTTAAACCATTTTTCCAGAACGTCTGAACTGAATCACCTGAATCTCTGATAATAAACGATATTAATTCCTAAACATACATATGCACATATACACACACACACACACACACACACACACACACAAATGCACACGCACACACATGCACGCACACACACACACACACACACACACACACACACGCACAAATGCACACGCACACACACACATGCTGTCCATTTCCATCCATCCATCCACTTTCCTAACCACTTATCCTTGATTCGGTGTTAGCTGGTCGAGGTCAGCCCAGACATTCCTTTTGCTGGCCAGTTCCAACTCGCTTATATATATATATATATAAAATATATAATATGCGTTTAGGAATACGTATGCAAATGTGGTTATTTTTCGCTTATGCACCCATACAGTCCATATATGGAAATAATGCTGTAACAGCTTTTTCGACTGTTTTTTCTTTTAATGCCACAAAACCAACACATTTACATACATCTCCTTATTCAGCCTGCCATCGTTTAGCTCCACCTTTTCACACTGAAGTGCTGAGTTTTGCTCTGCGCTTCTGAATGAGCTGCAATTCACATCGTTCAACAAGCTGACTGACTCTCCAGTGAAACCTCACACAGCAATCAGATCATGAATTTGCCTTGCAGTGTACATGTGATCTGTATTTATCTAATTGATCTAAACCATCTTCTTTCCAACGCAATGGACTGAACAGCTATGTTCAAAGTTCATACAGTTCAAACTTTTATTTATTTATTCATTGAGCTCAAGCTTGAGCGACAAGTGGAGGTCGCTGTTAATTCTGAACGGTCGAGAAACTTGCCACGGCAGTGGGAAGTGGTATGCAGACACACTGGTTTGGTCCCTTAATTGAGGTTGGGCAAATATTGAAGGAAATATCATCAGTGCATTTCAAAAGACAATCCGTTGTGAAGAAACAGATTTGCCTCTTGGTGGGGCAGACAGGAAACTTTAAAACCACTAACATAACGTCAATTGAAAGCAAACATTACAAGTTAAACTCTGTTACAGAGATAGGGCTTGGGCTGATCAGTTAACATGGGGGAGAGACATACCTCCTGTAATTTTATTTACAGAGCTGACATGAGCAATAAAGTGAATTGGGCATCTCAGTGACTGATGGTCATTAGGCTGGAGTCTCCCTTTCCACTCTGAAGTTGACTTTAAATATAGCTATTACAATAAATGTTTGAAACTATTGCACCACAGAGTTTTAAGCTAGTGTATGTTTTTAAAAGCTTCATTTTGTCCCCTAAGTTGATACGTTGTAATGGGAAGCGATGAGATAAGATCAAAGATCCTGTGTCTTGTATCCTCCTGTATTTTGGGGCAGCGGTGGTCTAGTGTTTAGAGACTAAGCCCCAGGATCGGAAGGTCGTGGGTTTGAATCCCAGACCAGTAGATTGCCCTGACGTTCCCTTGAGCAAGGTACAGTCCCCATTACTGCTCCCTGGGTGCTTTAAATAGCTGCCCCCTGCTGCACGGTGTGTGTGGGTGATAAGCAGAGGTTGAATTTAATGAGAAATTTCCACACTGTGTCAGTACGCCTGTCTGTAACCCATCAGGTTTAGCTATTCACATTAAAGGCCTAATAATAACTTGATTTATTAGAAACAATAAAGAAACCCTCAGTCCAGAAATCTGAGACAGAACTGACATGCTTTTAAAAAGGATTCTCCACCAGGCTTAACACTATGAGCTATTTCTTTTTACAGTGTCAGGCTGGGATATACCTAAACTCTTGTGGGCTTACATGTTTTTGACATCAGTGTGGAAAAAGGAACAAAAATACACAGCTGACTGGTGAAAAAAAAACTGTGGGTTTTGTGTTCTACCAGCGGCGTCAGTTAAACACATTTCACTTGATTTGGAGGACAGGATAGTCTCTCATCAGAATGTTAACGCATTTGAGAAAATGGGCTATTACCCTAGAATTTTATTCTCAAAACACACACCTAAGACTAGCAACCTGTAAATGACCCCAAACATATTTACCATTTTAATCCTGTCTGTGTTTGACAGTTTTAGCTTTGTTTCAATACGACAGCCTCTCAGAAATATGTGGTAATCCTGGAGTCCAATTAGTAAAGCAAGCTAAAGCTCATTCTCAAGAAAAGGGAAGGACTTGCCTGTTTTTATAACGTTGCTACTTGATGCACCAGTGGATGGGAATGAATTAGATCCTTTTTTCTTCTGATACTTGGAAAGCCAGTCAAATTTCGGGGACTGTGGGTACTCTTCACAGACATCTAAAAAAGAGGAAAGGAAAAACAGCTCAGAGGGTGTAATGATTTCCTTCTCTACACCAGCTCGCTAAAATATATAAGGTTTTTGATCATAAAATCAAATTCCAGTACAGCTCAGCAGTTGCAGCATGTAGTATTTTCATTTTTCAATATTTTACTTCTAAGCTGCTTTATGATGAGCAGCTTAGATCTGCTTAGATCATAAATCTGTCCACGCACTGAGCTCAGTCAATCATCACTGAGGTTTCCTGTATTTCAGACCAGATCCCATCTTCTTCCTAGCTGTTGTCTGGATAAACCATCATGGATCACCTGCATGTGCTTCTGTCCATTAACTGCTCTCCAGTTTTTTCTTCACTCTTCACTCTTTTTTCTTTGCTCTTCACTTCAAATATGAGAACCTTTTTAGTAACGTCACTGCTTTTTCTTTTGTTATCAACCAGAGGAGGAGGGGTTCCCTTTCTGAATCTTGCTTCCTTCCAAGGTTCCTTCCTCCAGTTTTAGAGTTTGTTCTTGGACCACTTAATGGGGCTTGGACTCGGATTCCGTAAAGGCGCTTTGTGACACCATCTGTAAAAGCCCTTCATATGAAGAGAACTGACTTGACTTGTTAGATTATTATAATAACAGCTGAATTTTATAACCAGGAAAGCACTTCCCTTCCATATAAAGTGAGTTAAAGACTACTTTTTCGAGTGTGTTTCTAGTACTCCAGCAATGTTTTATCTACTTAGCTTCTAAGAGAAAGATCTGTCTATTAACAGAAAACTGTCTTTATGTTTAAATATGACAAATAGCTCCTTTGAATGAGAAATCTGCTTTTTGGAGCAGTAATATTTAAAATATTCCACATTTGCCTGTAAAAATCGTAATTTTTTGCTTAATGGTTCAGAAAACAATGTAAAGATCACAGTATCCTCCTCCGCATTACATTACTGGAACCATCAGCGCACAGGCGCTCTGTCATTCAGTCCTTCTCGCAAATAGTAAGACATGGACTTCCTGCTTTAGAAAGATGTGTTCTACCACAAACCTCCACAGTAAACTTTCTGTTACTACTTACCTTGCATATTTGTCATAATTCTTCCGGCAATCCAAATACCTGCAGGGTCACTCACACTCCCAGCACTAACATGGGTTTATAACAACGCTGCAGCTTTAGCTGTTAAAGGTTTTGTCAAGCAGCAATTAGAAAAGATAGGACTTCCTCTTTGACAAAAAAAAAGTTGCAAACATTCTTGCAAACATTCAGCCAGGGCAGAATAAGTGAAAAGAGTGAGTTCACACCCTCGTTCATCACAGACAGCTGATAAATGACAGTGCTGACAAGTCACACAGTTTCTGTTTGATTACGGTTACGCAGCAATCTCCGCCCTCTCATTCTCCTCTCTCCCACCACTATTTCTCTTCATTTGGCATTTGGCTAAATTTGGCTGCTGTCTGAGGGGAGTAGAAATTTTCCCTTGATTTATTTTTAAGTTTACAAAGTGAAAACATCATGAGCTCATGAATCAGCAAACCTGAGTCAAGCCTTATTACAGTAAAACAAAAACAGATTGCCCTTGGACACCGGTTAGGGGACATTTCTTCTGTTTATCAGGGTAGCGCGCTTAAGAGAAACAACTGTGAAAGGAACCTCCCCAAATAAATCCTATCCTGTTCATCTACACCGCTGATTCATCACACCTTAATATTTACACAGCAAACATTCATGCCCCAAAAAAAACAATTATAAATATAAATGTCCACTCTTATTAGCAGATCAATCGACAAGTCTGGAGTCCAAACGTTGTTTCTTATTTTGGCATTATAGCTGCGAGGTACTGCATAAGGTACCGTGTGCCTTTTCCAAGCTGTCAGTACAACCAAAACCCAAACTTCTCTGCTACAGACAGAAATTCAGGCCAGCCAGGGTAGACCATGACTAATCAATCATGGTCTGATTGACACTTTTATGGAATTTCTCCCAAAAATATTTTAATAGACTTTTATTATTTGTTAATGACATTTGAAAATTTGAAAGCCAGTCCTCGGATGATCATTCTACGTCTGGGGTGGAAAGTGGAAAACAACGCAGATTTAACTTTTCTGCTGAAATGCTTGTTTAAAATGGCAATTAAAGACATATATGAATAATATATGAGGGTGGTGGTGGTCTAGTGGTAGGGTACTTGCCTACGGACCTCTGGATCAAGAGGTCCCCGGTTCAAATCCCACCTCTAGCACTACCACCACTGGGTCCCTGAGCAAGACCCTTAACCCTGAGTTGCTCCAGGTCCCTGTAATTTGGACCTGTAAGTCGCTCTGGATAAGAGCGTCTGCTAAATGCCGTAAATGTAAATGTAAATGTAAATATACACCAAAGTCCCATTTCATGACATACACCAACCATGTACCGGCTCTATTAGGATGGAGGATCATTCTTAGCATAGCAGTGACATGAGCATAGCAGTGGCATGTTAGAGTCGTGTGCGTGTGTGTGCGTGAGAGTATCACTGCCATGCTAAATGCCACTGCTAGGCTGAGAATAGTCCACCACCTGAAAAAACATCTATCAACAGTTTCCTCGAGTGATTCAAACGAACTGTAGAACTTTCACATCTGCTCTGTAAACTAAAAATGTAGATGTGACTCAAAGTAGAAAGTAACTCAACACAGTGTGTCTAATACTGTTGTGTCTGGGGAGGACAGATATCAGTCTTTCATTGTAGCTCCAAAGTCCACTTTATTACAGTGGCTTTAATAAAATAGGACAATGAGCGTAT
The DNA here is from genome assembly GCA_017165825.1 of Hepsetus odoe. NCBI lineage: Eukaryota > Metazoa > Chordata > Actinopteri > Characiformes > Hepsetidae > Hepsetus > Hepsetus odoe. The sequence goes on from CM029379.1 coordinate 2,944,197, forward strand.
GATGAAATCGGGTGCTAAGGACCCTTCAACATATAAAAGAACAGGGTGAGGTCTTACCGCACCATGCTCTGTTGACCTCGGTGAGGAAGAGACGTGTGTGGGAACCAAAAGGTAACCTGAGCTCTTTCTCCTCACTGAGAAATGTAATCCTCACTCGAGTATCTGCACCTAAAATAAAACGCAATGGATACCCATTCAACTTTCCAATCGGTTAAAATTACTTTGTCCAAAATCAAAATATACAGGTTGGTGTGGCGGTTAGAGCTATCATTTCACACTGACATGGTCGTCTTTTCAGGTTTTCACCCTTTAAGCACTGGGATCGGCACCCCGTTACCCTGGTTAGGATAAGCCCAGATAATGGATGGAAGATAAAACAATACACTCACCAATTACAGCAAGTTCATCTGGTGAGGAAACTGAAAATGAATAAAAGAGAATCTATTTCAGTTATTTTACAGCCAATATCAGCCTCAGCTGTTTTCTACTTTTTTAAAGTTCATTTTCTGAACTTTCCATGTAAGATTTGAGAACAAGTAGTCAGCCAGATGGCAGAAAATGAGAATTTGCCAATCAGCCAATGAACAGATATGAAATATTTCTTCTATTAAGAATCAAAACATGCAGAGTATTTTGAAGCTGGCATAAATCCAGACTGTACTATTTGGAGGTAATAGCCAACACTATGTACCCATTTATAATTAATTTGTTAATAAAGGAAACTATTAGGATGGAGGGAGAAGAGGTGACAAAGGTGGAGGAGTTTAAATACTTGGGATCAACAGTTCAGTGTAACGGCGAGTGTGGAAGAGAGGTGTGGAAGAGAAGAAGAAGGACAAAGAGGAGGTTAATGGACGTGGTGAGAGAGGACATGCAGGTGATTGGTTTGAAGGAGAAAGATGCAGAGGACGGGAAGAAATGGAAACAGATGCTCCCTTAAACTGGAGCAGCCGAAAGAAGAAGAAGATCAGCGGACTTTAGCTCATGCTTGCCTTCAACAACAGAAAAGTCGTATGAAATGGGAATTATTTCCTGCAGAGTTACATCATTTCCAGTAATTGCCATTCTTCTGTGTGTGAACAGGAACAACCTGAAAGAGGGAGAAAACAGTGAATATGCAAATTCTCTAATAAAATGATGAGAAGCCTTTAATGGTTTAATGGTGGTCTTAGCATCCTTGAACAGATGGTCTCGCTTTTCCAAACACTAATGTGAGGTACTTTGCTGGAAGTCCTTCGTTTCAGCAATTGGTTTAAATAGCTTGCATAAAGATGCATCAATGCTGACATCATTGAGATTTTAATTTCTGGTCTGTACTTGGTAAATTGAAAAAATGTAATTGAAATAATGATCGTTATTAATGGACCTTGTATTTCTGCATAAATCATCATGTACAGTGTTGTGCAAACCCCTCGTTTTTCTATACTTTGCTTCTGATGAGCCTGACTTTCTTTTTAATGCACTATGGAGGAACAGTTCTCCAGGTTTCCTGAAAGAGTCGTTGTCTCTCATTTTCAGCGCAGAGAAGAAACAGGCGCAGATGATTCCAGACGCTCAGGTGATTAGTTTACTGATGTTGAAAACTGAGTGCTTGGAACCCCTTTATCTAGAACCTTGTATCTTGAAGCACTTTACCTGTCGCAGTAAAGCATTTGTTCCCATTTTTTGTCCACCGTGTCAAAAATCTGACAGTCTGACAGGCATAAAAAGTTTCGTAATGTAATTCAGTTTAATATTCTAAAATATACTCATCATTTTTTTCCCATGACAGTAATGTATCTATTACAGTGGTGAATGTCTTACGCATGCTCTTTGATGTGCTTCACCAGGCCGAGGAGTCTGCTCTCTGTCCCATTGTCCAGCAGAAGAAGACATTGAACAGCATGTTTAAGTTTGCAGGTTAAAGAAATAAAGAAGCTTTACAGTGACAAACAACCCCCCCATATATATATATATATATATATATATATATATATAATAGCTAGGAAGCAGATTTACATATATATATATATATATATATATATATATATATATATATATATATATATATATACAATACTATTACAGATTTTGACAGTGTGGCAAATACTAATAAGCAGCTTTCAAAAATGCAGTGTTGGTATTTATTTCATAATTCCAACTAAATGCAGTGAATGAACAAAAGAGAATCAAAATCAAATCAGTATTTGGTGTGACCACCCTTCACCTTCAAAACAGCATCTGTTCTTCTAGGTACACTTGCACACAGTGTTTGAAGGAACTCGGCTGGTCGGTTGTTCCAGACATGACTGTGTTTTCTCCTCCGTGTGACATTGATGATCACCAGTACCTGTTTGGTAAAACTGGTTGATCAGACACCGAAGATAATCCCTACAGAAATCCTGACTGTGTGCGAGTGTTCCTAGAAGAACTGATGCTGGTCTGAAGGTAAAAGGTAGTAACACCGAATATTGATCTGATTTAGATTTTTATTTTGTATTTTTGTATTTTAATTTTAGATTTTTATTTTTGTACTTTGCATTTTGTAAATTGATAAAAATAAACAATCATTATTTATATTTCTGAAAGCGTTCTTTGTTTACAGCATTTTTTCACACCTGCCTAAAACCTTTGCACAGTATGATTTTTTCCGTACGTCAACATGATCTTAAAGAAGGGAGCCCCCGTGTGGCCAACTTATGTACTGCAGCCTGGCACTCATCCTAGTGGTCAGTTTATAAACAAATCAACAATTCAGCGACTTTTTTCAGCCTTAAGAATAAACGTGTCGACGTGTTTACAGCGAAGCCTGTTCGACCTTTTCCACACCACTTTCGCCACTATTTATAAGCCCGATTTTCTGAACTTAACCCTTTAAAATCTCGGCCCGTTGTGAGGAATGTGTGCGGAAAAGTGGAGACGGCTAGTAAGAAGTGTCGGGAGAAACGGCCCCTCTCTGGAAAGCCGGGAGGTCAAGGAGAGTCCGGAGTTGGTGATGGAGGATACTATCAGGCAGTTTTCTCCGTCGTGTAAAGTTTCCTGAATGGCCACGGACTGGTCCATGTTTCCGAACCGTTAGCTTTTGGCGTCCACAAAACAAAACTCGTCCCGGAAGCTGCGGAAAGATGAAGACATCACCCGCTTTAATCCCCACCGCGGCTGACAGAGCTCCGTCTCCGCGGGACGAGGGTGAGACCTACTAAAGTTGGCCTGACTTCCCAGAAAAGCCCGACTCCCATTTTCCAGCTGTTTTGCTCCGTGGCACTGGCGGCTGCAGTGACGTCACAAAGCCCCTCCCCATCCACATCTGTGCAGGCACTGATTTATGGCGCTAATTGATAGTTTCACAGTCACGTGACTGCCTCAGTGACCCTGGAGGGCAAAACACAAAGAACTACGGCACAGACCAGTAAACTGATGCTAATCTGATGGTGGCCTATCTTTGGGGCGGGCGGGATCAGAAGGTCGTGGGTTTGAATCCCAGACCAGTAGGTTGCCTGAAGTATCGCGGTACCGTCCCCATCACTGCCCCGAGCACAATATCTGCCCCTGCTGCGCGGCGTGCGTGGAGTTCGCCTTGGCGACATGTTTCATTGTGGTTCACTGCGTGCTGTGCTGTGTGTCACAATGACAATCATTTAGTCACTTTCACTTTCAGGAGTGTTTTCACTGGGCAGTGAAGAATACTGTCGCTTGATAAAGGAAGTGCAGGAAGTTCTTTATTATTTTTATAGGTGAGCGATAATCAGGTGATTTGAGCTAATTAAAATGAAAAACAAACTCATTTCTCATGAAGCTCTGTTACTGTAACTGTGGCTGCATCCCAAACTGCACTTGCAGACTAAACAGTGTGTAAAGTGTGCACTACCATTGAACAAACTCTGGATTTTAGCATTTAACGTGTAATTTGGGACACAGCCCAACTGTTTCACTGAAGTGCCGCAAAAAAACAAACCATGCCAGAACAATGTGGTACAAAAAACATCAAAAATAATGATTAAAACATTGGAAATGTTCGCTGCACAGATGTGAAGCATTGTGATGTGAAGATGTGTCCTTTCTTTCATCTGACAGCATAAGTCCAACGTCTCCTCCTCTGGACTTTGCTTCTCTGTTGGGATTCTGTAGAAGTTCAGCATCATCGGTTCACGTGTCCAGTTCCAACAACTATCCGGCGTTTTGGCTAAACAAAACATGTACAAGGCTTTTTTAAAGTAATGATGGTCAAGGAAAAAAAGTTTTCTTTTGCCCTCCATGTAGATGCTTTTTTTAAAAAATCTATTCAATTTAAATCATCCAATCAAAGGTGTTTTGATGGGGACACTATATACTATGGTAGGTGGTTTTAATGCTTTGGCTGATCAGCGTATATCAGTGTGTCTAAAAATGCAGCTTTAGCAATACAGTAGGTCGACGTATAAGATATAAAATGACACGAAAAGGAAATGTTATCAATAATTATTTTATTTGTTCAGTAAACTATAGACATGTGTATACAATTTTACAATAAAGAAAATGAAAAAATATTTTTGAGTTTTAGCAAAAGATTTACACCTTTTCACATTTCAGTTTTTGTTCTGATGAGGAATTTCTAGTATTATTGCTGTAAAGTGCAAAATATGTTTCTTTTTTGATTGGTTGTCATTCCTGTGTCGAATAGCATGTTCAGAAAACGGTGTTTTGGTATTTACCTGGAGCACGTGGCCATTAACACCGGATTGAATATAGAGAGTGTGTTTAGGTTTTTTAATTATGTGCTTTTTAAGTAAAGATGGGATGCCAATGAGGATTCCAACTAATCGTGTCCATATTTCTCAAATGCCTGTGAACAATAGACACAAACCAAAGAGCAAGACTGATGCTGACCTAAGTTATTTGCTACAAAAACAAGCTTTGGTGCCATATGGCCACGTCAAACAGTATGACTGTGAGAACTAAATCCATTCAGCATATCACCGCTGTCGGAGCAAAACCTTTAAAACATTCATGATTTCTAATGTCAGTAGATTATAATTTCTGTTGGCCTGTGGGATTTTCTACATCTTGTCAAGATCACCTGGCATTCTCGAATTATGGGATAGAAGTAAAAAAAAAGCACACAAATGTAGCTTCTCCGACAGCAGCAATATGTCTGTATGTAACAGTAAGACAGTAATTTGCCAAATGGCTCATTCTGCTCAATATATTAATTATAGCTTAACGTGTGGATTATATTTGTTAAACTCATAGACATTTCCCCAATATAATCTCTGTCTTTATATATTTCTATTGTCATATTGCATAAAAGCTTCATTTGACATGCACTGCTGCAAACAGCACACACTCTTTCAGTCACATACTCAAAAGAAAACTGGAAAAGGTTGTGATTTGAATGTACTTGACTCAGCTGGGTTCATATTTTCCACAAACAGTGGGGTCCAAAGGTCCAGAGACCAATCAGGCAACTGTCTAGCAACATATTAGCAAACCCTAGCAGCAATCTGGAATATTGTGACAACTGCTTAGCAATATCCTAGCAACCACCTGAGATGCCATAGCAACCTGCTTGCCACACCTTGCAACTGACTTCAAAAGCAATGCAACCACTTGGTAGCAACCCTGTTGCTGGCAACCCCCAGCAACTCGCTGGCAACCCAGATACTATAGCAACCAGCCAGCAACCACCTGCAAAAGAGTAGTAAGCACCTAGCAACACTCTAGCAACTATTTGAAACAACAAGCCAACCTCTGATCAACACCCCAGCAGCCATCAGAGATACCAGAGGGAACACCTTGGGAACCACCTGCAAAACAGAAGTAACCACCAAAAACACCCTAGCAACCATCTGGAACACCATAGCAACCAATTAGCAACATCCTAGCAGCCACTAATTTTATTCCTGATACTGAGTGTGGCCTCTCACTTTTGGACCCCGCTGGATAATATTTATCATATAAAAGTCCTTTGGCAATATATTTTACTCATTCATGAATTTATGTCAAGTAAATTCACCGTGACTCTTTTTCCAGTGCATGCGCACACTCACTCACTCACACTCACTCACTCACACACACACACACACACACACACACACACACACACACACACACATATCCTCATAAGATCTAAGAATGTCTTCCTGCGTAGATCTACAGCTGATGTCTGAAGTCTGTTATTCTGACATGGCCATGCTGATAAACCAAAGGAACAGTGAAGAGAACATCAGCAGGAAGGGGGAGAACAGCCCTCTATGGGCAGAGCTGGGCATGTTGACTGCCCCGGTCAGCTTGAGGCAGGAGGCTGTGGTGGTGGCATTACAGCATTCTAAGAAACAGGTGGTAGTTGTGGACGTGCAGGCGGTCTCCTTACTGCAGTCGTCACTGCAGCCTCCAGTCCAGGACACTACGGTTCCACTAGTCGTCTTTTTCAGCTGAGGCGAAAGAAAACATAACAGAGCTTGAACTGCTGTTGCTTAAAGTCAAAGTTTACTATTTTACAAGGATTTATCTGTAATGACAAATTAAAAAACAACAACTGTCTGTGCTGTTTGTCTTTTTTTGTAGACAGGGAAGAAACCTCCTCACCCTGTTAATGTGGATTTTATGTCTTTTTCCCTTTTTCATGTGCAAAATGTGTTAATATGTTGACTGTTACAATTATAGTAGATATTAAATGTATAATTATAATATTCATAACACAATAATTATCCATGCTTATGTAAGTATATTTTACATTGTCACCAAATTTGCAAAAAAACGCCAAATATGTCCACAATGACAACGAAAGGCCAATATATAAAAGAAAATAAATTAATATAAATAAATAAATAAATATATGTGTAATTGTAGTTTAGTAAAAGAAACCTGAGATTGAACATTCTAAAATGACTATACTATAAATAAATGATATATTATCAATAAAAGCACTGGATTATAATTCCCTGTAAAACTGCAGCACATTCAATAACTATTAGAAGAAGAACGGGCCATTATAAGATTTATTTGCTATAAATTTTATTTGCTATATTTGCTTCATTTCCAATAAAATGGTTATCCTTAAAAGCGAGAGAAGTGAGTAACAGCAAAGCAGTGCAGCCAGCAGAAAAAAAGTAAAATAAACCCTTCAGAAAGATTTAGATGCTGAATATAAAAAAAGGCTCAGGTAGAACACACAAGTATCTCCCTAAGTATTGGTTCTACTTGAAAGAATCATTATATTTTACTTAAGTACATGGTTGTAAATGTAAATTTCCACCTTTTTTCAAATTTCAACTTTTCAGCTTTACTGTGTCACGACTCTAACTTTGGAGAAGGTAGATATGAGTGTGTGTTCTTTACCATACAGTAGTTCTGAGTGGAACACAGCATCACATTTGTGTTTCCTTGGTAACAGGTGTCCCCCGTGCAGCTTATCTTATTACACTTCTTGCCCTGTTGATAGTAGACACTTAAAAAATAATGACTGTATAAAATGAGACACTGTAATTTGGTTTCAGCTTTTATCCAATTGTTATATTATTTGAGTTTTTTTATTTATTTAAGACATTTTTTAAAAATAGCCTTGCTTTTCTAAATGTGTGAGGTGATCATGTTAATAAATATCCCTCACGGATAGCTTCTGTTTCAGGCTTAAATGTTGCAAAGTGCCGATTATAAAATGTGAGCAATACATGATATACTGTTTATTATACAGCTGTGGCAACTTACAGCTGTGGACCCTCAGTAACAGGTTCTAAAATGGACAATGCTGTTGCACGCAATGCAATAATCTTAAAAACTGTCCTCTGTCTTAATGCTCCATATGCACACTTTTTTCTTTTCTGAAAAGCATTTTTGAATCATATAAGAGGGAGATAATGAGCTTACATTGGTCACAGTGGTGGATGTTACAACTGTAGTAGCCTTAGTAGTGGAGGTGTTCATGGCAGCAGGCATAGTTGTAGTCACTAGTTTTAGAAAAAAAAAAAAGATTAAAGCAGTCCACCTAAACCATCAAAAGAAAGGATCTGTGCAGGTACATTGTATCAAAGTGCAAACAGTGTAAACTTTCCCTAAAAGGTACAGCACAGTCCTTGAGGTCCAGTTTCATACCTCGAATACATTTTCACTGAAGAAAGAGCTCATTTTTGGACATTTTTCACGGTGGAAAAAGAGGAATATTCCCAAAATAAGGGTACTGAAGACAGTCCCATGAAGGGAACAAGAGGTTCCACCGCTGTGTACATGTGTAGATGAATGTGGCGAATAAAGTCAGATGTGTGTTTACAAAGCATCCTGTCAAGAGCAGAATGAAAGGAAAGCTGTGGATGCAGTACTTGACATCATGGAGGAGTTGACCAGGTTGTAGATGCTGGAGTTGAGACACATCTCGGAGCCACAGCAGTTGAGGGAGCAGTTGATCTGGGACGTGTTGTTGCAGAAAATCGGGCAGGTGGCAGCACAGTTCACCGAGTACCCCATGGTGCTCTCTCTTCTCAGCTTACAAACCATAGAATATTAGTCAGATTGTAGAATATAACCAACGTTTGGAAAGACAGCGTGAACACACACACCCACACACACACACACATTCTCATACCTCGCAGAATCTGGCAGAGGCAGAACAGAGGGTGGCGTTGGCATTCATGAATGTACTGTAGCACATCGAGCAGTTACAGGTGAGAACTCGACAAAATAGCTGTTGAAAATCACATCAGAGTCAAATGTGCCTTTCCCAAAATACTCTTTTTTATTAAAAACTGCAGCCGCCAGGATGTTGGCACTTACCGATGATGAGTTTGTGCTGTTTGCACCTAGAGACCAGAAATAAAGGAAATCAGGGCCACACATTTGGACTAAGACTACATCTCTACTGTATCTGATCTAACTATGCATCTTATTTACAGCAAACTTATTAGAATGCATTTATCTATTGATCCGCACCATAGATCTTTAAAATGTTTCTGTTACCTGAGTCTGTAAATGATGTGTAGGCGCTGTCTGAGATCGCAGGAGTAGCCGAAGTGAAGCTTGACATCTGACTGGAGCTCATGTCAGTAAACGAGGATTCACTGGTTACCATGGTAACGTCTGTCCCCGACGTTGATGAGAGGCTCTCTCCCATCACACACAAGGGCAAACTCATTTGTAATAATAAAAAAAGAAGAAAGCCTGCTGGGAAAAGACAGAGACAACCCTTGTGTAAAAGAAAGATCTGTTATATTAAGCAAATTTAAAACAATGTAATTGAAAATACACTTTAGTGTTCTGTAAAGAAAGATACTTTCAAATCGAGCAAATTATTTAAAATATATGTTTGGGATACTTTTATCACTTTTAGAGTGTTATAAGCAAGGAAACTGGAATATATACAGAACTGGGCAGAAAAAGTTTTAGGCAGGTGGGAAAAAATGCTGTAAACAAAGAATGCTTTCAGAAATATCAATAATGATTGCTCATTTTTATCAATTTACAAAATGCAAAGTGAGCGAACAAAAGAAAAATCTAAATCAAATCAATATTTGGTGTTACTACCTTTGCCTTCAAAGCAGCATCAGTTCTTCTAGGTACACTTGCACAAAATCAGGGATTGTGTAGGATTATAGTCGATGTCTGATCAACCAGTTTTACCAAACAGGTGCTGATGATCATCAATGTCACACGGAGGTTTAAACATAGTCATGTTTGGAACAACCTACCAGCCGGGTTCCTTCAAAAACTGTGTGCAAGTGTACCTAGAAGAATTGATGTTGTTTTGAAGGCAAAAGGGTGGTCACAGCAGGGCAGCGGTGGCCTAGTGGTTAGGGAGTTGCCCCTGCATCACAAGTTCCCTCACCAGTACGTTGCCCTGAGGTGCCCTTGAGCAAGGTACTGTCCCCATCACTGCTCCCTGGGCAATAGCTGCCCCCTGCTGCACGGTGTTTGAGTGCATATGTTAAATGCAGAGGGCCAATTTCATGGAGGTTCACTGTGTGCTGTGCTGTGACAACAAGGGTTGTCACTTTCACACCAAATATAGGGTGGAGGTGGTCTAGTGGTAGGGTGCTTGCCTATACCTACCACCACTGGGTCCCTGAGCAAGACCCTTAACCCTGAGTTGCTCCAGGGGGGACTGTCCCTGGAATAAGGAATTGGAAGTCGCTCTGGATAAGAGTGTCTGCTAAATGCCGTAAATGTAAATATTGATTTGATTTAGATTTCTCTCTCGTTCATTCACTGCATTTTGTTGACTGATGAAAATAAACGATTAACACTTCCATTTTTGAAAGCATTCTTTGTTAACAGCAGTGTTCTTTCACACCAGCCTAAAACTTTTGCACAGTTATATATATATATATATATATATATATATATATATACACATGCATTTATTAATGTAAATATGAAAAAAGTTCTTTGTATGAGTTCCCTCTGGGTGCTCATGAAGTGTGTGTGTGTGTGTGTGTGTGTGTGTGTGTGTGTGTGTGTGTGTGTGTGTGCGATGGCTTGGTGACTTGTCCAGGGTGTTTCTCTGCCTGCAGCCCTTTTAGCGGAGGTTTGGATAGTCGTCTGAGAAAATGTGTGTGTCTGAATGTGTCTCTCAGTGAACCGAACACAGCTCAGTTGTGCTACTCAAAACAGACAAACACACTCCAGACTCCTGATTGGTGCAGCTGTCTGATCACCATCCCAGAAGATTTAGAGCTTGCTCTACCCTCCCAGCTCAGGAGCATCATGTGATGGGGGCCCAGGCTTGCCTAGAGTGGCTGAGGGTTATGATTTATTTGAATCTTTTTCTGTTACTGATACAGGAACAACCTATTGTATCAAAATGTGTCATAAAGGTGTTTCTCCTCAGCAGTCTATACATATATTACTGTATAATAGTACATATTGTACAGTTGAAATACTTTTAAGGTGTTATAAGTGGTTTAGTGTTTAGTGTCTATGAGACTGAATAGTACTCAAATTTGTACTTTTCACATTAAGTGCACTTTTATAATGTTATACATTTTGTCAGGCAAGTGTCAGCAAAGCTAGAAAACTGAACTTATTTTCCTGTACATGAAATCATGCTGCCATACTTTCTGCACATCCTTCCAAACAGTGAAATGTTGGCCGTAGAGAGCCCCACACATGTGTTCTGTTACAGGTAATCTGATCCAGGATTATCTCCTGGAATAAACTCATAAAATTGCCATGTATCAAATATCCCACTGTTTAATTTATACAAGTGTAGTCAGTCATCATTTGTTTGCAGTTTCATGCACTTATAATAAAATTGATAACAACAACAACAACAACAACAATAATAATAATAACAATAATAATAATAAGAAGAAGAGCAATACAATAATAATAATAAGAAGAAGAGCAATACAGAACTACTAATACTTATTATTATTATTATTATTATTGTTGTTGTTGTTGTTATTATTGTTATTATTATTATGTTCTTGTTCTGGTTTTCATGTAAACCCCTTGGGTGTTTACCTTTGGAGCAGGGGTCAGAACCCATTATTTGCCGTTGGATGCTAAACGTTATTATCTTCAATAGACCCCTGCAAAAAATAATACAAAAGGAAATAATAGTAATACAATAATGATATTACAGCAGTCCCTTCATTGTCTTGTTGTCAGACTCTTTATTCAGATAAAGACAGAAATGTCTAAAATCTATGAACAAAACATTTTCTTTCGGGTCCATGAATAAACTTCCTGTCCCGTACTTGTGAAGCTGAAATCACATCACCTTTGCATATTCAAAACCCTCAGTAGCCCATCTCCTCCACATTTTCCATTTTCAATGAGCAGCCAATGGAGGGGAACAAAAGCAGTTTCATGGTGAAAAAGAAAATTGTTTCCCGAAAAATTCTCTCTTTCTTCTTGCTTAGTCACCAAATTAGTCAATGCCGTATTTTCTCTCATTACTTGTCACTTAGTTCCAAAACAACGCTCGAGTGAAGTTGCTGCTTGTGTCCTCACTGAGGGATGCTATTAGAGGTCATGTATTGTTGTGAAGAGCTGATCCTCTGCTGAATCGTGAATCGTGCAGCTGTGTAATACGGATGGTAAACATGATAAAGTAACTCCCAAGTGCTTCCAACTCTAGAGCTGCATTTATATGTTGATTTAAGAGCCAACCTAGGCCCTGTCACGAGCTTCATTAATAATTCAGTCACTTTTTAGCAAATCATAATAAATTCATACGCAGAAAGCTACTGGTAGACCTTTCATATCCATAGCTACCGTAATGGATCACTTTCAATGGGACTTGTTGCTGCCACACAATTAACTTGTTTGTTCTCCAAGAACCTCTCGGGTGCAAGAGCAAGGCACGGCTTGTTACCCCTCATTCCCAAAGGAGCACTTATGACCCCTGTCAGGAAACTATCCTGGAAACTATTGCTTTTGTCAACAGCTCCTCCAGCAAGCTCTCTCAGTTTCTACCACCATCACTCTATGCAAGCACGTTTTACATCATTTAGGGGAAGAGAAAATTATATAAAATATTAAATAAAACATTGCAGTAGTGCAATCATATGGCTTAAGTCACATGTCTGACTGTATGTTGATAAAAGAGGCATAATAACAATGTATCTGGACTAATACACAATATGTAGTTACACCTCAAGATTAAAATGGAGATTTCAATTCTAATTTATTCAATTTGCTGGTAATTTTATTATTTTATTTCAGGATGCCCAACAACAATAATGAAGAAAAGTATATAAAAATGATCTGAAAATAAAATAGGATGGAAAATGTATAGTTTAATTGATAATAAATTCCTTATTTTATATCAAAGGAGAATAATAGCCCTCTCTCCTGCCTCCACCACAGCACAGTGGTGAAACCTCTATAGGTGCTAGATTTAGAATAAAAAATGTACTTACTTTTGTTCAGAATGAAGGAATATGATGGGCTGGGGATGACAGCTGTGGCTGAAGTGGAAAGTGTCTGCAGTTCCCTCCTCTCTGTCCTTGCCCTCCTCTCCGCCTTCCTGGTGACATCACACCAGTGGTGGCTTAATTAGTGGAAACTTTGAGCAGCTTGACATCGTGATTGCAGGCCCAGGCAGGAGGGGACAGGCAAAATTTGGAAAGATGGCAATATACTACACAAATTACAAAAGTGTCTTTAAAGAGACAAATCCCCTGTCATTCAGCTATTTCCATGTGACGTAAATTAAATGGTACCTTATGAGGATCATTTACATGTGAGCAATACTGCAAGATGCCAAAAGCTCCCGATACTCTTTAAAACACTTTACTGTTATTAATGATCCCCAGATCCTGAAATAGTCCCTGCAGAGAGACAAGCAGCAGTGAATCTGTCTGTATCCAACAAATGTATCCTGTTGTTTTTGATGATTAAATGCATATGGGCTGAGGATGTGAAGGTGCCTGCATGATTACACTTTCCAGATGGATATCTGAGCTAAAAAATAAATAAACACAGCATTCGGTAGGCTATGATGAGGCACTGCAGATGTGTAGTTTTGTAGTCATTTTTCTGATAAAATACTATTTTATTTTACTATCTTATCTTTTGTCTGGGCAGTGGTGGCCATCTGGAATCATCTGCACCCGTTTCTTCACTGCTTCATGATTTAAGACGCTTTGTTCTGCTTGAAGGTTCAGACGTAGATCACTGTGTGGATTAACCAACACAAAACTATCAAACTGCTCAGGTACAGAGACTGGACTGAAAATGAGAGACAACAACACTGTCCTTCAGGAAGATCTGGAGAACTGTTCCTCAAAAATACATTGGAAATGAAAGCCTGGCTCTTTGGAAGGAAATATGAATAAATGAAGAGATTTGCATGGGTCCTGGAGGATCTGGAGAGACTGAATGATCCTCCCTCCATTCTTGACTTCCCATCTCCACTGATGAAGCCCTTGAATGTCTTGAAGTGCATTGTTCATTGAAACACCGACGACTCTGCCTATGTTAATATACTGGATATAATATGCAGAAGAAGAACAATCACCTGTTACCCTAAGAATGTTATGGATGGGCGACATTTATAAAATTAAAACCCATTTCGTAGCATGGAAACTCAAGCGCATGCACGAAATAATACGGGTCACTCAGGGAACAAAAAGCAACCTTGTGTTTTCTGGAAACTTTGATACATGGCCATCTCACATGAGATTTCACTCCCGGATGCTACTGTGAGCGTGAGCGCCTGACGAAAGGAGAAAGATTAAATAGGCTTAGAGCATAAAAAAGAAGGCTGTGATAATAGGCTATTAACAGCGCAAGACTGTGGCACTCAATAATACAAATAGAAAAAACAAGTTTCTAAACTGCATGGAGAAGGCTGTGGATCATGTAAACTCTTCCGCCTCACTGATGGCCTGTGTGCAGAAGAACGCAAATTTGTTTGTAGAGGGAAATGGAGCCATGCCAAACAAGGGGGTGGACAGGATTATGGATGTCAATGGCTCATGAAATCCTGTGTTGCAAAAGCAAGCCAGGCTGATTTAAAGTGTAAAAGTGAATGGTTAGAGGTTGTATCTCCAAACCGTCGTTTGAGCACTGGAGGAATCAAGGCTATAGGAACCTGTTTCACAGCCCTTTAGCATTAGATGTTTCAATACTGTCTAGAACACTGTTTGAGGGTTCTGCCTACACTCTTGCATAAGCAGCCCATAGCAAAATATCAGTTTTATCCCTGAACATGCTAAATAAAACATTAAAGAATAACACCTAAAACTATGATTTTATAAGAAACTATATATGAGACTGTATTCAGAGTTTGTAGCAGATTACTGTAGGATTGCAGACGACTGTATTAATTATTACAGGTTATATGAAAACTAGAAATGGGAGAACATCATGCATCAAAGCAGCAAACAAACAGTGCTCCCTCTTTCATCTGTGGAAGACATTTTGCTTTCAAAATATTTGGTTATGAATTTACATGCTGTATTCCCAGAATTGTTTGCTCCATTTCTCTCATTTTCATAATCACAATGGGACTTGCGGCCATATGCGACACCGGAATGCATTAAAACCAAAATCAAATCACTACAGTGGCTCAAGGCAAACGCAATGATGCTTGTTCATTCTATTTTAGGGAACTTGGACTGAAGGCACGCTGTAATGTTTTTAAAATTGCATAAAAAAACTATGAACGTCTTGTCTCACTGTGCTGTTGAGCTGGTCACCAGCACTGGGAATTGCTCAAGATGCAGGATCAACATGTTATGCATTTTTTATCCAATAAATAATGGAAAATAGAATTAAAGCATTAGTCTGAGAAATGCCAACAACTTTATTCAACAGTAAATATCAAAAGCAAAGATGGCAGATACATTCTTTTATCTATCCATCCATCCAGGGACAGGTTGCCAGTCCATTGCAGAATTAATATCAGTTAACGAGTCTTAAACCTCCAAACATCACCAAACACTGGGTTTCTTCTCTGGAGATCCTCTACTGCGGCTTTCCTGCTGGTTCTTGGGATGTTTTACCTTCAGTAAGTGGAAAGTATGGAAAGACTGAAGTGAAGAGAACATGACTGCATCATGTATCTGCAACATTTATCTTCTGTAAAAATACATTTATTTAATAGAACTTCATCAGCGAGATTAACCAGATGGCAGGACAAAACAAACGGCTGGATATGAAGGTTTTATTTGAATACAGTGAATGCTGTATGGCCTGCTCTGTCTCTGTAGGCAAACAGAGTGGGTGGAGAACTAGGCAAGCTTCCTCTTGGGATTTTTCCCTGGAAGATTCAGTGTTTGGTCCTAATGAAGCCCCTGAGAAAGAAGTCTCAGCTCAGCATGTTTACTTTGTAGGATAATGCTAGTCATGGGTTATTTATTTTTTCATAACCACTGAAAAATCCATCTTAGTCCCAAACCTAGTTAGAATTCCAGTCATGTAATATGATTATAAAAGAAAAAATAAGACACTCTTATTGTGACACTTTTACCAGCTATGTTGTCTAACCGTTCTGAAAGGCCATGTTAAAGAAAAAAAACACTGATAGTTCATTTAATTCAATAACGGAGCAATAATTTGCTTTACATTCTGTAATTTAATTGAAATAGTAAAAAACAATGTAATTTTAATGAATTGTTTTTAAATTCAAGAATTGAAGTGAGTGTCATTTTTTTAAGTAAACGTGATTTGATTGGATTTGAATTAGAATTGATGTCCAGGCCAGAACAAACATTTTTGCCACAGCTTCATTTGTTACATTTATTGCTATGTTTGCATTCTGACATAAATTGTGTTACAAGAAAACATCCTTCACTATTATTTTATGGGAAAGTTTTACTAAGTGATACCCTAATGGTCAACAACACATTCCAAATCACTGTAAGCCCAAAGCAATTTCTTCAGACATCAGTATCCAGTTTAGTAGTCAATATGATCATAACCTTGTAAAGGTCATATTTAAACAAAGGCAACATATTTATATGTGGTATTTACCACTGCTTTGACAAATATTTTATAGCTATCCTATATGGATTGGAGACGGTGGTGCTGATGAAAAGACAGGAGGCGGAGCTGGAGGTGTCAGTTAAAGATCCTGAGATGTTCGTTAGGTGTGACGAGGATGGACAGGATTGGAAATTAATATATTAGAGGGACAGATCAGGTTGGACGTTTTGCAGACAAAGTTAGAGAAGCAAGGTTGCGTTGGTTTGGACCAGAGGAGAGACGAGGCTTATATTGAGAGGAGGATGTTGAAGATGGAGCTACCAGGAAAGAGGAGAAGAGGAAGACCAAAGAGGAGGTTTATGGACGTGGTGAGAGAGGACATGCAGGTGGTTGTTTGAAGGAGGAAGATGCAGAGGACCGGAAGAAATGGAAAGGGATGATCTGCTGTTGCGATCCCTAAACGAGAGCAGCTGAAAAAAGAAGCAGAAGAAGAAGAAGAAGAAGAAGGAAAAGAAGAAAAAACAACGTTTACAATCAAGCAAACATTTGTCTGAGGATTAATGGTTTGTGTTAAATATATCATATGGCTATGGCCCCTTTGTAATTTATGAAAGTGGAAAGTGAAAGTGAAAGTGATTTCTAACTAAAGGTTATTGTTAAAGAAGTCGATGCCTCAATAGATCCATTCTGTCTATAGAGATCAATGATCTACCAATTGACCATTCACAGCCTACTGCACTGTGAAATTTTCATAACTTCTAAATTTTTAATTTATTTAACCACTATTTGACCCAAAAGTCATTTGAGATTAAAATCTCTTTTCAAGGGATACCTGGTCAAAAAAACCCACTGTTACAAAGTTGCAAAACATCATGACATCAAACATCAAAGCAGAAAAAAGCAAATAGGTATTGCTGATACATCAGTCAGAATACATATTAGTAAGAACAGCTGCACTCCTCAGTTATGTAGCTTTAAATCAAATCAAAGATTATTCCATGACCAGGGAGCAGGAAAGGAGAAAGACATTCTACCCAGATCTGTGCAGGTCCTAGATACCCTGTAGAGCATCCATTTAGATGAGAAGGATTTATAACCGCTGTTGGTAAGTGTCCTAAAACTACACAAAGAGGAAGAAAGTTTACCCAGAAAGTTTTTTTTTAAATGAGTGAATCAGCACTGCTGCTCACACAAGGCCAAGAAGTCTGATCATAAAGCACACAGTGATGTGTGCAGGGAGGTGAACTGGACATAAGAGGTCAAGGCAGCGAGGAGTAGAGGAGGCAGTATCATAAATAAATAATGTCCCCATAACCTAGAACATAAGAATGTGCCCTGTTCTCTTGAGCATGGGAACAGCAGGGGTATTGGATGCAGCAGTGGCCAAGTTGTTAGAAAATAGGCTAGCCTAGGATCGGGAAGTTGGGGGTCCGAATCCCAGACCAACCACGTACCCTTGAACAAGGTCCCGTCCCCATCAAGCTTTAAATAGCTGCCCCAGGTTACACGGTGTGTTTGGGTGAAAAGCAGAGGTTGCATTTTGTTACGTTTCACTGTATGCTAATGGAAATGAGTCACTTTCACTTTCACCAGGTTAAAATACATAGAGTAGGGCTTGTCTACAATCTGCATGAGACGGAAATAACCAAAGCATGTGTTTCATATTCAGAATTGCAGAAATTTCTTTGCCACCAAAAAAATAAAAAAATAATAATTCAGCAGCTGATCCATTAAATAAGAGTTCACTAATAGAAGATTAGACTCACATCCATTCATGACGTTATTTTCATTTTAGAGATTCCAGAAAGGGCTGCTTGCTCCACCTTGTGGCAATTTTGCAGAAAAACAAGCCTCCAAATGAGCACATTGAGCCTGAGCTCAGGACATTAACTATATTTTATAACTAACAGATCAAAGTTCATGCATGTTTTCCTCCTTTCCTCTGAGATACTGTGTAACAGGCATGTCTAATTCTAGTTTGCGATGGACACACTACACAAGGACTCACTTCCACTCAATGCACAGTTATTTAGACTTGGATAAATAGGATCAGAGACCAAAATTAGTGTGTGTAAGGACACAACTGGACCATGCAGCTCAGTGGCTAAGCAGATTAGATAGGATTTACTGCCACGCTTGTCTCGTCAGCAGCAGTCTCAGCCGTGGTCCACGTAGACCAGTGTGTCTAAAAGCTGAATGGAGAAAGTTATCTATCCACAGTAGGAATCCTCAACAGCTTACAAGGCCAGGAAATAAGGCTTACATTACAGCATTTCTTCAATCAAGGTATTTACTCATTTTGTGTGGGCTGGTGATTGCAGGTGTGAGACTAGAGTGGAGGCTTGAAAAGATTAGAAATGCTGAAACTGAACTGCATCCACCGAAATGCATTATTTAATATTTTATCACATGTTGCAAATGATGATCAGCTGCCAGAAGACCTTAAGAATAAAGCTTTCTTAATGTTTTGGTTATATGGTTTTAAAGTAAACCATTGATTGGTACGTAGCTCCCTTATATCGTATGTTAAATTGGTCTTAAACGAATCAAACATGGTTCTTCGATGGCAACTATCGAAAGGACACCTTTACTTTTATATATGCTAATGATTTTTTTTCCTCTGTTTTAAGGTTTAGCAGGAAACTGCCCATCATGCGGCAATAAAAATGCCCCAAAATGGTGACATATGTCCTGTGGTCAGCGGTTGTTTGGACTCTGAAGGGCTTGCTATGCACTTGGAGGTTTTTCTGGGTGAGTTAAGTCCATTTTTTCTTTGATAACTGATCACTTTTTCCCCATTAAATCTTGTTGTCCCAATTCTTTGCTGCTTTTTGTGCTGACATTGATTGAAAGTAGGAAATATTGTGGTACGCTGGTTATTTTTACAGTTATGATGTAACTTGTCTTATAGGTGAACCCATACTGTGCCATAAAATCTACTTCATGGATAACACAGGAATGTACAAGTGAGAGTCATACTGCAGGTAACTATAGGAGGTGCCTTTAGTGGAGTACAATTAATTGACAATATAAGCCACTAATGGATAAATTAAATGTCTTTACACACACCTTGGTAAACAGATTTGTAACCCAATTTACCAACAGTATATGATCACCAAAGTAATTTGCACCTAAAGTCACTGGAGTCACAATATCATCTCTGGACAGGTTAATACTACTACCTGCCCAGCAGGTGGCAGGATGGGTACACTACAAATAAATCCAACAAGAAATTCCACAATATAGCTTATAAATATATATATATATATATATATATATATATACAAATATATATATATAAGTGAATGTGTGTGTGTTCCTTTAATCATGACCTTGCACTATAAATTCGTTAACTCTATTACATTGGTTAAAGATATTAAAACCTACAATAATAATTGCACTGAGAAACTGCACACAGACTCATCAGCTACAGCAGTACCCACACAGGAGGCTACTGAAGGCTGAGGGAGAGATTCAGGACCTGAAGTGTCAAGTTGCCAGCCAAAGGGCATCATGGGAGATGCGATTCACAGAGCTGCAGAAAGGCAGCATGACCTGAGAGACCAGGCAAGTGGACATAATATTTGTTACTGAACGAAAGGCTTTGAGTCACATAAGCTTAAATTCCTTGAAATTTCCTAGAAACAACTGTTCACTTGGTTCACTGAATAAACTCATAGCAAACTTCAGTTGTTCATTTATGTCCAGTATTTAGGACAGTTTTGCAGATTCAGACAAAACTAAATTGTATTGAATCACCAGTGACATTGCAGAGTTGAGTGTGCAGTGCATCTATCTATCTATCTATCTATCTATCTATCTATCTATCTATCTATCTGTCTATCTATCTATCTATCCATTCATCTATCTATCTATCTATCTATCTATCTATCTATCTATCTATCTATTCATTCATCTATTCATGTCTGTCTATCTGACATTCATTCATTTATCTATTCTATCTATCTTTATCTATCATTCATTCATCTATCTATCTATCTATCTATCTATTTGTTTATATGTCTGTCTATCTATCTATCTACATATCTATCTATCTATCTATCTGTTTATTATGTCTGTCTATCTATCTATCTATCTATCTATCTATCTATCTATCTATCTATCTATCTATCTATATATATATAGAGAGAGACAGAGAGTGTGTGAGAGAGAGAGACAGAAAAAAAAAAAATATATACAAATATATATACATATGCAGATTAAAGACAGAGAGTGAGAGAGAAAGAGATAAAAAAATAAAAAGAAATATAGAGAATGAAGTAAAACAGAGTAATATAAAGAATGAAATATATCTTTTTGTTTATTTATGTCTTTGGAAAATGAGATGTTTGTCATGCAAATGCCTCTTCAGCTGCACTCGGAAATTGTGGTTAGGGCGAATGCTTTCCACAAAATAAACAATTCTGAAGAACCGAGTGAGGTCTTCTCAGAGACCAGCTGGGAGAACGGACACCACTCGGAGGAGAAGGAACATGGCTGTTCCAGTAAGTCGTTCAACCCCTAAAACATTTTTCTATGGCACTTGTTGAGTGAATTTCAACACCTCGTTCTAATAGGCTTAACAGGAGGCATTTGATTCCTTGTTGCTTCCTGCTTTCTGTCAGGTGGCTTGAACCAAATTCAGCAGCTCAGAGGGCCGGATATGAGATTACTACGAGATGGTGTTTACTCCAACAATCTGACCTGCAGTCAGGGCACCTTTTCCACTGCTGTTGACTCCAGATCCACCTCTGCCATGTCTGTCAGCACTAGGTACAGCATACTTCTCTCCGATCTGAATAGGCCTCCAGGGCCGAGATTTAAAAGCGAATCCACAAGTCTACATGCAAAGGCCAACTGACAGTCACAGCCTGACATTTTGCTGTTCACGAATGTGCCCACATTCATAAAGTTCTGGCACATTAGGGTTCATTGCACTTGTCCTTCTCTTGGTGCATTTTCAGTTGCGGCTCATGGAGAAGTGGGACTGGCCCCCATCGGGTCTTTGTTCCCCATTCCCCAATGGACCTACAGCCTGGACACAGGGTACGGGTTCTGCTGCCCTCTGGCCGAATCAGCACTGGAACGCTGCGATACCTGGGCAGACTGCAGGGATCAGGGGATGTTCACCTGGGTGTGGAGCTGGAGATGGCGGAGAACGGACGGCAAACTGGCACCCATGAGGGACAGAGCTACTTTGAATGGTAATCACCAAATTAAACACTCAAAAGTTAATAGTGAAAATAATCAGGAAAGGAATATGTTAACATTAACGTGTAATATTTGTTTCATCCATTTACTTTTTCTTCTCCAAACCCATCTCTCTCTCTTTGTAGCAAGCCTGGACATGGTGCATTTGTAACATTCAACAAACTGCTAATGGCCTGGGAGTAAACATATCATTAAGGTGCAGCAGTGATGGAAAGCAACCTACAGACATGAGCAACAACTGAGGGAAGCTGTTAGAGCTGCTCACTGGAAAAAATATATCAGAAAAAATATTGTGTATTCTTGTTAGCCCTTTTTAAATGGAGTTCATGTCTTTCTGGCTTTAAAATATTCAAGTCAGCGGCAATGGACATTTAATGTCAAAACCCTGAAAGTAGTCGATAAAGGTCAACAATAGGAAGAATACATATCAAAGTGTATGAAGTTTCTGAATAAGGTGGTGGAAAACAAGGCTGCTGTTGAAATCGGTCATTCGGGAGACATCACGTCAGGGTCAAACATCTCTTTGAGGCAGCGTTGGCCTAGTGGTTGGGGAGTTGGCCTCAGGATCTGAAGGTTATGGGTTCAAATCCCAGATCAGTAGGTTGCCCTGAGGTACCTTTGAGCAAGGTAAAGTCCCTGTGATTGCTCCCTGGGCACTTTCAATAGCTGCCTCCTGCTACACGTGTGTGTGTAGGTTAAATGCAGAGGTGTAATTTCCTTGTGGTTCACTGTGTGCTGTGCTGCATTTCACAATGACTAAAATAGTCACTTTCAGTTTCACATCTGATCATAATAAGGACCTGGTTCCAGCAGGGGGCAGCAAAAAGACTAAATGCCCTTTCACTCTGTTTAGTTTTAAATTCCTTGATCAGTTAAACCTGAAATAAAGTTACATTTTAAACTGTTATTGTCGAAATAGAATAGGCTTTTACAGATTCTTCTTTCAGGTCAGCAGGTCTTAGCTGAGCACTGCATTAATGTGAATTACATTATTCACATTTTACATTTTCCCCCAAACATGTTCCCCTTAGATATTTGAATTGTAGTTATATGTAAATGTACCGTTTTTATTTATGTATGAATAGTTAACAAACATTTTGTGGTGCATTTGGTTATTTACTATTCCAGCAGCGGCTCACAGCAGCAAATGTTATTCATAATTGATAAGATACTGAGTGTCCCAGAGCCCAACACACTAGCCACCTTAAATATTAAGGAACAGATCCCTTAATAATTCTCACTTCTTGAAGATGGATGCCATTGACTCACAGCAAGGATAAATATGTACCTTATTCACGCCATATTTGAAAAAGGTATATAATCTCACACAGGAGCTGAAAAGTCATTTTGTGAGGATTTACAACCACTGGGGTTTATTTTATGGGGCTTTTTCCTTGAATATTTGGTTTCACAGACACAGTTAAGCCTATTCCTTATCAGAAGACCATTTCCTCAGACATATAGTCCCCAGAGACACATTTTTTGTTTGAGATTGGTGTGAAGTCCTAATACTCACAATCCCGTATGCATTTATGGAATAGAAACATCCAGCTTTGACTTTTTTAAAGCATTAAGGCCAACAAGACTAATTTTTATGTTTGATATTTTGTACGTCTGGCACGTTCATAAAACTCAAATCCTTTCCTGTCGTCTGATTCAGGGCCAAGGGGATGAAAAAGGTGTTGCGCAAGTGGAGTGAGGTCATGCACATGACATGTGTGGTTTCTGTTATCTATCACAGCCACAAAATGTGCACAGTGATTAAACACCGGCAAGCCATTTTCATTAAAACGTAGCTATAAAAGGCAGTGTGCCTGAGAAACCGTGTTAACATTCAGTCTGTTTGATTTGCTTGTGTGCATTTCATTGTACCATTCAATATACTGCACCTGCCATGTAAAAAAAAAGGAGGATAAGGTTTAGTGAAGAACAGTGAGGTAAACAAATTGTGAGAGGAAGATTTACATAGAGGTGTTTTGCATTTTCCTGAGTATGCCTTTCTTCTGGGAGTGGAAATCTTAAATCTATGCAAACTTCCTTCTTGGAAATCTGCAATTTTCCCCCAGTGAATTCCCCTCTAACTGCTCAGGTGCACTTCCTGAGTAGTTTCCACAGAGGGGTGGAAGAAAATAAGCCACACATGTATATTGCATAGTTTATGGCTTGGTGGATGGTGTCTGATTGCAGTTTCAGAAGCTGTAGGGACATGTTTTAGGGCAAAGGGGCTCATCAACTCTAATGTTATTCTAACCGGCACTGGTTTATTTCAGGGAGAACGTTCCTCTGCACTGCATCTGCAGCTCTTTTGCTTGTATAATCTACCATCATTCTGACATTTGGTGTAAATCCTATTCAAGAAAGCATTAAGATGAACTATGAACACTGAAACTATGAACACGGCCGCAAAGGTCAGCTGCTCCTTTCTTATGGCAGTAACTGCACTACTTCACTAAAGACCCAAGCATAGATTGAGACAGCGCTGGCATTAATTACTGTGTAACTGTGTGCATGAGTTCAGGCATGCAAAAGGCAAAGAACAGAATGTGCATATATTATGTGGGCAGCCCCATTTTTCTTGGCCTAAAATGATGCAATTTGCATTTTGTGTCTTTTTTGTAAGGTCAACCCACATGTGTTGAGTAAAGCTGTTGCAAAAATCACACTAATGCACATTTCATTGCATTACTTTCTTGAAGTTAAATATTAATTGCAAACTTTTCATTTTCCATTAAGTGCAATGTAGCAGATTTTTGTTTACTTTCATTCCTCACATTTTTCGAGGATGAAAATGTTTCTTTCACAGTTTAGATATTTCTTAAACCGACCATATCGTATTATACCATTTGAAATTAAACTTAGAGTCCCTGTGAACCAGCTGCAGACTTTCTAAATTCATGCATCAAGCACAAGCATAAAACTCCATATTTCTGGGTCTTTTATTACAGAGCAAAAGAAATCATCTCCATTGCATTTCTATGACAACCAGTGGCATAACTGAGAACTTTTTTCCATCGTTCACATAAATCCAAATCATTATTTTTCACCAATGGCTGTAAATCAGAAAAACAAACGCCCACACATTTGGGCATCATGGACAATTTTCAAGTAAAGAAAGAACATTTTTTATACAAGGGCGCGCAGGGACATATAAAGTGCTTCATTAATAAGATACCATAATCACCCAGTGCATTCAAAATATTCACTTTAAGCTTTGGGCTAGTGATGTTGAACGACGAGGATGGACAGGATTAAAAATGAGTGTATTAGAGCGACAGCTCAGGTTGGACGTTTTGGAGACAAAGTTAGAGAAGCAAGGTTGTGTTGGTTTGGACATGTCCAGAGGAGAGACGAGGATTATATCGGGAGGAGGATGTTGAGAATGGAGCTGCCAGGAAAGAGAAGAGGAAGATCAAAGAGGAGGTTTATGGACGTGGTTAGAGAGGACATGACGGTGGACGGTTTGAAGGAGGAAGATGCAGAGGACCAGAAGAAATGGAAATGGATGATCTGCTCTAAACGGGAGCAGCCGGAAGAAGAAGAAGAAGAAGAAGAAGAAGAAGAAGAAGGCTAGTGATGTTGTAGCAGTTGCATAACAAAGGGAGGAAAGATACCAGAATGGATTTCACTAAAGGTGCTAAAATACATATTAAGTGTCAAGTACAAGGCAGTAAATGTATGTTTTAGGGCTGTAAAATATGTTTCAGCCAAAGGCCTTTAAATTTAAAGCAGCCAATCAGAAAAAAGGACCGTTTCACCAAAACTTCCTACTTTGTAACATTCACCTGGAGCTGTGACTATTATAGCCAGTGATATGGATATTACAGATATTGATATTGCGATAATGACTAACAGACGATATATTATGCAGATCTGATATAAATCCACATGTGTGACAACATTGTATACATGTTAACAGCATCATGTTAATATCAGCATTAGTGTTTCTTTGGTTAATGCTTGTTCCTAGTTTTCACATTAAATAAAATAGAAAAGAAGCAGTTTTGCAATTACTCTACAAACAGAATGGCTGCATACTATCATTGCTGTACTTATTCTGAAAGACATACTGAGCAACACCAGCCATCTGAGGATGATGATGATACCATATCATACAAATAAAAAATATTAAAAGATGCAATGTGCATCAACAAGCATGGTTGATACAAAGAAAGTGTAAATATACAGCCTGACTTCCTCGTCATACAAAGTCGTCACATTTACTATGTGAAGTGACATTCAGGTACAAATAACCCTATTGGCCTCTGGTTGAACAACAATCAGAAGAATGCAACAGCAAATGAGAAGTCACCAGATCCTTATGCTTTTTAGACCTGGCCTTGTTTTCTTTTCCAAAGTCTCATTATTCACCATAGTCCATGTTTCTGTTTTCATTCAAGAAAGTCATGCTAGAACACCCTTAGACTTGAGCTTGATAATTTCTGCTGCAAGTTGCTGGGCGTCTTGTAGCTTTGGGAACATTCCCATAACTTTGTCCACATGATAGGGGTTGAAAATGGCACATAGTTTCTTCCTGACTTCTCCTTGCTCTGCCTCGAAGGAGACCGCGTGTGAACTGACCGCGCATCCATACATCTCAGCGGCTCCCTGGTGGCCAGGGGTGCGGACAGGGTCTGGTAAGCTGAAAACTCCCCGAGGCTGTGGAGGCCAAAGTTGATCAGAACAGCTCTTTTGGGAAGTGTGGGTGGGGTGGAGCCTTTCTGGCTGGAGGTAGGTAGGCAGGCTGTACTGGTGGATGGGGTTAGAGCCTGAGTATGGTGCTGTGCCGTAGTTGAGAAAGTTAGCTGGACTTTGGCTAAGAGGGCAGAACTGCTGGTGCCCTCCTCGTCTGGCTGAGTCGGCAGAGCAACAACAGGGATGAGAAGCATCCTGCCGCTCGAAAGAAGTTCCAGAGTGCCTGGAGCTGACCCTGTATGAGTCGTCAATGCTTCGTGATGCCTCTGAGAAGTGGCTCTCATAGGAGCCGAGGCCTGAATCTGAGCTAAACCCAGAAGGAGAAGGGTTAGGCATGTATGGACAATGCAGATTTTGCCAATTCAAGTGGCTAGCTACATTAGAGGCATGGTTGTTGCTGCTGTTTAGGTCTTCCCAGTAGGGAAGCATGCCATCACTAAGCTGGCTCCTCAGAAGAGAGCCATTGGAGTCCAAGCTCAACTTCTCCAACTCCTTCTCCAGGGAAGAATGGTAGTATGACCCTGTGAGAGAATGCCCTACTCCTCGTCCATTCTCTGGACATGTGTGGACAGGGCTTGAAAGGCGAGCATTGTCCCTCAGCTCATCTGCCAGAGAACGCAGGGACTGGTTGGTACGCTCAGGGTGGAAAAACTTGCATTTGATTCCATATGTGCATTTTTTTCCTGAAGAGAGAAAAACGTTAATTGAACTCAGAAGAAACAACAAATAACAGAAAAGTGATGCAGAAAATGTGCAATAATCAAAAAGAAGTATGTACCATAAGGACAGAGCTGGCGTTTAGGATCTGGTAATACAGGCTTCTTCCTGAGGAAGTTATCTAAATTTGGGCCATGACGACCGAGTGGGTCATCTGGTGGCATGAACCTGTGAGGGAGAGAATAATAATAATAATAAAAATTAACACTGGTTTAAATAGTGAATTAACACTGATGATGATACAGTGCTGTGTGAACATGAATAAATAATTTTTTTCCCAAATCGATACTAAAACATTTGAATGTGTCAAACAAACAGACAATAAATAAGATTCAAATCGGGCTAAAAAAATGCTTTTAGAAGCTACAACACATACTTGTCATTGACAAAGGAGTACATGAGCAGCCGCTCCTCGATGAAGCGCTTCCATTCAGGCCGCTCACTCTGAAGATCGCGATACGTGTCGTTGGACACGATGATGCCGTCCACTTCATGAGCCAATTTGACGATAAAGCGGTCATCGTAGCAGACCACTCGCTTGCCTCCTACCCGTCGGGAGGGTGTGAATACAACTATTTTCCTCCTTTCTAGCTCACCCAGGATGTACTGATCTGGAATCAAACACACGTACGGTCAGCTATACCGATCATTTCACTGCTTTTTATTATTTGCATTCACATTATTCACATTAACAGCAGCTAAATTCCTCTGTTGTTTTTCTGCATGGGTGTGTTCTCAGCAGAATCTGTATATAGTGATGGGAACCAAAATGAAAATAAAAGGTATTACATACTCATGTTATAGTTAACCTTATTTATTACTGTGCAGGCAAAGCAAAGATGCCTAAACATCGTTAGCATACACCATACACTAAATTCGGATTATTGCAGTTAAAGGTGGGTGTAAAATTAGAAAGATATAATTATTCTGAGATTTAATAAGTAGGGCAACGCATCCAAAAACTCGCTCAGCCTATTGGGACGTTAAGCGACAATTCTTCGTGATACCATCATGCTGGCCATCTCTATGTCAATGCTCCTAAGAGAAAGTCACTCGAATTTCAGGGTCATGATTCACTTGCTGTTGATAGCAGTGGATGTGTGTACCGTCCTCACACGCTCATCTGCACACTATTTATTCGCTGGCATAGAAATTAAAATCAGTAGGGGGCAGATAGCAGGCAAAACATTCCCTACTGTCTTCTTTGGTTACTTGCTCTAACTTAGCACAAGATCAACAATGAACAAAACGGAGCGGACGTAGTGTTATTAATAAGCAACAGGAAATTGTATAGGGATAAATTGGATCAGCAGTGTTGTTCCCTAGACCTGTTCCCTCACCCTAATCCTGCTCATCCAGAGAGGTAGAGGAGCAGAAGAAATAGGGAGGGGGACAAGAAAAGTTCCTTGACCAGTTTCAAAACTAGGTGTTGGTGTTCTAGTGGTAGGATACTCGTCTCTGGACCAAGAGCACTGGCACCATTGGGTTTCTGAGCAAAACCCTTTCTCCAGCTAGTGGTTAGGGAGTTGCCACCAGGATCAAATGGTCCTGGGTTCGAATCCTAGTAGGTTGCCCTGTGGTACCCTTGAGCAAGGTACTGTCCCCGTCACTACTCCCTGGGCGCTTTTAATTGCTGTCCCCTGCTGCATGTTTGGGAGTGTATGGGTAAAATGCAGAGGTGCAATTTTGTTGTAGCTCACTGTGTGCTGCACTGTGTTTCACAATGACAAGAACAGTCACTTTCATGTTCACTTCAAACGAGTATCTAAATGCCATAAATGTAAATGTAAAACTAAAAAGATTCTGTCTGTCTGAGTGGATAATTATGAGGCATGAACTATAAGAGACTTTCTAAAAAGATTAAAGAAATTTGAGGGTTCGTACATGATGCAACAGCATTTTGACTCCTTTGCGTCATGAGTCAGTGGTCGGGTTAACCAACATGCTTCTCTAACCAGTTCCTATTTTCTTGACCACAACAAAAGAATCTGAAACAATAATGCAGCTTTACTATTTACTGATGTCTTTTGACACCTTTGAGGGACATTCTCTGCAACAAGGAAGCAACTTCAACTAATTCTTGCCTGGCAGCAGATAAAAGAATAATAATGAGACCGGTTACGATTGACAGGGAAAGAAAAATAGGCCTGAACTTCCTGGTGGGGATTTCCCAAAGTGACTGCAAGGAAGGTTTATTGTTCCTGATAAATCAGTGTAATTTTGGGAGGAAAAAGATGTTTTCCACAGAAACACCAAGAATCAATTTGGATTTAAGAAACGTTGGCCAGCAGGTTGCAGAAAGATTACCAGCATGTCAAGGTAGTGACACGCTTGCAGACAAATTCTGACAAAAATGCTGTCTACACACAGTTAGGAGAGGCTCATAAAACTGGCCAAAAAAGTCCCTGTTATAATAAAGTCCCCTGCTATATTTACAACGGGGCTGCCAGTTATTCATTTAACTTAATGTACAGTAATCATACTTATGTATTGTAAAGCTCTGCCCAGGATTTATCACATACTACACAATTATTCATAACTCTTAGGCACTTAAAGTTCTTTAGCAGGTTGTTTAGAACTGTTCCTTGGCAAAAAGTTTATTTTTACTTCTTTCATTAACAGCACAACGCCAGAATGAATTCAAATCAAGACAAATTTAATTAAAAGCCATAAGAAGGGGGCAGCGGTGGCCTAGTGATTAGGGAGTTGGCCCCGCATCGGAAGATTGTGGGTTCGATTCCCACCCATGTGGGTTGCCCTGAGGTACCCTTGAGCAAGGTACTGTCCCCATCACTGCTCCCCGGGCGCTTTCAATAGCTGCCCACTGCTGCACGTGTGTGTATGGGTTAAATGCAGAGGTCCAATTTCGTTGTGGTTCATGTGTGCTGTGCCGTGACCTCGCAATGACAAGGGTTGTCACTTTCACTTTCATAAGAATGGCTTTTTTAAATCGCCGATCTCTTATGAACTGGTTTTAAGAAGACCATATTTCTCCTTGATGCTCCTTCACACAGAAAACTATTCCTCCTGATTTAACTTATCAAAGCCTCAATTAACCAAACCAGGTACCCGAACAGGAACCACCAATTATTCTGGGACTCCCTCAGAAGGGTTTAAAAAATGCATATAATCACTACTTCTATTCAAGGTAATATATTTATTTTTGCATATATTTTAATGTAACATTAGATTTTGGTGCATCAAATTTTATTTATGAAAGTGTTATATAAGAGAAAGCTCTAAAACAAAGTCATTGGCAGTGGCAAGTTAGACAAAGACATAACGTACTGCTTTACACACAAGTATCGTCTCATGTTCTTATTAACCCCGAGGAGAAAACAATCTATGAAAAAATCAGATGTAAAATCTGATATGGCTTTCTCCATTGCTTGAAAGGTCTGGATGCTTGCACGCATCGTTCTTGGATGAGTCATTTTTCTGAGAAGGATAGGGGAGTGTCTTTACCTGAAATGGGGACATCAGGCCTGGGCTGCTCTTTACGCCATGAGGGCACAAAAACTGTAATGTTCCTGTGTCCTCTGTCAAGGAAGTAGTTGACTGCCAACTCGATTCCTCGGCACGAGAAAACTTCCTTGTTCCCATGACTTAAATAGACAGCCAGAGAGATAAAGAGAGACAGAACAGGAGAGAAAGAGAGATGGCTGAGTGTCAATGTTTGAGGAGGAAATACATTCAATAGGAATATTTGCATGAAGCTAATTTCACTATATCAGCGTGCCGCCAAACACCTGTCCATTCTGTTGTCTGGCAGCATTTTTTTCTGGAAAGCAAGCTAATGCATGACATGATTTGCATATAACCCCTCAATGTCACACCCAATGTGGAGAACACATGGACAGCCCACTGCTGATAAAAATAAGGCCTAGAAAGGCTTCTTACGCAAAGATCAGTGAAGAATTCCTCATGAAGAAATATGACAACTTTCGTCAAACGTTTAAAGAGACACGACTGACGTAACACCAAGTGTGTAACCGTGTTATAAGCCGTGCTATCGCCTCACTATCACACTGCAATAGAATCCATTTCAATCACACCGGCACACATTTTCTTAAAAGTTTAACTTGACCATCAGAAATGTTCGTAACAATCGAACAGTACTTCACAATAAA
Organism: Hepsetus odoe; assembly: GCA_017165825.1. NCBI lineage: Eukaryota > Metazoa > Chordata > Actinopteri > Characiformes > Hepsetidae > Hepsetus > Hepsetus odoe. The sequence goes on from CM029379.1 coordinate 2,975,270, forward strand.
AACGGAATTTCTTGTGAAATTTTGCTGGGTGTTAGTGACCAACAGCACAACCAAGAGTGATACTCTTGTGAAACCAGAACAGACAGATCAGTTGGTCCAGGTAACAGGACAAGAGTACAAGTGAAGAAAGTTTATGTTCGGAAGTTGCACAATGTTCTACGTGGTGATAAAAATAGATAACATGAAACTAGTTTTTCATAATTACCTATAGTAAAACTACGGTATTATTTCTTTTGCATTGCCTCTACTTTTAACAGACTACTCAAACGTTACTAAAGTACTAAAGGGAATTTTTACACTGGTCCAGTCATAGTGGCCTGATTTTTAGCAGTAGTATCCCTCATCAAACATGCTCACTAAACCTGCCATTTCATCTAGCGAACACAGCAACAGACTGTAGACAATAGAAATTATTAAATAGATGAAATTACATTTCAAAGTAGCATGAAATTCTGTTCAAAAGATGAGTGAATCCATTCAAATCTGTTCTAAAAAATGTAAAACTTGTATCTAAACTCACTCACCTCATGGCCACATTGCTTCCATCGATCACGATGGGTTTCAGGTCACTGTCTGGTTCTGCCATATCCTCCGCTAGATGCCGATGATCTCTGAGATTCTCCTTCTTCCTGGTGGAGCTTGCTGCCAACTGGGCCATGCTGCAGCCCCCTTCATCGCCCTCCTGACTGGCTGTGGGTGAGGCCCTGGCTCCAGCACGGACCAGCTCTCCCAAAACCGTGTTTGTGTCTGTTCCCAAGCCCAGCTTCTGCAGAGCTGCCTGCACCTCCTGCAGAGAATAGCCCAGCTTACGGAAGAATTCAACTTTCAGCTGGTACTCTAAGTTGGGACGATGCATTGTGTAGTGCGACATAGCTGGAGGGGTGCATCAAAACAGTCCCGACTTCACCATCGTGCTGGGACACTTCTTGGCTTCTGTAAGAGGAGAACGCAAAGGTGATCAGAGAACAATAAAAACAAAGAACTGCTTTTCATGGACCCACTCAAGTTCTTTCATTTTTTTGTGTCTCCTTTTGAGAAAGCTGGCCAATTACAATTGTTACAGTCTTAAATTGTGCAGTACAGGAGTGTTCTGTACCACACAGGCATCATTTAAGGCAGAATGGATAAGAATTGTCCATTTAAATCTTTTATATTTAGGTTAGTAATGCAGATGTAGTCCCTGTAATGGGAACCTGATTCCACCACAAAAAATATTTTTGTTGTAATTTGTTGACCGTTCTTTATGAGAAACCTTGTTATGACTTCACTTCTCTTAAGAATAAATAGTTTCTCTTAATTATAAATGTACTTCTCATAATGATGACGAGATATATAGATAGACACATACACACACACACACATATATATATACATATATATAGATAGATATATAGATAGACATATATATATATATATATATATATATATATATATATATATAGAGAGAGAGAGAGAGAGAGAGAGAGATAGATAGATAGATAGATAGAAAGATAGATATATAGATATATAGATAGATATTTCAATTCTGTTTTAGCCAAATGAAGAGCAATTTGCTTTATATATTTGCTTTATAATGTTCCTGTTATTAAACCATTTATAAAATCAAGTACTTATTCACAGACATTCAAATACTCATTTTTAATAGTGAGAGTTTCTTGTTATTATGAGATATTAAGCAATAATTACGTGAAATGCCTCATAATAATGAGACATTAAGCTCTAATAGCTCTACCATCTCATTATTATTTTATATTAACTCCTATTAATGAGAAATATCCTGTTATTATGAGATATCAAGCCTTAATAGTTCCTGTTTCTCGTTATTATGTTCTATTAAATGGCAATGACAAGAGCTGTGTGATTATTAGGAGACATGGAGACGTCATGACGTGTTTCTGGTATTATGACCCAGAAGGTCGTAATTATAAGATGCTAATTAACTAATTTTTCTCGCTTATTGGCAGAAACAGACTCCCATCATCCCAGTCAACGGAGAAAGTGGGATTTAGACCGAAATATTTAGAGGAAAAGGGGTGGAAAAGACAGCCGGAGAGCTGGAAGAAATAAAGGGATGAAGTGAAGCCTACCGTGAGACTGAACCGATGAATTCACCATGATCCGAGAACTTCAGGGCAGGAACCGCGAGCTGAGCTCCTCCAGCTGATCGAGGTCTTCTCACGAGAAGACCAAACCCAGGAGTCACGTCTCTGACACCTCGGCAGCCTTCCTTATTCCCGTCATCCACTTCCTGGTTCAGACCTGTTTACCGCCAGGGCTGGGGTTTACCTGTTACCTGACACCCAGGTGAGGTGACGAGCTCAGTATGGCGCACAGCAGAGCTTCCCTCTGAATAAAGAATCCAATTAACCAGCAGGACAGCACAAAAACAACCAGAACCTGAGAAATGTGAGGAAAAAAGATTCGATTACTTTTGATTCATTTGACTTTGATTCATTGATTCATTTTAGTGAGCAAGTCTGTGTTGACAGTAACCTTCAGGTGGACCTGGCAGTTTCCTCACTTGGCCGGAGGGTCAGTTTTTGTGTTTTATCTCATGAGATGTCCTGTTAAGGTCCTAAATGTTGTTACTGTCCACAACACAGCAGAGATGGACAGAAAACAAATGCCAATATTTGGTTACTTTACTTAGGTAGATTATTTTTTCCTTAAACCTTCTCACTACATTCCTGTACTTTTTACTTTATACTTTCAGTACATTCCTGTATTTTTTACTTTATACTCTCATTACATACCTGTACTTTTTACTTTATACTCTCAGTACATTCCTGTATTTTTTACTTTATACTCTCATTACATTCCTGTACTTTTTACTTGATACTCTCAGTACTTTCCTGTACTTTTTCCTTTTTACTGAGTAAAGTAGCCGAATCAGCACTTCTAGTTTTATCACATTCAATTAAACATAATTATCTGTTCTCTAAAATTTAACCCAGCTGTTCAGAAATGTTCCACTATGTTCTATTCCAGCCTCCATCATGAACATTGTGAACAATCCTTTGAAGTTAAAAATACAGCAGCCTGACCCAATAAGACCCACTATGTGACCTTACACTGAACGGAGATGTTTCTCCATTTGTAACCTAGGCAATCTTTTAAAAAGCTGAAGCTGTGAAGCTGTTTTTGCAGATGAAACCAGCCATTTGGTCCATCTTTGGGTTGTTTTCTGCTGGCGTCAATATGTGCTCAGTAATTGGTATGGTCATGGGGCTGTTCTGCAGGGGTGAACAGGCTGTGTGTGAGGTTGCTAATGTGCCCTGCTCTCTGGATCCCAGGTTAATGGCGTGTACTGAGTGAAGTTCCGGATGCTGGAGAAACTAATCAGTGGAGGTTGCCAGTCCACTGCCCCCTCCGAGGTCTAGTGTCGTTGGTCCCAGGTGCCTTCTGGACTGATATTCCGGCAGGGCAATGAGCTAAAGCAAACAGAGATGAGTTTCCTCTCTGGCACCCCACCTTCCCCCAGAGGACTGTCATGTTCAGCTATCATTGGAGTCCTACCAGGTCCTTGAGGACCCCAGACGACTCTGATAGGGGTGAAACACTTTCTAGGCAAAGTTTTTCTTTTTAAGTGTTATTTTTTTAAGTTTCTGCTGATCCAGTGTTTCTTCTGAAATCAGAGGTGTTAATGGGGGAGTTTATCTCACAACAGCCTCCACTCTTCAATCAAGGAACGTGGGATTGGGCCTTAATAAGGTCAGGAAATCATGTTCAGTGATTAGTCATCCCAACGGTATCAAGAGCTATCACAGTTTTGAGAGGTTCTGCATCTATCTGACGCTTTGCATTGAACAATAATGCAATGGTTTTCTGTGGAGGTTATAAGAACTGTGTGTGTGTGTTAGAAAGAGAGAGAGGGTGTGTGAAATTGAAAACCTATGCTTAGTTGAACATACAAATTGACATTACAACATTTACTCAAGAATGTTTTCAGGAAGGTAAGAAAATGCAAATGACACTGGTCTCTAACAGAACCTGTTGAAATGAATGTTCTACTTCCTTGTGTTGGAACCTGCTTGTGTTTCCTCCATTTTCCCCTTTCAGTTCCTGAAAAAGGCTGAAAAGTAAAGAATGAGAGCCCTTTAACTCAAGCGATCTGTCTCTGCGCTGCCACTGTCAGAGTGATTCATGACTTCCAATTTGACCACAGTTTGGGTTCTGAAGCTACAGCTCTGTTCATTGTGCTACAGCATGATTTAAGCAAACGCTGACAATACTTTCAAATGAACACATCAACTGCATTAATCATCGTCGTTTTTTCTTCCTCTACTTTTTCTGCCACAAACATTATATTCCTCTCTGTTTGTAAGCAGTACACATGGAGGTATTATCCAAGCTGTGGTGTAGTCTGTAGAAAACTAAATTTGTTATTGGGTAGCAAGAGAGACGTTGCATCATATCCTGCATGCACCCCCATGTTGTATTGATTAAAAAGACATTTTTACTTCTTTGCGTTGGTGTTGCATTGTGCATTTTGCAGTTTAATCTGAGATACAGCACATGCTAAAGTCTCTCGGGACCAAAACTACAATTTTGGTGGCCCTACAATAAATGTAAGTGATAGTAATGGATTCCGACAATGATGACACTACCTGTTAATGATTGAAATATTTTTGCATTGAATTTGGTCAAGTTGCCTATTAAAATTCAAAGAGTTCACTGCAGTGTTTGTCGCTGATAACGAGAGTTTAGCAGGAACCAATTTTAGAGTAGGGATGGGTTATTTTTAATAAGAGCTGGTGTGCTTGTGGAGGGAAAGTAAATGAATGTGACATTTAAAGTGTGACTGAGCAGTTTAGACAGGTTCTTTGAAAAACTGAACCAGCTTCCAAATGGGCTTTCGAGATATTGGTTCGGTTTTAATGCTTTTATATTCTTTATTTATTTCATTCTGATTTGTAATGATTTACTGGCATAATGGAGCAGGAATTGAGTGGAGGGTGTCAGATTTGGTTGCAAAGAAAAATACTAATCTGGCAGCTTACCGTAATGAAAAACACAATGTTATCTGGGAACATCTTATCACAGTTCAGCCCGTTTAGACAACACAGAGGTTCTGCAGTTTATTAATGAAGGCCTGGAATCATTTTTAAAACTAACTGATTGATACAGTCACTGTTGAGACATGAAGTTGGGAAGTAGGTCCTTCAATCGCACTGAAACTCTAGAACTCCATCCTTCAGTGTCTACACTATTGAACTGCATTTGCCACCTTTAAATCTGAACTAAAAACTTTCCTCTCCATGATTACTTCTCTTTGTTCTTTTCATCCAACTCTCAGTGACTTTTACCATCATTTTTCCCCCCCTTGCATATTGGAGGATCAGGGTTTGTGAAAGGAGGTGTATAAGTATAATTCTTATTTCTTTTATCTTTTGATTATTTTATCGGCATCAAACACATGCAGATAAACATGCAATTGAGTTTACAAGTGATGGAAAAAAATTTTATAAATTAACTAAATTAACAGGAAGTTTTTTTTATTAACAGTTTAAAATCAGTTTGGACTATTTGAATCTGTCTATTTGAGTGTGGGAGATGGGTGAAGGCAGGTTGGAAAAGAGTGGCAGCATTTATCTGTGACAGACGGGGAGTGAAAGGGAAAGTTCAAGGATAGTAGCGAGACCAGCTATGCTATGCGGGTTGGAAAGAGTGGCGCTGACAAAAAGACAGGAGGCAGAGCTGGAGGTGTAAGAGTTAAAGATGCTGAGATTTTTGTTTGGTGTGACGAGGATGGACAGGATTAGACATGAGTATATTAGAGGGACAGAACAGGTTAGATGTTTTGGAGACAAAGTTAGAGAAGCTTGCGTAGGTTTGGACAGGTTGGTTGGGAGGATGTTGAAGATGGAGCTGCCTGGCGAGAGGAAAAGAGAAAGACCAAAGAGGAGGTTTATGGACATGGTGAGAGAGGACATGCAGGTGGTCGGTCTGAATGAGGAAGAGGCAGAGGACTGGAAGAAATGGAGACAGTTGATCCACTGTGGGAACCCCTTAACGGGAGCAGCTGAAAGATGAAGATGTTTCTTTATTCACCATTCTTGTAATGACACCATGATAAGAGCAGGCTGGCATTTAATGCCATTGCAGCGCTAATGAAAAGCATTGGCATGCACATATGTAGCCATAAAGTAAAGTATTTTTATGGCAATGGCAAAAAATGACAATGCAAAGCTGCAAAATTCAATTACATGAAAATTTGAGAGTGCAAGATAATAATGGTGTAAAATACATGAGCCATATAAGAGCCATATTCAAAACATTTGAAATATGGAAATAGCAACAAGATTTAGGTAAACGATAATTAATGTTAAGACAAAAAGGATTTAAAGCCTAAACTGAATGCCATGCTAATTACCCTAAGAGACATGAGTTTTATACATTTTTCTAATTTCTATTTTCTAATTCTCAATGATTGTGACCAAAGGACCATTGTCCCAGTTTCTACATTTTATAAATGTTTGCGTTTGGTGATGTTGGCATCAGCAGATCAGGGTGGTGTTGGCATTCAGTCATCCATTACCTGGCTTGCTTATCCTAACCAGAGTCACGGGGGTTACTGGAGCCTGTCCCAGCACTCATAAGATAAAAAGCAGAGAAACATGGTTGACAGGCTACCAGTCCATTGCAGCCCAGACACACACTAACACACACACACATATTCACACCTGATGTGCATGTATTTTGATTGTGGGAGGCAACTGGAGTAACCTGTAGGAAGCCCACACAGACATGTGGGTGACATGCAAACCCAATTCATGTCCCAGATCCCCCAGCTGGAAGCCCACAATAATATAAAATATCAGAAATCGAAATCACAGAAGGACCCCTCATTTGTTTAGTGCAAAGGGAAACTAAAAGAAGCCACTTATATTTATTGTCACTAGATTTACATTTACGGCATTTATCAGACGCTCTTATCCAGAGCGACTTCCACGTCCTAATTACAGGGACAGTCCCCCCTGGAGCAACTCAGGGTTAAGGGTCTTGCTCAGGGACCCAGTGGTGGTAGTGTTAGAGGTGGGATTCAAACCTGGGACCTCTTGAGCCATAGGTCCATAGGCAAGCACCCTACCGCTGGACAACCACCACCCCCTAGATCTCTTTTTCTGTGCTTTTTATGGTGAAACACGGGTAACATCAAATTAAAATCACATTCAAATGTAGAAAGAACATTTTTAGGATAAGAATAATCTCCAGCTAATAATCTCCACTGAAATGATCAACAATTCCAATACCTGCGATTCAGCTTTCCTTTAAATTATAAATTATGGATGTCCATATCCCTTCTCTTAATGTAGCTTGTTTGTTTTATCCAATCTTTCTTTTATTGACAGCCGACTAAACGAATGTGCTTGTGGAAACTAAAAGACCCCGAGCAAAGATAAAAGCTTGTCTTAAAAGGAGTTTATGGCAGACTGGAATGTGTACCAGCCCTGTGATGGACCTGTGACCTATACAGTATGTTTCTCTGCCTTTCGTCCCGTGTGCACTGAGATAGGCCCCAGCGCCACCCGAGACCCTTGTCAGGATAAGCGTTGAGATAACGGATGAATAAATGGAAATTTGCTCTTTTATTGGAACAAAGATAATGCTTAACGGACAGCAGGCTTTAACAGCATCATTTGGGGTTCTGCCTGCACACCAGACTTCACTGTGAAACTTTGAGGATATCAGGATATGCTTTTTGCCAATGAGAATCATCTTAAAGTTATTTAATTGAATAAAAAGTAAAACGATGAACAAAAGCTCAAAAGCTCATCAGAGATCGGCTTTTCAGTATTTATTTCCTGGTATTTACTTAGATATGATAAATAACTTTAAACCTAGCACCCTGTGTATATCTGATTGCCCAGTTTTTCAGGTTACCAAAAGTATTGCAACATGAGAGGCTGACAGATGTTCTGATAGATTGTGTAAAATATAAATAGTATTGTGATGGATTGTGTAAACTTGGTTAGTGAATAGGCCACATAATTGGAGGGGTTGTGGGCTTGAATCCCAGACCAGTAGATTGCCCTGAGGTCTTTTAGCAAGGTACCGTCCCCATCACTGCTCCATGAGTGCTGGATATGGCTGCCCCCTGCTGCACGGTGTGAGAATGCAAAGACTGCATGAACATTTACATTTACAGTTTTTAGCTCTTATCCAGTCTCCCTGGAGCAACTTGGGGTTTAGGGCTTTTGCTCAGGAAGCCAATGGTGGTGGTGCTGGAGGTGGAATTAGAACCTGTGAACTCTTGGTCCAAAGGCGAGTATCCTACCACCAGACCACCACCATAAAGTCGTCGTTTACTGTATGCTGTGCTGTTTCACAATGATATAACCCCTTTCACTTCCTTCACTCTAATCTACTGTCAGTATTTCATGATCATTTGACACAGAAAGTACAAGTACTTGGAATGGAAGCAGGAAAGCACTGTTTTACTGAAAACAGATGCCAAACTGGTCAGTCAAGGAAAGAAAAACACCAAAATAACAATCAGTAACTGAATCCACAGGGCAGGGGAATAATCACAATTTGCTGTTAAAAGCTTTCAGGAGCAGAAATATTAGACCAGGGCATCAGTTGCAAACCACTCATAAGCAGTAAGAATAAAAAACAAAAAACAAAACAAAGATTAATCACAATCAAAGTGATGTAGAGAAAGGAATAATAAAATTCAATCTGCACCATCACATGTTTTTTATTAGGGCAGTAGTGGTCTAGGGACAAGGCCCCAGAATTGGAAGGTCATGGATTTGAATCCCAGACCAGTTGGTTGCCCTGAGGTACCCTTGAGCAAGGTACCGTCCCCGTCACTGCTCCCTTGTCACTTTAAATAGCTGCCCCCTGCTGTATTGTATTTCGTTGTGGTTTGCTGTGTTGTGACTTCACTTCATATTAACAGGAAAAGTTTGCGGTCTAATTTATCAAACCTGTGTGGACTGAGGGTCATAGTGGCCTACTTGGATTCTCTGCATGTCACCTATGCATGGTGGCCACTGACACACACACACTGACTGTACACCCTCTCTGACAGCAATCCATGTGCAGTCAAGCAGGCAGCGCTCCAAGGTGTTCATTACAGCTGATATCAGTGAAGTGGAGTAAAAAAATTCCTGGACGCCCCCACACGGTGCTGTTTATCGCAGAACAAGAATACAGCGGCTGCTCCTCCACTTCTTTGGAAGCTGTGCAGTGATTCATATTCTCTGTTTTTAGGGAGATCATTGTGAGAGAGCCAAGACTGTTCTACACTAGCAGCATTGAGCTGAGTTGTTTCACCCGGAGCTGGCACACTCCTTCATCTGGAAACAGCGATGAGAACAGCATGAGAAAAGAGAAGTCTGGCACCTCACCTAGTCACTGAATATGCAAATCACACCCATAAGAGAAGCACACTGCGCCTAAACAGGAATACCATGACATGTTCAGGCTTGAAATGACGGCTTTTCATGAAATTTTCTCATTTACCTTTTAGCAGTACACTATAATTGAGCTCTTTATCTTATGCAGAGTGATAAAGCTGTGAACATTACATTGAGCAAATAAGAAAAAATAAATAAATAAAAGAAAAAAAAAAAACAGAAATCTCAGTAATGGTAAAATGCCAAAGAACAGACTGGGTGAGTAATAATGACTTGAAGCAGGGTGGGGTCAGAAATGAAGTCATTTAGTTATTTGAATGGCAATTTCTGTCATTTCTTTTTTCAATTCTGTGATTTCATTTGTAATCCAATGGATTACAAAAAAATATAATCTAATCTGAAAACCTCTGTATTTTTAGATTACATGGAAAATTTTTCACCTTGTGCCAAAATGGGAGCAAGTGTAAACTTATCAAACATTTTAGGTGCGAACAAAAATTAATAAATGGCTTGATATATTAATAAATTGGAGCAGCGGTGGGCTGGTGGTTAGGGTCTACTCCCAGGATCAGAAGATCATGGGTTCAAATCCCAGATCAGTAGGTTGCCCTGAGGTATCCTTGAGCAATGTCCCTGTCACTGCTCCCCGGTCGCTTTCAATAGCTGCCCCCTGCTGCACGGTGTGTGAGTGTTTTAGTAAAATGCAGAGGTTGAATTTCGTTGTGTCTCACTGTGTTTCACAATGACAAGAATAGTCACTTTCACTTTCAAATAATGATTAAAAACATATTTGCAAAATCACCATTAAGAAAAAACAAAGCTTAAATCTGCCGGTATTGGGTTTTTCCATCTGTAATAAACAGTGGTCTACTAAGCCCCTCTTTTTACGCAACCCCTCCCCGATTTCCTTTCCATTTTGTCCAATGTTGGCCAAATAAGAAGCAAATGTACCTGTAAGTGTTTCCGCACGTTTGAAGCTGAGCTCTTTGAAAGCAGCTTTATTCTTGGCTTGCACAAACTGCACTAGGTGGCTTGTTTTGCACGTTTGTGAAGTCATGGATATTGCCAGGAATAGAGGACTATTATGGAGGGAGCACTGCTGCTTGAACTTTCCATTTTGACTTAATGCTGTTTCTACGCCACAAACTGGAGCACTTATCTAATAAGAGCTGGACATGCTTTATGGGTGGATAGTATTAATTAGCATGAATAGCCATTTTAAAAAGAATGTATCATCGACAATATAACTTTAATCTAATTAAGCAAATTAAAAGTAATCAGTGCTACTTTATTTTTGTCTATGGTTCTTCTTCTCCTTTCGGCTGATCGCAACAGCGGATCAGCCGTTTCCACTTCTTCCAGTCCTCTGCATCTTTCTCTTTCACCTGCACCTTTCTCACCACACCCTCCTCTTTGGTCTTCCTCTTTTTCTTATTCCTGGCAGCTCCATCCTCAACATCCTCCTCCCAATATACTCCTCGTCTCTCCTCTGGACATGTCCAAACCAACGAAACCTTGCTTCTCTAACTATGTCTCCATAACGTCCAACCTGAGCTGTCTCTGGTTGCATAATCCTAATTATATTTACTCTATCACTACCCAGCCTTGAATGATGTTCACTGCCCTGCATCTGTAGGACCACTTACTTTATAGCTGTGAGACCATGAAGGATATTTTGGTTCTTTAATATCTGTGCATGAAGCTGCATGACATTTGCAGAAATGTGACCAGAAGTATTTAAAGCCAGACATTTGTGAAAAAAGACCAGGAGACATATGGTAAAATTACAGGGGTGAAGTGTGTGCATGCTTGTGTGTGTTGGTTCCCTCCACCTTGGTCTGTGCTGCCAGTGATCTGCAGGATTTTTTTTTCAGCTGCACATATACATGTAGTGTCTGTGGTGCCAGATGCCAGTGGAGCGGCAGCACTAACTGCCCTGAGGGCTGTCCAACTTCATTGAAGCTTTTGCCATTAGTCCTCAGGCTCTCAGCTCCACTACATCCTGTCAGCATCAAGCAGAAGCAGTGCTATTTCTCTCTTTAGTAAGAGGAGCTGCCTTGTGTTGGGAGTATCGATGTCCTACAATTAAAATGAGTGTAAAATTTTTTTTGCCATTAGACAGATTAAAAAGTGGTGCTGTGATAAATGGTTGGTGAATTTGTTCAGATAGTATTGAAGCACCCAAAATATTTTATCATTTTGTCCTCAGAGACTGTTCCGTTCTGTCTTTTGTCTGGTTCCTGTGCCTCGTCTGTGTCTTTAAATGCTTTTGTTCTAAAGCTTTGGGACCTCAATAAAGTTCTCACCTGTGTATAGTCTGTGGCTCCTCCCCTCCCAGGTGTTCCTGATTGTGTGTTGTATGTTGGTCTTAGTCTGGTCTGGTAATTTCCACTTTGAGTGAGAGTTTATTCTTTAGTTTTTGGAATTTTTGGTAACGATTCTAAACAGCTTTTTGTTTCGATGTAACAATCACAAAAAAACTCTCTTTGAAGTGAAGTGAAAGGAACAACTGATTTTGAGCACACAGCAAAGAACAAAGTGAAAAACAACAAAACTCTCTGCATTTTACCCATACTCAGCAGGTAGCCTTACATCCAGCACCCGTGGAGCAGTGATGGGGATGGTAACTCACTCAAGGGTATCTCAGGGCAACCTACTGGTCTGGGATTTGAACCCATGACCTTCCCATCCTGGGGCCTCTTCCCTAACCATGGGACAATGGTGCTGAAGCTGTTGAAGCATTCACTTGAGATTCTATAAACATTCTTCATACTCTGAGATTAATTAAATGTTTAAATTGATTAATTAATTAATTAGTCGGTCAGTCAGTCTTTTTCTGCCGCTTGTCCCAAGCGGGGTCACGGGGGAGTGCTGGAGTCCATCCCAGCTCACACAGGGTGAAGGGCAGGGGACACACCCTGGACAGGTAATTAATTAATTAACTATTGGAAAATGACATCCTTTGAAGGTTTCATGTTGAAGAGGTCTATCAAAATTGTGCAAAATGGCCTGGAATGAAATCCTAGCAAAAATTCCTGCACAAATACTTGTACTCCAGCACAGCTCCAATTTGTACATATGAGTGATGAGTGGCCATTGCTAACCGTCTGTCTCTAAGTCTCAGATCACATATACAGTGGGACTTCCCCAGACACCGAACATGAAATTACTGTAACGGCTCCCCAAAGAGGCGAGTGACAGTGTTTGTGTGTCTTCATGAAAGAGAGAGGGAGAGATAACCTTTTTGATTGATGACAGTCTTTAGAAATGACAACCCCTCTCAAGCACTGCGAGGATAAAAAGAATAAAGCACTGATAATTGATTCTGAGCACACAGCCATCTCTGGAATCGAGCTCCATGTAGTTTCAGGTAAAATCGCATCATTATGTTTGGCTGTAAATCATTTATTGGTACTGAAGACCTCTCAGCTAATGAAAACGGTTCCAGCCGCCAGGGGAGTGCTGTCGCTCCCCCTTTTCCTGGCAATTCTCTCGATTTATTGGGCCTTAAACTTCACTCCGGGGTGTGCTTTCCTCTCTCTTGATCTAAAGAGCCTCTGCAGAAACAATGACTCTCGCTTATCGTCTTACTGCAAACATGCAGCCGTACATCTCGCGTCTGCCACCTACTATTTGTGATGTCTCAGTTCTCTCCCCATTTACTGCCAGTGGATGTCTTACAAATGGCAACCGTTTTTAGATGATCAAAGAACAGTCTGGCGTTCTTACTCTGTAAAGAGATATTTTCGTCTCCGTGGGAGAAAACATGGCGTGTCGCATCTCACTTTTCAGCAAAAGATCACTACTGAGGATGAACCATTTCATCATGAATTCAGGTATGATTTTTCTTTTTTTTTGTTTTTTTCCACTAGTACCTTTTTTCCTCACACTGAATCTATTTTTTTTTTTTTTTTTTTGAGCAGGTATGGTGTAGGATCTTTCCATATCCACAGTCAGCATGATGGCAACCTCTTAATGCATCCAAACTGCATTTTTGGACTGAATAATTGACTGAATGCACATTGACATATTGAAGTATAAATAAGTATGGAGGGTCCAGGGGTGTGCACCAATTTCCCATGCATAAGCAGTCTTATTGTCCCATATGACAGCCCTACATGTTTCAATTACAATTTACATGGAAGGGGCATTTCAGCAGAGAGATTGATATGTCAGTCTAACAATGTCCAATTAAAAGGGAGAATGCGCCTCTTATTGCTTTATTAGAATGGCGGCACCCCGAAAACTGTGGAGAATACAAGCCCCTCCCTTGTTAAAGGTGGTTCTCCATCAGGCGTGAAATGAGTACAGCACACATATAATTCATATTTCCCTGTGGTTTGAATAATTTTGTTTGCCAATTATCCTGTGATATTTCTTTCCATCTCAAAAGGTGGGAAGAAATTATTGGCACATGACCCTCTGTCTGTAGCCTGTGTGATACAGAAAGGTGGCCGACTTGTGCATTACATTAATGCCAATAGTAGTAAAAGTTGGAAATATGTGGAGATCGAGACTGCTTTTTCTTTTTTTTTATAAAATAAAAAAAAAAATCTGAATTTGGATGGCTGTGGGTGTGTGAGCAAGTATTATTGCTTGGAACAACACATGCTTTTTATAGGCCGGCGTGAAATTGAACTTTGCTATCACTGCCTGCTTTGAAACAGAGTCTAAATGAAGAGTTATATAAAACATGGCCTGGGGGGGCTGTTGCCATGACCCAGTTAAAGCCTCGTGGTAGGTGAGCACCCTCTACACTGACAGAAAGACTTCTCAAAACAGAGAGTAATGGTGGAATACATTAATACAAATGAAGGACTCTCTGACCTAACTGACAAATCAGTGGATATGAAAATGTGCAGCAACAAATATAAAAGCGGGCACAGTTTCATTTAACCTATTCAGTAGCTGCTGCTGAGAGGCCTCAAGAGCTTAACCATATGTCAAACATGCATACTGACTAAGCCCCCCACTAACTCTTGCTGCTCAGTAGCTACTGTGCACCTAATTACTTAGGGCGGAACAGTATTGAAGGGTGCCAAGAGCCCCCCTCCTCTCTGTGCATGTGGGTGCATAACATTTGGAGCGGTGCTTTTAAAACCTTGCATACGTTTCCATTATATCACAGCGGTGTGAAGAAAACCAAACTTGGAGAAGACCTTCAAACCATCAACCGAGACGAAAGTGTTGCAGGTGACATTCTGAAACTGGTGCAATTATTCCTCCGACCAGGATGTTTAACAAACTGCAGCAATTGACTGTTAATCACTGTATCTACATCGATCACTTTTTACGGCTGCTTTTTATGGCGCTGTCCACTTGAGAGGTTAGGCAGAGGTCCTTCTCATTAAAGTCAACCTGTAATGAATCAAATTAGGCAACAGACCACAAATGAGAGCCCTGCTACCATCTCCAGGCTTGTCTGTCATTGCAGTTCATCACTGGTGATATCACAAGCTGGTGATATCTACACACTATGAGCTGAAAGTCATGGTTCTTTTGTCTTTAGGATTCGCCTAGAAAGATATGTTGCATTTTGAAAATATAACATTCTGCATGTCTTGAGCCATCTGTCATTTCTTCATATTTTGCTTCCAAAGAGCCAGATGTTTTTGTATGTTTAATGTATGGACAAGGAATGGTTCCTTGTCCATACATTACCTTGTCCAGTTCCTGTTCCAGTGTAGAAGATTGATTTTTTTGTTGGTTAATCCACACAGAGATCTACTTCTGAACCTTCAAGCAGGGCAAAGCGTCTAATTTAAGACATGAAGCAGTGAAGAAACGGGGGTAGATGATTCCAGATGATCAGGTGATTCGTTTACTGCTGACGCTGAATGCTGGTTGGAGTCCCTTTATCTAGAACCCTTATCTTTAGACACTTTGCAGCCTGTTACAGGAAAAAAAATTATTCAGTCTACTCAACATGCCAGAGATAAGACAGTTCGAAAGTCGGAAAATAGTACAAGTTGGTTTCCTGGAAAAAATAGAAGGAAATGAGAGGTGGCTGCATAACACTTCATGTCAACATGTTCCATATAGCTTTACTGATTAACTACTGGGATACCTGATTAGAAAATATTTTTTGATTCATTGAATTAATCACACAAAAGTCCTTTTCAGTGAGCTGTTGCTTTCTATGTATACATCTAGCATTTAACTGAAAGCAATTAATGCAAGCAGAAGAAGCAACAGGCTTAAATCTACACACTTTTGTCAAGTCAGCAGTCACATCCAGCTGCATGACACATAGCAACCCACTCTTATATATCCAGCCGAGAAATATGAGAAATCACAAAGGAAAGTTGACCAGGGATACAGTACATAGAGTATGGGTAAAATAAATGAATCAGTAAGGTTAAGCCAGGAGAATGTAAATTTGGCAATTCCCTCAATTCACTAAAACAAAAAACTTCAGATTTGACAATGAGAACAAGAGAAATTCACATCATCCTGTAAAAAAAAGTCCTTGTTAAGTGCTGAACACACACATCCACAAACAAACCTTCCCTTTCATCCCATGAATCCTAGTTTCCAATACAGTTAAGAACTTTTTTGACTGACACTCACTCAAAAGAACATCATTTCCTCACATATCTTTGTGTAGTACCATCTAAACAGCTAATACGTTTTATTGTTTGGAGTCTCAACAATGAAAGGAGCTCTTTTAAGTGCCGAGTTATTGTTGAGGTGCTGGGTCTTCACAGATATTACCATAAATCCTTTTGTCAGGCTGAGGTTTAGAGCTTTGTCAGTCATTCATGATGTAAAAGAAATGCTTTAAACACGTTAAGGATAGAAAGGAAGATGAGTAAAGCAACACAGTGTGCCTGCTGTAGTCAGATTTACCATAACTTTCCAAAACTGTGGGGGAGGACAAGGAGTATACATGGGATGATGCAAGGAGCAGAAACAGAGTTGAGTGAAAAGGCAAAGAAACAGCCCATACATGCATCTGATGTGATTATGTGGAAAGAGAAAGTGCCTTAAAAGTGAGTAAAAGTCAATACACGATGGAGGGCACCTGGGCATCAGGACATGGGGTCTGGCTGTTCGTGAACTCCTGGAATGTGGAGTGGTGTGTGTGATGGGAAAGTGTGTCATGTCTTTGAGGAACGCATTGTGTGCTTGTGCTTGGTCCCCTTGGAAACGCTGCCCGTTTGGGCCTGCTGTCCAGTACTCATCCCCCTGGAGGCTTCAGATGGAGCTGGGGGAAATAAGAGGGCTTCTGGCTGAGTGTGCCAGGACCTGTGCCAGGCTGATTTCATGGCTGGTTTCACACACAGCAGTGGTGTATGTTCTCTGCTGCTGCTCTCAAATCCAGCAGGGGGCACTCTGAATCCAGAAATATGTAGCACATTGTCAACACAAGGCTAGACAAAGGACAAATATATAATTGTATGTCTTTGCATGAGTGTGTGAGCGCTAGCCTGAGAGACCCTTACAACTATCTAATAAATGAATGTGTTTTTAAATAATTTCAAAAACACACTGCAATGCACCCGTTATATCTTGTAGTGCACTGACCACATATTCCAAAATATTCAATTTTTGCTGTTGAGGAGAGGAAAAGTGAGAGAGTGAGAGAATTGTGGCATATGGAGAAGAAAAAAGGCCGGGTTTGTAATCTAAAACTTCTCTCACTTTTGAAACTGTTACAAAAAGAGACAAGATGAAAGCAGAGATGAAGGGTCCTGAGCAAATGGGACTGACCACTGTCTGCCTGACAAAGTCCTCAGAGACATTGTGCCATTCACTCTAGCAGGTTGTTACTGGAGGAAAAAGTTGTAGGGCTTAGAGGAGGCAGCAGCTATCTGCTCCACTGGGGTACTTTGGATGGATTAGTCCAATTATCTAGACTGGCAAACCCACCATCCACCTCCTGTCCTCATCAATCTTTCAGAATTCCTCCATATTCCCACAGCAACCAGTGCCCTGCTCCGCTCCCCCGTTGCTCCAGCCTGAATCCTTTTCTTCTCACTTTCTCCATCCACATCTCCGGTCTACTGGGTGTAAGGACTGAGATCTGAGACTTTTTTTTTTATTTGACCACCCAATGGCATCAAGTTTTTGAACTCACTTCCACTTTCCCACCTTTCCATCACAGATCCAGACTCTTTGGTGTAGCCTCTTTTCCTCTGGCTACTTGATTGACTTCTATCGCCTTTCAAATCTGAAGCAGACTCCTGCACTACAGTCAATATTTCCACTTGACTTTGCAAACTTCTGAGTGAGTCATGGCAATCAGTATTCAGAGCCACGTTCAGACATTTGAAGTGCGCGCTCAGTCTAAACTTCCATCAGTATCTTTCAGGAGATACGCATCTTCTCGGTTTACCCGGCGACGTTAGAGATAATCTCTGCCTCAAATATCCCCAAAACAGCACAAAGGGGGTTTTGATCTCACAGATTCGCTGTGTCTGGCATGCACAGTGATGTAATTCAGCAGTGATGAGGCGTGCTGTTTCTCAGCCTTGACATGGCGCTCTAAACATGGCTGCACTGTTTTCGAAATAATCAGGGGACAGTTTGTAAGAAGACATTATAATTCCTGGGGAAAAACATTCCTTTCCACCTGGTTGCTTGCTGATCAGGCTACACAGCATCATGTTATCCGTTTTATAGCACCAGTGATCTGTTTTTTAAATGACTTATGAACACAAAAACCAACACATGGTAGTTCCAGCTCATGAAGGTGTTCACTTTTGTTTATCCAGTTGCTTCCAACTGGAAGCTTTCGACTGACTCTTCTGACAGATTTCGATCTGTGAGAACCTTAAGGTAAGTTCTTAACCCCAGAGCCCTTTTGCTAAGTTTGGAAGCTCCTACTCCAAATTTAGCCTCAGTTCTTTTTAAAAGATGTCTTCCAGATGAAGAAAATCAAGTGTAAAAGATTTTGTTCTTTGACAGCTCTATTTGTGAAAAAGCAGACTGTTTTTATCTTACTGAAAGATTAGTCAGCCTTAGATAAATGATCTCTCGCCGAGGCAGGTTTGGTTCGTGTCTCCATGAACATGAACTCAACTATCACACTAATATCAGCTCTGCTGACCTGGGTCTCTCAGGACCTTCTATGTGACCCCACACTTTATTTAGAGGCTGCCCACACAGAGACTTCATAGCATATTTCTAAGGCAGTGCTGTGAACACCTTAAGATCCTTGACCTCAGACAGCTTGATGAATGTAGGGTATTACCATTAAGATTATACTAAGATAAAACTAAAATTAAAATTATAATTAAACTATACTTAGTATTTCAAAGCATATAGTACTATATACTTTTAATATTTAGAATTGTGTACTTGTGCAATAATTCTGGCCCTAAAGTACAAGATATAGGTATATTCACACTTGGGAAAATAATAATCATTCAGGTTTAAAATCTTCTTTAGCCACACCTCATTTCTTTATTATTTTTCTAGGAAGTCGTTTGGTTGGTGCAAAAATACTATACTTTACTAATAGTCTTATCTTTGGCATATTGAGTAGGTTAAATGAAAGAAATGGGAACAAATGTTTCAGTGCTCTGGGCTGCAAAGTGCCTAAAGATACAAAGTTCTAGATAAAGTGAAAGTGAAGTGAAAATTCTTGTCATTGCGTGTCACAGCACGGCACACAGGGAACCACAACGAAATTGGACCTCTGCATTTAACCCATGCAAACACAGTGCAGCAGGGGGCAGTTATGAAAGCTCCCAGGGAACAGTGACAGGGACGGTACCTTGCTCAAGGGTACCTCAGGGCAACCTACTGGAAAGGGGGTTTGAACCAACAATCTTCTGATCTTGTGGCCAAACTGCCTAAACACTTTGCCACCGCTGCCCCCTGAGTGGTTCCCACCACTCAGTGTGGCAGCTTCAGCTTCAGCAGGAAACGAATCACCTGATCAACACAAATCATCTGCACCTGTTTCTTCACTGCTTAATTTCTTAAGTTAGATGCTTTGTTCTGCTTGAAGGTTCAGACGTAGATCACTGTGTGGATTAACCAACACAAAACGATCAAACTGCTCAGGTACAGAGACGACTGAAAATGAGAGACAACAACACTGTCCTTCAGGAAGATCTGGAGAACTGCTCAGATACAGAGACTGGACTGAAAATGAGAGACAACAACACTGTCCTTCAGGAAGATCTGGAGAACTGCTCAGGTACAGAGACGACTGAAAATGAGAGACAACAACACTGTCCTTCAGGAAGATCTGGAGAACCGCTCAGGTACAGAGACTGGACTGAAAATGAGAGACAACAACACTGTCCTTCAGGAAGATCTGGAGAACTGCTCAGGTACAGAGACTGGACTGAAAATGAGAGACAACAACACTCCTTCAGGAAGATCTGGAGAACTGTTCCTCAAAAAGGCATAAAAAATGCAAAGTGTCTGGCTCTTTGGAAGCAAAATATAAGGAAATATGGGGCATTTATTGGCATTGTTCTAAATGATGTTCTTAACTAGACATTTGCCTTCTAAGATCCTCTAACATGGGTAAATAACATTGCTATAAATTTCTGTTACTTTAGTTTAACAGAAAAGGCAGCACATGTCCACACGTCATATGTCATCTTGTCATCCAGTCAAACTGACCTTATGTTTTGCAATGCCTACGCTTTGTTATGTAGGTAGTCTGCACATCCATTGTTAACTACACTTCTGAATAAAGCATGGCAGAGACAGTAACATGCAGGTTAGATGTTTTGGAGACAAAGTTAAAGAGGCAAGGTTGTGTTGGTTTGGACACAATGTCCAGAGGAGAGACAGGGATTATACTGAGAGAAGGATGTTGAAAATGGAGCTGCCAGGAAAGGGGAGAAGAGGAAGGCCAAAGAGGAGGTTTTTGGACGTGGTGAGAGAGGACATGCAGGTGGTCGGTTTGAAGGAGGAAGATGCAGAGGACCGGAAGAAATGGAAACATATGATCCCCTGTGGCGCCCCCCAAACGGGACCAGCCGAAAGAAGAAGAAGAAGAAGAGGAAGAGACAGTAACTCTCTCTCTCACACACACACACACACACACACACACACACACACACACACACACACACACATATTGCAATCTACTATTCTCTATAAAAAGGTTATAACATGAAAGGCCATGTATTTCTCCCTATGTGTTCAAAACGTTTTTCCTCAACGTCAAAACTTACAGTGTAGCATTCATGTAACTGTACTGTACTATAATCAGAGAGCTTAGCCGAGAGTGGACGGGAGAGTGTTCAGTCATGGCTGTGCCAATATCGCGGTTCACCCTTAGACATGGCCCAATGGCTCAATCGTTTTTTTTTCTCGAGAGGATTGCCTGTTAATCCTGTTGCGTATCCTTCTTCATATTCCTCAACATTACCAGCCTTATTGACAAACTGCAACGGCAGATGAGCATTTATTAATAAGCAAAACCATTAGCTAATAGTCTTTGCTACAGCAAGGGCTTTTCAGGATTAGGTTGGTGTAGATGAGAACTAATCCCAGACGCCTCCAGTTACCTGCTCTTGCTCTTGAGCTCTGTGACCTGAGCAGCGACAGCAGCTGCTCTCTCAGGAGGGTTGAACTGGTGAAGGAAAACCAAGGACCAGTAAAGAAATTTCACACACCGAAGCACATAATGAAGATCAAGGTTTAACACTTGGTAGTCTAGGGCTCATTCAGACCTCCCCAAGAGTGGTTCACGATAGAGTTGCTCTCTTCAGTCTCGGCCTCGTCAACCCAGTGGTTGTCATTTGGCTACGTATTTGTTTAAGACATGGTAACGACACACGACCATTCCTTTAGTGCATCTGGATCATTTCGAGTGTATAGCAGGTAGCTTGTTTACTTATTTATCTCGTAAGAGAAAAAAAGACTGTCAAACTTGATTCATTGTGATCATCCTTACATTGCCCTTATCAAAGACACAATCGGGTCAGTGCATCCATGTTAATTTAAGCAGCATCAAAAGTTCAACACTGACAGATTTCTCTCAGATGATGGATGAGAAACAGATGAAATCTAGCCCAGATGACCAAACAGAATGAAGCAGATGGACTTCAGGATTTCTCATTTGGTGCTAAATTGAAGCCACTTGTGCCTTATTTCATTTGGTGCCAGCGAGACCATGGCGGGCCACTTCAGCAGCTGCTACTTGGGCTCATGGTGACAAAAGCCCCAAAACATTAATTTCTCTCAATCATTATTGCGGGCTGTTATATTACTGCCTGTTCCTCTATGAACATCTTTTCCTTTTCGTGTGAGACCCCTCCCCATCCCCCCGCCATCTGATGGAGAAAAAAAAAAACATGCTTTACATGAAAGGACAGGATCTGGGTGCCATGACAACAGGAAGCATCAAAATCCAATTATACGAAACTTCCTCCCACTTCAGTGGTGCACTGAAGAACTTCCTCTACTTGTGTTCTTTCTGCAACATCAAAAGAACTTTGGCACACTTAAATCATTCATTCTGACATTCGCTTGCCATCTCATAATATCACATTTGTGTTTTCAAATGGAGCAAATTGCTGCTTTCCAGGTTTGCAGGGAAGCTGCACAAGTGAGCCTGAGCTGCTGAGGGAACTCCATAGAGCAAAGACCAAGTAATGTGCCATTGGCCACAGCCTGATGCTCCAAAAAATACCAAATACAAAAAGGAAGAGAAAGAGATGCGACATCCCATAAAAGTCATCACTATCCATCACTATTGAACACTCATGGTGCAGAAAAGAATGCTATTCAACACACTGGCATAGATTTTGAGCCTGAATTCATTTCACATTTTGGCTTTTCTCTAAAAAAAGCTCATCTGGCATGCCTCTGTGCATGGCCCTGATTCTTTTTGTCTCCATGGATGCAGCTGGTCTGGCCTATAGATGCTACTGTGCTTCTTGAGCATGGAGAACACAAGCCTGTCATCCATCAACAGACTTCTTCCCCTGCTCTCACACTGGGTGCTGGCAGTGCTCTGAAGGCATGGCAGATTCATCTGGGGGGAGGGAGCAGGAACCCCTACTCTGAGGAGGACCTGCATGAACATTTCACCCCACAGAGGAAAACCCCATACTGTCCCTGCAGAGCGACTTCCCCACTGTGCTTACTGGATGTCCACAGCAGCCTGGGCCTCCGGGCCTAATGAGTTAGTGAACAGAATATTAATGCAGCTTAAAACTGCCAGAACCGTTCAAACCCACATTGAGCCGAGGGTAACTATAAAGACTCTACTTACAAATGCTTTTTAGAGCTTCTTTCAAAATGTGTTGAAAAAACTGTAGCTTCAACAGTGAAAACTAGACTTAATACAGAGCTTCTACAGTTTAGGACATATAAATGCCTGATTATCCATTTACTACTATAACTTAGCCTGTAACTATCATGAAATAAGTATGTCATTATAAGAGTGTAAATATCTCTTTATGATATTAGTTGCATACTAATGAGTATATTAGAGGGACAGCTCAGGTTAGATATTTTGGAGACAAAGTTAGAGAGGCGAGGTTGCGTGGGTTTGGACACGTCTAGAGGAAAGACGAGGAGTATATTGGAAGGAGGATGTTGAAGATGGAGCTGCCAGGAAAGAGGAAAAGAGGAAGACCAAAGAAGAGGTTCATGGACGTGGTGAGAGAGGACATGCAGGTGGTTGGTTTGAAGGAGGAAGATGCAGAGAACAGGAAGAAATGGAAACAGATGATCCATTGTGGGAACCCCTAAATGGGAACAGCCAGAAGATGAAGAAGAAGAAGAAGACTAATATATTATAAATTAGTATTATAATACATCGGTTTTTGAAAAAAATGAATATTTAATATTTGAATCATATATATTGAAACATTTTATATCAGATAGTTGTATTTAGGCTAAATCTGTTTGGCCCCTATATCCACTCTGCTTTTTTAAAGGTACAGTACAAAACAATTATAGCTAATTTACATTTTTCAGCCTTAAAGGCACAGTAAAGAAAAAAACTTGATTAATTGTAGGACATAAAGAGAGGTTGGAATCGATTATAGAAAGAGAATTGGAGATCATTTCTGGAGTCCTTTGAACACGTTAAGTCGCTTGCCAACATCAATCACATTTTCTTTAGTCTTCGTCTCATGCATTTTAACACATCCTCAAACACTGCCCATTTGCATAAATAAATAAATAAATGAATGAAAAGCCCACCATTCTTTTGAAGAGTGGACGTGTTCACAATGTGCTTAATTGTTAAGTGTTAAGTAGGCCTGCCTGAAATGTCCGTATTGCCGAATGTTGTAAAAAAAATTATAAATTGAAAAACATGAAGGGCCCTTATCAGTGCTGGTACAATTCTTACCACTGTATTTCGTTAGTAAACAACAATAAATCGCAAAAAATGGTGGGTAAAAAACCCTTGAGACGCCCCCTCTTCTGCAATTATTGAAAATGTGGAAACATGGCTGTAGTTTATGTCGACTGTATTAAGAGTGTCGAGTATGCAGAAAGAGCACTCAATGGGCTGTGTATGTGTTCTTAGCCTACAGGAGGGTTTTTTTCCCCGTGATTTCTGCCACCCACTCATGGCCACCCACTCTCCAGCACCAGGCAGGGAGAAGTGCAGAAGCATCCAGTTGATATGAGCCACTTTAGTGTTTTTGAGGCTTGTCAGTGGCAATGGCCATGTATTCCCATCCTGCAATCAGGTTCCAGTAATTGGTAAGCATTTACATGTTAATGCACTGATCTCTTCATCTAATCTTGGAGAACACTCACAAGGAGAAGAAAAATGGCTGCTTTAATAAGTAGGAAGAGGGATAACCAATGGCTTTAACCACTTACACACTCCAGCTGGTCAAGGGTTAGTTCCCCTTAACGCCGCTTAACGATACCTCAGCCCATGTGCTTTGTTTTCAATGTAATTATTAAATATGGGGGCAGCAGTGGCCTAGTGATTAGGGACTAGGCCTCAGAATCAGAAGGTCAGGGGTTCTAACCCCAGATCAGTAGTTTGCCCTGAGGCACCCTTGAGCAAGGTAGCGTCCCCATCACTGCTCTCCGGGTGCTTTAAATAGCTGCCCCTGCTGTGTGTGGGTGAAGCAATTTGCCGTTTTTCACGGTGTTCTGTGTTTCACAATGACAATTAGTCACTTTCACTTCAAAATACCAACTGGTTAGATGATAATGGTATAAATAAAGATAATAAAAGTAACAGTGGATGACAAGGGGTTGAAGGGGTTAATTCAAGAACAGCAAAGAACAGCTTGATTTATCAGGGAGAATTATGAATGTTTAGGATTTATTGTTTCAAAAAGACATTAAGGCTTTTTTATGCACGCGTGCAGCTCTCTAGTGTCAGCATTTGGTGTTTTGTTAATGGCGATAGAAAATATCGTCCCTGTGGGTGCTCTGGAGTCTACACGAATCTCCTGTGATGTCTTCACTGGGGTTTGAGAGAGAGCAATGATGCATGGCTTACAACATTTTAACGCCTGACAACTCATTTAGCGATCACTTGTGCCAGATCTTCTTTGCGCACCGGCATCCTTAAAAGATCTTAAGAATGAATAGGTTTAACACTTTTTTCAGATATGACACATGGGAGCATCCTGCCAGTTTATATCTTGTATTTAGTTTGTAGTGTTTATTGCTATGCTGCTGTTATATATGCTGCTGTGACTTGCATTTCCTTTAAATGATCTTTAAATAAAATGGGAAATAAAAAGCGAAAGTGATTACTTCTCATTGTGAGTAAACAGCAGAGGGAGAATCACAACAAAATGCATCCTCTGTATTTAACCCACACACACCGTGCAGCAATGGGCAGCCATATCCAGTGCCTGGGGAGCATTGATGGGACGGTACCTTGCTGAAGGGTACGTCAGGGCAACCTACTGGTCCAGGATGCAAACTCAAAATGACCTTCCAATCCTAGAGCCAAACCATTAGTCCCATGCTGCCCATCTAAACTAATTTACAGAAGCAGCAACAAGTGACAGCTTGAGTGATTCAGATCAATCACCGCTGGAAGGTAAATTCAGTTTGCTATTTGAGCTGTAAGTTGAACAAGGCAAGTTAGATGACTTACTGATACACATACCAATTTTCAATTCATATAAAGTCACTACTATGGTGACTTACTACTACATACTACATACTATTATGCCTTCTTCTTGTCTTTCATTTCCAGTTCAGTCTCTGTACCTGAGCAGTTCTCCAGATCTTCCTGAAGGACAGTGTTGTTGTCTCTCATTTTCAGTGAGCAGTTGGATTGTTTTTGTTGCTTAATCCATACAGTGTCTTACTTAGGACATGAAGCAGTGAAAAAACTGGTGCAGATGATTCCAGATGGTCGTGTGGTCAGTTTATTGCTGTTGCTGAACACTGAGTGGTTGGCACCGCTTCATCTAAAACCTCATATCTGTAGGCACTTTGCAGCCTGGGGCACTAAAACATTTGTTCCCGTTTCTTTCATTTAACCTACTCAATATGTCAAGATAAGACAGTTTGGCAGACATGGATTCCACTGGAAAATATAATGGAATAAGGGGTGGCTCAGGATGGCATGAACTGGTATAACACCCAGACACTACATACCCCAGTGAAAAAAAAGGTCCCCAGTTTCTTGCAGAAGAATGCAGTTCCCATTTCTCTGAGGAAGACTCATGTCAGAGCTCAGGTAAACAGGTTTTTGCTTGTATGTGTGTTTATCCAGTGTCTGTGTTGCTGAAAGAGAGCTGTATGGTGGCTGACAGTGTGAACGTAGCTCTAAAGTATTTGGACACTCTGGGACACCTTAGAACTGCCATAACCTCAGGTCCCTGTGTACCTTCATCTGAAACTGTGTGGTTTTTGTTCGGGTGAGATTGCCTAGTGAGGTGAGAGTGTTAAATGTATGCAATATTGTTGCTATTGTGCCTGCTTTGGTTTAAGAATGATTGTCTCATGTAGAATATAGGACAATTGAATTTTTTTGTCCTATTCTCCAGCGTGGGAACAAGATACTAGCCAGTGCTGACTCAGAACAATGGTAATAAATTGTAAAATAAATCAAAAGATGCAACGGAAGGCTTAGTTGATTAAATCCTCTGACAATTGAATGATAAATCTGTGGTCTTATGCCTCGTTGTGCTGGGGGTTGCCTGGAGGTTATTGCTGTGTACTTTATTCACACTTGGCCATTTATCACCTGGGCATGCTGGCGGTCATGCTTTAAAACACAGAAAAGGAGAAAGAGAGAGAGAGAGAGAGAGAGAGAGAGAGAGAGAGAGAGACAGAGAAAGAGAGAGAGTCCTTGACTTGGGGAGCCATGAAGTGCATTTGTGTACAGTGGAATAAACTCAGTTACAAGACAAATTCATATTCATTTTTCATATCCTTCACATTTATATTCACCTCCAAGCAAATGCAAATATTACCACTGAATGTCGTATAAACACACCGCATAGGGTTTATTTCCCAAGCATTGAACTGCTGTTAAAAAGCTCTGTGCAGTATTTTCAGCATGACCCACATGGACTGACAGTTCTGGACTTTGGATCAGTCCCACATGCAGTCTAGACCATTACCTCCTTTATGGATGGCTGACCATCACTTGATTTGGCTCAAGCAAGAACACACCTATAGGGTTTGGCAGCAAACAACCTGGGTAAGAGCCCTGTCTGGTCCCATAGCAGGATCCTCTGGACATAAGGGGCCTGGCATAGATGAGCAGTGAACGCTAATGTTAAATTTAGGGTCTGTGAGCTGCACAAGGTGCAGAGATTCATCATAATTTTCTTTTTGAAATGTACCTTACCTTTGGTGAAATGTGGATCTACTGAATTTATTAACAAGATAGGAGTTGACATTGCTTTTTAAAGTGATATTTCCACATGAACCTTTATGGGTGCTACTTCTAGCCCAGTTTTATCCGACACTAACGCGCAAACGCTCAATGGCTGCGTGTGAGTACACCCTTCTCAAGATATCAAGAGACTATTTTAGACAATTAAGAAGTGGCTTAACAAGGACTCCTAACGGCCTCAGAATGTGCTTTGACTGTAACTTGCAGCACTTGTTTCTTGGCATCAGCTACTCGATAGATCACCAAGTTCACAAATTTTCATGCACTGTGAATCTGGAAATAAATGAACAGAGAGGACAAAAAGACCACGAGGGAAGCAAAAATAATGCCAAAGTGGCAGGTAGAACAAAATTCAAGCCTTTCACTTCACCTGAATATAGTGAGAGACCCAGAAATGATTTAAAATAGCTGAGTTGAGTGAATGAGAAAGTTCTCTCTAACGACCAAAAAAATGCATTTAAAATAATACCTGGGGGCCTTTTGAAAATGATTGTTCACCAAAACCTTCAGCCTGGATGGCATGCGTGAGGATCAGAGCTTAGAAAAGGAATAAAAATACACTTTAAAAAAAAAAAACTAACTGCAGGTATGATAATAACAAAGCAGATCCATGTGCGATGTTACAGAGATGCGCTAACTGGGCAAATAGTCTCTGCAAGCTAATCTCTTTTTTCTCATTTCTCACAAATGGGTTTGATTATCTGTCTAACACACTCTTTAATGTAACGAGGGTTTATGTTGAGAAATTGTTTATTGCAGGCTCAATTTAACCAGGTTATTCATCCATGAACTATATAAAAGGTCAGATCACAGCAATATATTATGAGGAAAAAGATATGGATAGCCTAGTGCTAGTAGATTTTCTCTACCTTTCAAGCAAACAAATGTTTAGATGAAAGTGAAAAAGTGAAAGTGAAAACCCTCATCATTGCAAGGTCACAGCACAGCACACAGTGAACCACAATGAAATTGGACCTCTGCATTTAACCCATGCACTCAAACACCGTGCAGCAGTGGGCAGCTATTGAAAGCACCCAGGGAGCAGTGACAGGAACAGTACCTTGCTCAAGGGTACCTCAGGGACACCTATAAGTGAGGGAATTGAACCCACAATCTTCCGATGCGAAGGCAATTCCCTAACCACTAGGCCACCGCTGCCCCGTCAACCATCAACAGAAAAGAAACAGATGCTAAAAGTGAAAATGAGGTGAAAGTGACTATTTTGTCATTGTGAAACACGGCACAGCACACACAAAGTTCATCCTCTGCTTTTCAGCCATACACACACCATGCAGCAGGGGGCAGCTATCTAATGGGGAGCAGTGATGGGGACTGTACCTTGCTCAAGGGTACCTCAGAGCAACCTACTGGTCTGGACTTCGAACCCCTGAACTTCCGATCCTGGGGCCAACTGTTCCAGCTGTGTGGGACCAACTGTGTCTGTGCCAGAGCTCCACTTCAGCAATGTCTGCATCTTTCTTGTGGAGAATCCCACTCTTTACTCTGCTTTGAGGATAAAAGTTTCGATTTAGATGTTTGAGAGAAATGGTTTACCCGTCATTCTGAACCATTTCTGCCAAACTGGAAAACTGTGGTTCAGCCTTTAAGATTCTGCAACCACGCATTTACTCCATAGTGATTTACAAATAGATTATCAATTAATCCAGTTAGTTATGGACTTTTCTGACATGCACACCACATGGTGTTGTGGTAATTTGTAGGTAAATGGGAAATTTTCTCCAAACAAATGGGTCTCTTTAAGACGTTGTTTGTCTGTTGCTTTATGCAGTGCATGCTGCTGATTGAAGGAGATATAATTACAAACAATCAAGGCACAATCATTATCATTGTGCTTCTGACTACATTTTAGGATCACAGACTGGCCCTAAGTGTGTTCTTCCAGTAGCAAGTCACTGCAACCCTATCACAAAGAAAATTAATGCACATTTTTCTAAACACTAAGCAACACAGCTTATGCACTGTGCTGAAGCCTTAGGAATGAAATCCTTTGTGTTTGTGCTTTTTGTTGTGCAGTCAGCATTTAATTGCTCAAAAGAAATTAGAATAAAAACAAATGCAATTTGATTTTACTTTTTTTCTCATTTCTACCTTGATGAGGCCCAGTAGTCAGTATTCAGTGGAATAGCAAGCCTTTATTTTCTCACCTTTCACTTCCATAGAGAAATAATTTTTTGTATCTTTAGAGTATTGTTGAGGAACAGTTCTCCAGATCTTCCTGAAGGTCAGTGTTGTTGTCTCTCATTTTCAGTCCAGTCTCTGTACCTGAGCAGTTCTCCAGATCTTCCTGAAGGACAGTTTTGTTGTCTCTCATGTTCAGTCCAGTCTCTGAACCTGAGCAGTTTGATTGTTTTGTGTTGGTTAATTCACAGAGTGATCTACGTTTTTCTTCTTTTTACGAACCTTCAAGCAGAACAAAGAGTCTAACTAAAGAAATGAAGCAGTGCAGCGCGGTGGTCTAGTGATAGGAAACTCACCTACAAACCCTGAGATGGCAGGTTCAACTCCCACCTTCAGCACTACCATCATTGGGTCCATCAAGACCCATAATCCCAACTTGCTCCAGGGGGGACTGTCCCTGTAGTTAAGAAATGTAAGTCGGTCTGGACGGGGCAGTGATTAGGGAGTTGGCCACAGGATCGGAACCCATCACTAGTAGGTTGCCCTGAGGTACCCTTGAGCAAGGTACTGTCCCTGTCACTGCACGGTGTTTGCATGGGTTAAATGCGGAGGTCCAATTTCGTTGTGGTTCGCTGTGCTGTGTCCTTGCGATGACAAGAATAGTCACTTTCATAAGAATGTCAGCTAAATGCTGTAAATGTAAATGACAAAACAGGTGCAGAAGATTTCAGTTTACTACTGATGTTGAACACTGAGTGCTTGGAACCCCTTTATCTAGAACTGTGTATCTTTAGGCACTTTGCTGCCTGGAGCACTAAAACATTTGTTCCAGTTTTTTTTTCATTTAATCCTGAACATGATAAAGATAAGACTTTGTCACAATACTTTGTAGAATCTTTCATCACTGTGCTGAGAGAAGATATCACTACTACAAAGTTCAAATTGCGATATATCTGAATAATTTGTTTTGCAGAAATTAAAAAGCAGTTTTAAAGAAATCATGGTCCAAACCCCAAGTGAGCATCCAGAACGACAAGCCCAAAAACATCTCCCACAGAGCGAGATGACAAAACCTTGACTAAATGTCAAAAAAGGAAACATGAGTGAAGTCACAATACAAGCTTAGTAAACTTTACGCTGAATTTACCGAGAGCATACTAGACTTTCATGCCGGCTCTCTTAAAATCGTGGACAAGCAACGTCAATATATAGTGGATGTTTACTCAGAATCTGTGACCTTTGCTGTGACCTTTGAGCTCTCTGAAAAGCATCTGCTTTCTTAGGAAAAACTATCAGAGTCTAATTTGATATCTTGGGCATGTTTATAGCACACCTCATAGGAGGACTACCTTCCTTCTTCTTCTGGCTGTTCCCTTTTAGGTGTAACCACAGCAGTTCATCCATTTCCATTCCTGTCCTCTGCATCTTCCTCCTTCAAACCGACCACCTGCATGTCCTCTCTCACCACGTCCATAAACCTCCACTTTGGTCTTCCTCTTCTCCTCTTTCCTGGCAGCTCCATCTTCAACATCCTCCTCCCGATAAAATCCTCATCTCTTCTTGGGAAATGTCCAAAGCAATGCAACCTTGCTTCTCTAACTTTGTCTCCAAGACGTCTAACCTGATCTGTCCCTCTAATATACTCATTTCTAATCCTGTCCATCCTCGTCACACCCAACGAAAATCTCAGCATCTTTAACTCTGACACCTCCAACTCCTCCTGTCTTTTCATCAGTGTCACCGTCTCCAACCCATACAACATAGCTGGTCTCACTACCATCCTGTAAA
Organism: Hepsetus odoe; assembly: GCA_017165825.1. Taxonomy (NCBI): domain Eukaryota; kingdom Metazoa; phylum Chordata; class Actinopteri; order Characiformes; family Hepsetidae; genus Hepsetus; species Hepsetus odoe. The sequence continues at coordinate 3,006,329 of CM029379.1, forward strand.
CCTTCCCTTTTACTCTAACTGGTACCTGTCTGTCACAGATCACTCCTGTCACTCTTCTCCACCCATTGCACTCTCTTCTTCACCTCTCTTCCACACTTGCCGATACTCTGAACTGTTGATCCCAAATATTTAAACTCCTCCACCTTTGTTACTCCTACTCCCTCCATCCTAAACACTCCACCTCCCTCCCTCTGATCAAAATTGCACTGGTGCATCAACATACTGATCCACTCTGCACTTTGGTCACTTCTTTATGTCTTTGGTTTGCATGCTGGGGCAGTTTTGGATTAATGGTTAGAGAAGAGGGTTTGTATCCAGAAGGTTGCTGCTTCAACCCCCAGGACTGGCAGGAAGAATGTGGGCAGAGGATAGTGGACAGTGTGTGGTGGATGGACAACATTTTCCCACACCTGAATCCAAGGCTGAAGTGCCATTGGGCAAAGCACTTATCCCCAAAATTGTCCCCCGGGGGCAGCTACGCAGCCCACTGCTCCATGCGTAAGTGTTCTCCAATAGTGTGTAGGACGCGTTAAATATGGCGGATCATTTTACTGCTCACTCGTCACAGCGTGAGCGCAAGCACATATATAGTTCATCTTTGAATAGAAATGTTATTCATTTTCATTCTTTGTAATTGTTTTGGAAGGAGGAAAACAGATCAAATATGTCTAAAAAATAAATTAATATAAATCTACTTTATTTCTAATTTCATTGTGGCTCACTGTTCACTGTGTTTCACAGTGACAACAAATAGTCACTTTCACTTTATTTTGTTGTACGTTGTATTATGTTGCACTGTTTCCAAAAGAGAAACATCGTCTCATCTTGCTTTGTACATCGTTACTGATTACAGTAAAGCAACCTTGAACCTTCATCCCTAATTGCTATTGCAATGCACAGAATAGACGCAGAGGTGTGTTCATTGTGGCTCACTTTGTGCTGTGCTGTGTTTCACAATGACAAGAATAGTCACTTTCACCCCAGCACGAGCCTAATTAGGACAAGCAGCTCAGAAAACGAGTGAGTTTGGCTGCATTATAATTAAAAAGAAAGTTAGTTGTGAAATGCTACATCAGAAACATTTGCTAACCTAGCGTACATTCAGTTGTCTACAGTTTATCCAACATAATCTCAGATGAAGAATGTTGGGCCAGTCTGTTTTAGGTTTGTTGTTAGCAAGTCGTTATTCATAATTTATCCCAATCCATAATTGTACTGAGAGCTTGGAACACTTTTAGCCGTGTGGGCTCTCTTTAACAGCCTGCTGTGGGGTCACACCTTGCTCATTGGTCCATGTGATGTAAAGACTTGGCTAAAATGGTGGGAAATTGTACTCGTCAGTGCTCCTTAGATCAGTGGCTTAAGCTCGGTAATATTCGATCATCTCACTTTCAAATGAATATGTTCGTTTGAATATTCGTTCCATGTCAACATATACATCATAAATAGATGTCTTATAAATTAAATAAATATCTCACCCTAGGAAAAAATTGTGTATATAAAATAAACCATAATGGTTATCCCAACATTTCTCAATGCTGGAAACAGTAATTATTTTGTTGGCATGGTTGTTAGCATCCACTACCAATCCCATGACACCCTGGTTTGAATCTGTTGACCAGAGGTTGTGTAGACCATCTGAACATCTGAACATCCACCAGAACCATTGACTCTCAGCCCATTTAGTCATACTGGGAGACTCATTCTCATTTAAACCCAGATGAGAATGTAAACTGTGCTGGATGAACAGCTTGACATGTTGAGAAAATACTGAATATTGAAACATACTTGTCCTCAAAAAGTGAAATGTGTTTTGTTAAAAAATAAAATATCTGAACACAGAAAAAATAACATCTTCCCCTTTTAGAATTTGTCATAATAAACTAACACACTAACATAGATCCTCCTTATTGGCTTGCAGCACTTTAGCCCCTCCCTTTTACAATGAAGTTATAAGCACTGCTTTAGCCCATACTGCTTTTCTATAATACAGGGCAGCCAACCACAGCAGTGAAGAACTAAGAGTTTTCACTTAAAAATAAATAAATAACTAAATAGAAAATTGGGGTAGCATGGCCTAGTGTTTAGGGAGTTGGCCCCCATATTGGAAGATTAAGGGTTTGAATCTCTTACCAGTAGGTTGCCCTGGTGTACCCTTGAATAAAGTACTGTCCCCATCACTGCTCCACGGGTGCTTTCAATAGCTGCTCCCTGCTGCACGTGTTTGAGTGTGTGGGTTAAATGCAGAGGCGTCATTTTCTTCTTCACAATGACGAGAATAGTCACTTTCACTTTCAAGAGCAACCAGCACTTTCGTCGTTCTCATCAAAATGATCATACTTTTCTCATCTCTCCACCACATGGATACACAAGTTTCTATTTATCAACCTGCAGAGCCTCAACCCAGCCCATCAAACCCCAGAGGAACACATTTTTTCACAACACTCTTGCATTTTCTGAATCATTTACGGTTCTCAGAGTTAGATGCTATGCAAGATTTCCACAAGAATAAACTTAAGCAGGTCACTCATCGATTAAACTGAGGTTAGAGACTTGAATTTACAGTTCATCATTTGTTTCATACTTAACTTATCAGCTAATTAATAAGAAAGTCAGCAGCTGAATTCAGAGTCTTTCTTGGTTAGTCAATGGTCAGGATTTTCCTGATTTGCCCCGGGATCTTTTCAGGACCAAATGAGACATAATATCCCTGAATCCTCCTCGTTTTCACATACTAGATTTTCCTATGAAATTTAACCCACTTCTTTTTTCCAATCACATCATTTGTGTACAGAGAATGGGTCTGATTGGTTCAGATTACCCTGGATAGTTTCCGAAAGGTGCTCTGCTGGTGACATGTTTACCGCAATGCAATAACTGAGGAGATTAGGTTCTGTAGCTGAACTGACATCTCTCTGCCTTAGATTGCATCATGACCATTGCTATTTGTTCATCAAATTTAGCCAAAAATAAAGCCAGGGACTAAGGTGGCAAGAGTGGTTTAAATCATTTATCGCCATCATTTATACACAGTGTTATCCTTACTCCTGCCTATTACCTGCATTTTACAGTCATTCCTAAGTACTATAATGACTGCGTGGGCTCAAGACCATTAATCGCCACTGTCGTAACAAATCCTTTTATCTCACAATCGACAGGAGAAGGGAAAAAAATTGTCCTTAATGGATGTTATTGCAACAGGAATTTTGTTCCAATAAATTTGATCCTATTGCTATTAATCCATCCGTCTCTTATCTGAGGGTGAAAACAAGAGAAAGACCCCAGACAGTGCAGAGAAACAGACAAATATACTCACACCAAGAGGGCAGTTCAGTGTCTCCAGTCCACCTGACGTGCAGGTGTATGGACCATGGGAGGAAACTAGATCTCCTGGTGGAAACCCAAAGGGGAGGACATGCAAAGTCCACATAGGAAGGACCCAAACTGGGAATTGAACTCAGAAACTCCTTGCTGTAAAGAGACAGTGATGGTGGTAACCACTGCACCACATGCCCTTGATCCATCCATCCATTTTCTTGCTTGTCACGGGGGAGTGCTGGAGTCCAACCCTGCACACACAGGGCAAGGACAGGGGACGCACCCTGGACAGGTCGCCAGCCCATCGAGGAGCGGGACGGGGACAGCACCTTGCTCAAGGGTACCTCAGGGCAACCCACTGGGAAGGGGTTCGAACCCCCGATCCTCCGATCATGTGGCTGACGCCCTAACCACTAGGCCACCGCTGCCCCTGCCCTTGATCCGTTAATTACAAAACAAATAATACTAAAATGGCCTTGCATTTTCAGTAGTCGAAGTAATTTTTTTTTATTTATTTCACTCACAGTAATAGTATTTGTTTGACTGAATATAAGTTACATGAACTCCTGCAAAGTTTCTCTGGCAGCGCATAAAGCGTTTTGTATTTAAAACATTGATCACAGAGCCTGGAGAAGGCCAGAAGCGGAAAAAATAGCGTGCAATGCTATTGATTTGGTCTCATCATCGTCTAAGTCTGCATGCTGGATGAGAGCGGAAACCGTTCCATTGGTCCATCATACAAGCAGAGGCACGGAAATTTTCCTAATTTGCCATGCAAGAGGTTCTCTCGGGCAGAGGGGGAGGGGTTGATGGAGGAGGCATTAATTAGTCTCAGGCAGCAGCAGAGACACTGAGACAGTGAGACACAGCCCTGTGTTTGAGTCCCAGCCACACACCACTCTCTCTCCACTGCCCCCGGGAGCCAGAGAATGGATGAATATTAACCGCCATGCCACAGGACGCATTAGCTCCGCAATGCCAAAGGACTTTGTATGTGGCTGAGGAATGATACAACCCCTGTGAGAGGCTTAACAGAAACAGCTGCAACAACATGTAGAGAAATATATTTACACTGAGAATCAAGATTTCACAAAACTGTAGTCAGATACACTGAAAGCCGTTATGATGAGCTTGACCTTTTAGTGAAAAGGGCTTATGTTCTATAAAGACACACACACACACACACACACACGCACACACACACGCATGCACGCACGCTTGCATGCACGCACGCACACACAGGAGAACCCTGTGACTGTTGTCATCGTGTAGCTGAGTAATGATACATCTGCACCTAAATCTAAGTCTTCTGTAGTTCTAATTGGGTTCTATGTGAATCAGAACCATCCACAGTGTTGGGAAATGGAACCAGACGCTGCCTGGTGCCTGAGACTTTGTTTTAGTTTGGAGATTTTGGAAAAAACTGAATCCAATTTTAGTGGAGGGACACAAAGGAAAGTGATTTGGTCCAGATAGACTATTTTACCATCATCACTGTCCCATAGAGACACTCGAGGTTGATTAATTGGAGATTGATTATTTAATTGTTGATTGATTATTGGTTAGTTGGTGTTATTGGTTATTTGTTGATTATTGGTCAATTTGATTAGATTATTGGCTAATTTAAATTTAGAAACACATCTGGTTCTGAGAATCAGGGAAATGTCCCCAGTTGTACCGATTTTCCACTATTTTGACATTATGACATTTTCTGCCCAAACAGAAATAAATACATGGCAACACACACACAAAAGTCACACAGAGAGACAGACACACACCCTCTCCCCCAGGCTCTGTACATACATCTGTCTAAAAGGCATAAAAAGCTTTGTGTGCAAAACTCTGTAGACCCATAAATCACCTGCAATCACACTTACATGGATCAATTCCACCAGCGATCCCACGTTCTATCACTATGAAATGAATTCCAAAAGGCTGTGAGTTATCGTAAGTCCTCTAGGTTCTCACATAGCTACATATTTATCTAAGTCGAAATGAGGGAGGAAAACAGTATTACTTATTCACACCGAGGGACTGCGCCTGCACAAAGAAAAGTTAAACAGCAGTAGAGCAACGGAGGCCGTTATGGTTCTCTGAATAAATCACGGGGTGGTGTGGATAAATATCTCAATGCAGTATAATCTCTGATTGCAACATCGCGGTCCTCTCTGTAGCCCCATTATTACAGCTCAATGTTGAGCTCCTTTTTTTATACACCGATAAGTAAAATTAAAGTAAGCATGAATAAGCAGCAAAGGAGGTAATTGCAAATGAGTCCAGGTGGTGGCTATCTCATAAAATACTCACAGGAGTGGTGGGAGTTTCAAATAATAATGTGAAGAACTGACAAAATGCTCAGCGACAACAGCTGCTCTTTGTACTGCAACAGAAGAGACCAACCTCTGTCAGGATGCAGAGCTGCTAAGAAGAGCCCCATTGACAAACAGCTATTTTCTAATGTTAATAAAAGCTTTGAGATGCTGCCTGAATATTAAATCCATTCCCAAGTTCCCTCCAAAGCCTAACAGCCTTGATTCATGTGAGATCAAAGTGTAAAAATCAATTTCTGCACTTGCATGGAAATAAATCCTTAGGTTACTATAAATTGGCCAATGCTTATTCACCTTGGAATCCTATAAAAATGAAACAGAACAACTTAAAGAGTAATCAAGGTCATAGAAAACGCACTCAAGATGTCCATCACTGAGCTCAAGCCCTGATGCCACATGTGGGAGAAACATAACTCCCTCATGAATGTCTCTCCCTCACCCCTAACTTCTGAAATTCCAAGTTCATGGTAAAAAGCTTAATTTTTTAAGTTTGGGATGGAGCTACCTGGCAAGAGGTGAAGAGGAAGACCAAGGAGGAGGTTTATGGATGTGGTGAGAGAGGACATGTTGTGAAAGAGGAAGATGCAGAGGACTGTAAGAAATGGAAAGAGATGATCCATTGTGGTGACCCCTAATAGGAGCAGCCGAAAGAAGAAGATGGTAAAAACTTTAATTGGATTGGCTGAAGTTTGAGATGCCAAACTGGAGGAACCTCCTCAACTAAGACATGATATTTCAAGATGGCTGCTTCATGCATCAACAGCAGTGAGGCCAGTAAATAGTGTTTATTAGCACTTCCATCTTATTTGTTGCGTTAAATCAGCTGTAAACACAGTCCTGTCTGACCTCCATGTAAGCTGCTGCAATGTTTGTGCCACAAAATGCACCATAATGTGCTGCTGTCAGCTGTCAACAGTTTACCAGGCTGGAAATGGCATTGCTAGCGAATCCTACATCCACCACCCTGTGAAAAATGTAACTGGAAATGGAATTTTTGAAAGTTTAATATAAAAATTGTGTTACTTCTTGAACTGCAATGCGGACAACTCAGATACAACGTCATTTGCAGCCTCAGATTCCCACTTCCGAGGTTATCGAAGCATTATCTAATGTAACAGTTGGGCCAATGTTCTCAGCAAAGCACACTGACTGATGTAATAGTAACCGGTGAACTTCTGCATTGTGTAGTTTATTGACGTGACACGGGAATCTCCTTGGAGTTTCTCCTCTTTTACTCTGACATTAACACAACAGAAACAAACACCTCCAAATAAGTACAGCGCCCACTCCAGCTCCTCTCCCTCAGGGGTATTGTAGAAAGAGGGAGGGGCCAAGGAGAGATTCAGAATTTATAGGGGCGTACCACCGAAGAAGAAAAAGGATCAGGAGTGGCTCTAATTAATAATAAGCGCCATCATAGGCTTGGCGGTCCTCACAGACAGGTAGAACAGGAACAGTTTGGGATTTAAAACAGATTTTGTGTGATTATAACCATACTACCTAACCTGGTTACATAATGTTAGTGACAATTCACAGAGATGCTGTCTGGGTCCTCATGCAGCCTTCATCATGCAGTATTTGTGACCTAGCACTGTGGGCACTGGCAATGATTTAATCTGGGAGAAACCTGGACAAGATGTCCATCATTGAACCAATGTTTCTTGATGATATTTCTGAGAGCATGCAAAGTTGCATTTAACCCATTCACGCAGTGGACAGCCATATTCAGCACCTGGGGGGTTGCTGGAGATGGTATCTTGCTCAAGACTACCTCACGACAACCTACTTCTCCGGGACATGAACCACTGTCGGAGGATCACCACTAGGCCACCACTTCCTCAACAATGCTGGGATTCAAACCCAGGATCTCCTGTTTAACAGACAAGTGTTTAATCATCTAACCAATTATGTGTTATGAAAGTGAAAAAAGAAAAGTGACAACCCTTGTCATAGCACAGCACACAGTGAATCACAACGAAATTGGACCTCTGCATTTAACCCATGCACACCATCATCATGCAGCAGTGGGCAGCTATCGAAAGTGCCCGGGGAGCAGTGACAGGGACGGTACCTTGCTCATGGGTACCTCAGGGCAACCTACTTGTGAGGGAATCAAACCCACAATCTTCCGGGGGGGGCAACTCCCTAACCACTAGGCCACCGCTGCCCCATGGTATGATGTATTTTTATATATTTTATATATTATGATATATTACGACCATAGTTAATAATCAAACGTCTTGACTTTATTTACAGTTGTTTTAAAGGCTTTTAACAGCAGGAATCTTGAAAATGCAGTCATTCCTAAAATAATTCACCAAGAACTGCTGTTAAAGGATTGTTGAAGAATGTGTTAACCATTTCCCCTGTGTTTTGATTATGAAAGGGACGTAGGCGACGGATTTTAGCTCCCTGTATCTCAGAAAAGCAAGATACTGGTATGAAAGTTATCATAATTTTTCGAGGTTTGGTGCGGAACGCGAAGCACACTGCGAATCTGAGTTCCAGGGAAACAACACATCAAACAGGCGCCGAAAAACAGACTCTAAAGACTACCTCGACAAAGACAATAAGTGACAGAGTTCTGACTGACTTACATCTTCTCGTGGCGGACATCTTGTCCAAAGTGTTACCTTAGCTTGTAGGGGCTTTGTGCTTTCCTTTTCGACTTGCCATCCTTCATTTCTCACCCATCTGTCAAGAGAGAGTCTCAGCATGCCTCCACAGTGCAGGCTGGCTTTGTCTTGTAAATTCAACATCTTACAGCAAGACTGCAGAGAGTTGTCGCTATACAAAAATAGACACTGTTTTCTTTCTTGCTTTCTTCTTCGACACAACAACAAAGGACTTGTAAATCAAAACCACAAAGGCTGTACCTTGAAGTGGATTCCACATTTAGAAAATTATAAGGCTGTTTTTCTTTCTTTCTTGCTTTCTTGCTTTCTTTTTCCCCATTTCTTTCTTTTCAAACATGTTTTTGACTGGAATGCATCATAAGTTGCCCCGCTGATGACATTTGGATGACGGTCACTCAATAAAGACCTGTTTAAGTCTTCCACACAAACGTACAAATCAAACAAAGAAAATGCACGCTTGGTTTGCAGCATATGAGTTATCGATTTCAAGATTACAAGCGCTGAATTGTTTTAATTGCACCCCAAAATGCGTGCCTTGTTGCAGTACGTGCAGGAAAAAAAAAGCTCCCTCTTCCCTCTTGACTGCAGGAATGAAAGCCTCTATCCACCCAACCAAATTCGTCTGACTGGAAAATGAAAAGTTTAGTTAGATCAATGCCTAATGACTGGAGTTAAAGAATACAGTGCTGCCGGAGTGTGCATGCCAAACCCCGATCAATAGAGGGTTGCATTTGGGATCCCAACAGGGGAGGTAGGAGAGGGATCAATGATAAGCAAATTTCCAGCAACCCCCCAAAAGCTTGGACTATTTAATTAGGTCGCTCACATACTCGCATTGAAAAGTCTCAGTGGGACATCCAGAGCAGTCGGCCCTATTTGCACTGCGCCAAATGAACAGCTCAGAGACATTTAACATGTTTACGGTTTTAATGTGGGCAGAGTCTCTGCACAGTGTACATTACTCTTATTAATATTTTTTCATCATAAATTACTCATGTGATCTCAAAGAATGTTTGACACAGCTATTATCCTTGGGGGTAACTGACTCGGTAAGTGGCAATAGCCCATTAAAGGCTGCTGAAAGCTCGGTGGTGGAGAGAGAGACCCGCGTGGGTGTGAGTTGTATTTAATGAGCAGTTTAATTGCAGTTAAGGCAGCGCAGGCTGCAGGAGAGCATTCCCCCAGCTGCACAATGCCTACCGCTGACTCGTTTTCACACAATCAGCTTGTCTTCTTTAACAGTGTTGGACAAACCAAAGAGTACCTGCCTCTCTAAGTGCCTCCCTTCAGTGGGGAAAGCTGAGAGGAGGATGCTCACTTTAATGAGAAGAGTAGCAGCAGCATCTCTGCCTCAGCTCTGAACATTCCTCCAGGTGTTTGCGGCGCTGCTCCTGAATTTCAGCAGCGTAGCAAACATCAGAGCCAAACATGGGAATATGAAAGAGAAGAGAGATACGACCCAAATGTGGGGCTTATCGAGTGAGAAATTTCTCCAGAACTCTAGCGCGGTGGATCTATAGTTCTCCCCAAGCATGCTGATCATACCCTCTTACCATTCATAAATAAAATACACAGAGCAGAGAGGGATTTTTGAAACTATGAATAGCTCCAGTTTGAGAAAAAAAAACAAATGACGAACAGTAAAATTCAGATGAATGTTTCTAGATGCGTGTTTACTGCAATCAGGGTCGAGCAAGAGTGAAAGAAAGTGCTTACAGTTCTGTGGCCCATCGATGTGGAAGCAGATTTGAGGTTGTCCAGTGATGACTCCTTTCATGATTAATTTAAGTGAAGGTATCTGTGCTGACCTTGACATAGTCTTAGATTTGTGCTGATGCCTGGTGAAGTGGGATCTGGCTGGCCTCAGAGCCGATTCTTTATTTCGTTTGAAACCCACTTGTTTTGCTGCTCTTTCGGGATTCTAATCAATCTACTATCGAATTCCTGTGCAGATGGTGAGTGTATGCTTGCAGGGGGAGGCCCAGCACTGCCACTCACCCTGGAAAAGGAGAAGATAAACCTGACAGGCTTGCGCGTCTTGGATTGGAGTTTATTCTTTTTCACAAACAGGCACCTTGGTACTATGGGCTGTGATGGTTATTAAGCAGAATTAGAAGGAATCAAAGCAGTGCTTAATATTCGGTTCAGTTTCTAAAGCCCTTCCACCTGTAGAACTTTCTCAATTTACAGTAATTTAAAGTGTGAAATGATGTCTGTGGCGTGCAATAATTAAGATACCCTTTTTCTTAGTTCTCTCATCTGAGGGAACTGATTAGAAATGAAGCAAAATGCGGCTGTGTCGTTTGACTGACACTCGAGACAAAATTCTTTTGCCACTGCTTTAAGCATCTATCATGCATGGTGGAGTCACAGTGAGAAGGTTCTGGGTTTCCCAGTCTGGGTCTTTTCTTTGAGGATGTTCTCCCCATGTTTGCATTGGTTTCCTCACATTCAAAAGATGTTAGGTGAGGCTGGAGATGCTGAATTGCTTCATACCTGCTGTCAGTGTGTTTGTCTGTATGTCTGGACTGACGACCTGTACAGGTTGTTTCTGCACCCTTCCATAAACTCCAGCACCCCCCGCAACCCTAGTCAGGATCAACAGTTAAGATAATGGATGGACCTGCAGATCTACATTCTGATTTGGATCTGCAGATCTACAAAACCTCAGCATGCTTTCTTTCTCTTAAACTCTTTATACCATTATTTTGAATACACTTAAAAAATAAGATGCAAAATTATTATCAATAATACTATTATTCAATTATTTATTATTAAATTATTTGTTAACAGCATTATTTAATAACAATATTATTAAACAATATTATTAAATTGTTAAATTATTTATTACATAATTAATTATTTTATTATTATTAAAAATAAGTGCCAAAAAGGGATCTTTGGTACTTTATGACATTGTGTTCCAACCTTGATTTTGGGACATCCCCTTGTTTTGCACAGTGCACCGCTTTCTCAGCTCCCAAAAATAATCCTACACACCTTTCCTGGATTTAAGTTCATGTGTACGACCAGGGAAAACATGCAGGCAAAAGGATTCTTTTCATGGAGAGTTTTTTAGTGAACCAGCTTTGTGGGTCAAACATGGGCTTGGGTGTTGAAGGACCTTTTCCTCATTATGTAAAGCTTCCAGTTTGCAAAGATCCGTTGTGTTGTCTGAAGGTTAAATCTCATGTACAAAAATGGTTCTACTTGGGCATCACTCGAGGAACCCGTTGTTGTACCCCTGCTGTGAGGTTTTTTGGAAGCTCAAGTAGTCAATTAGGTTTTTATTGTTATTTTAACCATATACCCAGTACATAGTGAAATGAAATAACGTTCCTCCAGGACCCTGGTGCTACACATAAGACAACATCAGACAGGACAGAAGACAAGGCACACAAGTGCAGACAACAGACAGACAACAGACAGTGCAGTACATTCATCCTTCAGAGAGCCGCAGTGTTACGGAACAAAGCAGCACAAGTTGTTGGCAGTGTGATTGAGCAGCAATGTTATGGTTAAAGTGCAGAGTGCAAAAAAATAAAAATAAATATAAGTAGTAAGTAATAAGTGGCTGTAAGGTGGTACGTGTACATGAATGTGCATTAGTACATAACAGGAGGAGAAAAAGTTCCAGCAGTGGCAGAGAGCAGGTTATTGTGAAGACATTAACAGTTCAGAAGTCTGATGGCCAGGGGGAAGAAACTGTTTCCCATCCTGGAAGTGGAGGCCCGTATGCTGCGGAACCTTTTCCCGGATGGCAGGAGGGAGAAGAGAGTGTGGGATGGGCGGGAGGCTTCATCCACAATGCTGGTTGCTTTGCGGATGCAGCGAGTGGTGAAAATGTCCTGAACAGAAGGCAGAGAGACACCGAAGATCTTCTCAGCTGTTCTCACTACCCGTTGTAGGGACTTGCGGTCTAAGACGTTGCAGTTCCCGTACCAGGCAGTAATGCAGCCGCTCAGCGTGCTCTCTATGGTTCCTCTGTAGAAGATGTTGAGGATGGGTGGTGGAAGTTGAGCTCTCCTCAGTCTGTGCAGGAATTAGAGATGCTGCTGGGCTTTCTTTGTGATGGAAAGAAAAAAGCTGCAAGCATTTGTGGCGTATTTAGCACCTAGGTAATGTGCAGGTGCTTTTTTTGTTAATCAGGGTTGAAACAGTGGCAGCGGTGGCCTAGTGTTTAGGGACTAGTCCCCAGGGTCGGAAGGCCATGGGTTTGAATCCCAGACCAGTAGGTTGCCCTGAGGTACCCTTGAGCAAGGGATCATCCCCATCACTTCTCCCTGAGGGCTGGATAGATGCTGCATTGTGTGATGGTTCAAATGTAAAGATGACTTCTGCTGTGGTTTGCTGTGTGCTGTGCTGTGTATTCACAATTCACAAGTCACTTTCAATTTCAAACTTCAAATCCGGTGTAAATGTACCTTTGAAGGTACAAGATCCTTGAGGTCCAGTGTGTACCTTCCATATGTTCTTCCTAGTTGAAAGAGTGCCATGCTTAAGCAGAAGGGAATACATTTGTGAGTAATGTTTTAAACTAAAGCAGTAAAATAATAAGCCTGGAGTCATTCCATCTAAACAAATATATTTAATGGAATAAGGAAAAATTACATTCCCTGACGAAAGGTACTGGAGGCGTACCTTAAGGCAAGATAATTAACTCCAGTAACACCAGTACTTTTTTGTTTGTTTGTTTCAGAAAGTATACATTACTAGCAAAGACATTAATTAAAAAGGTAATATAGTTTTACCAAATTGCATGTTGTAACAGAGGGCCTACTCGCACAGTCCATTTTGCATTCTGTATGTTAAGTGGTTTGGAAACATCATGCAGGGCCTTCTGCATTTGCCATTGTGATCATTCTGCAGCAGCAGAGAGAGCGTGCTCTCTTCATGAAGCCTGGAGCGGGAGTGTACCCTTGTTTGTTTTACTGAAGTGGGGACAGGAGCGTTTTGTTTATGGCCCATGTTCAGCGGAGCATTCTATTTTTAATACCACACAATCAAATGCTGAAGAGGCTCTCTCTCTCTTAATCCTCGAGGATTACGCCGTGTATGACTGGCACCCAGGGCCAAACTGCTTGTCTGAGTCAGACAGGAGAAGCACACATTGTGCAGCCCGGAGGAGGGTTAGGAAAATGATGGCACACAAACCACAGAGTATTTTTGCTGTTCCTTCAAACCAATTTCCAAGAACCCCAATGAAATAAATGTTATAGGTGGGTGGTGGTATAATTTTAAAAACAGCGTTCTGCACCGGAGTAAGGTTAAATAAGACACAGAGTCTGCTTTTTCCTAAATCAAACAGAAGAAATAAAGAATATTTATAATAATTGCTGTTTTTCTCATCAAAAGCCTATAACCTAGCAGATGATCAGGTATGCTTCTCTAAAACCACAACCCACGAGGCTAAATGGGCCATTTCTAAACTGCTGGTTGTACAACCATAATTAAAGGAGCACAATCAAGTTCTTGTTATTCATACCAAGAATAAAAATCCAAAAGCTGTATCGTTTCTGAGTGTGGCGACTAGTGTCCTTATCTCAAGTTTGGTTCACGAGGAATGAATACAAATCTCTTACCTGCAATTAAAGAATGAATGTGTTGCTACCATGCAAGATAACTGACCTCAGCTAGAGACCACAATCTGTCCTTCAGAAGGGTCTCGTTAATGCCATTACTTTACACTGGGACACATTCCCACACAGACCTCAGACCAGCTCAGTACAGCTTACACATGAACAGAACCACACCAAGCATCATAACCTTCTCAACAGGCTTTATGACAAATGGGAGTGTCCGGGGAGGCCCACCTTTGAGCACAGTGAACACCTATGTGGACAATTTCACCATCCCAATGTCAGATAATATAAAGACCTGCTCCTATTCCCAAAGACATGGAGGAAAGGGTGTTAGAAAGGGCCTTCTGGTCACTTTGGTAAAGACTAGACCTTTTGTTACCCTTGTATTATTGAACATCAAAAAGCATCTTAACACTTCTTCTCAGTGGAAAAGTTCTACACCAGTCATGCACAACATTGTGAACCATTGAGAAACCAGTGAATTGCTTTAATTATCTTGTCACATGGGCACCTGTCAAAGGATGAAGGTGATGTATTGGAAGCAGGGGAAAAGGGCCAGATCAACCACTTTGTAAAGAGCCAACTGTGATGGCTGGGTGTAGGATGTTCCTGGTATGGTACTAAAGCAACCAAGGAAAACTGGGAAAAAGAGGGATAAGGCATGGGTACAGTTTGAAAAGATGAATCCTAATGAATCCTGATGAATCCACATGTAGAAGTGTAGACGTGTGTGCATCGCTTAACAAAGAAGGCAAACTGGCAGTGTGATGCTCTGGGTGATCTGCTTTGAGACCTGGAATCAATGTGGGTGTTCACTTTTAACTCGTTCACAAGTTCCACCACAAGTAGGATGTTCATCTACCACCTACCCAAACACTGCTGCAGACCAAGTGCACCCCTTCAAAAAAAGGTTCTGACTAGGGCTCAGTTTTCCCAGGATCTCCAGGGGTATGCTGGAGAAACTTGTCTTATCCATGGAGGCCCCACCTCACAAGTTACAGTAATGAAGATGTCTGCTATCACACCTTCAGAGATCTTGAAGAGCTTTGATGGGTCAGAAATGTTTGGGCTGCATGGGGAGAGGCCGTCTGGTTTATTTTTGGACCAAAAATGTAACTACAATTTAAAATTTTGAAATTAGACTGCTTTGGTGATACCGTTTTGAAGATATTTTGAGTTCAGCATCATTAAAACATGAGCAGTTGTCCCTGCAATGTGTGAGAATTGGTTAACAGATCATTACAGAGCTCCAAAGGCAAAAAAAAAAATTATATTATTTATAATTATTGCAATACCACCGCTTATATGTTGGCGGAGATGGTTTTTCACATTTGGATGGCTCTTTAAGTCAACAGGCCGAGTCTTGTAATGCAAACTCTCCTCATCACTGTCAACAAAGTTCGCACACTCACTCTTTCCTCAGTTCTTCTTAGTTTCTGGCACAGAGGAGCAGTAGTGAAAGAATAAATACGAATATCATGAAGAACTGTGGAATCTGGAACTTTGTATGGAGTGTGATCCTCAGTGTATTGGCTGAAGTTACTGTGCTTTCAGTTTCACACACCCTGCCGGGCTAATTAAGACCCGAGTGGAGTTGGTGGGCTGCACTGCTTTAAATCTCCCAATTAATTAAAAATCACCAACATTTTCAGTGAAAACATGAATTTAACATAAATGTAACCACACTAAAGGAATATCTAAACGGATGAGCCGCTTCATTTGGTACACCTACCTACCTACACTGACATTTGAGAAGTTACTTGCTTGTTCATTGGATGCTGCAAATTTGACATCGCTGTTACTATGACAACAATGCAACAAATGTGATTGGTCCATTTAATCACTAGCTTCTCCTCCTATGCATTGTACAGATTTTGAATAATCATATAATCAAATAATCAAAAATAATTTGGACAATTAGGACACACAATTGAAGTAACTGCAAACAGTGTACACTTTATTAGACACACCTAACCTGTTGCTCCACTCCACAAAAACTGTGATTGTGAAAGTTGAATAAAACTTCACTGCTGAATGCCAGATTAAAAGTTGGATGTTTTATGTTTAGTCAGGGGCTCTTTTATGCTGAAGTATACTTGAAAAAGCTGGCTTTGCTGCTGCTTTGTCCAAATGATTTCCATAATGTGAGCAGCTCTCATCCAACTGTGACATCTGCAGATCTGGTGCTCACCTGGCCATTGCTTAACCACTTGTCCGTTTTGCTTTTCAGGCTGCCGGTCTGCAGGTATGGAGTCGAGATTCCACTTTGCTGACCTGCTGGGGCCTGGAGCGATATATATTTGTAATAGCATGTACATTTTTTTCATTAGCATTTTTCCTGAGAGTGAAAAGCCATGATAGGAAGTCATCTCCACATGCAGGTGAACTTGGAAGAGAAAGATGGAGGTCAGGCCTGTGTGGAGCACTTTAATCTCCCTAAGCTGGCCATCTGAGCCAATCGCAGCTGTGCTCTCTCAACCCTGCTCTCCCTTGCTAAGCTCAGACCTTCCGCCTGCCTCCTCCTCCTCCTCCTCTCCCTCTGCTCTGATGCTTCGACAGACAGGAATTGCTACAACGGACAGCATCTGCTGGTGGAGGCTTAACAGTTAATGAGGTCTCCAAGGGCTGGTGCCCCCCTAGCCCTATCTCTTACCTCATACAGTGAGATCCTCCCTCTCTTTCTTTCTGCTTCTGTTTCTCTATCAGGCACTCCCTTTCCACTCCATCTCACATGGCCATTCTGTCGTTTTTATTTGTCTAACTCTCCAGTGGTGTTGCTCGTACACCTTCACACGAGCCTGTAGAGGAGGCCTTAATGTGGTAGAGGTTATGTGGAGGAAGCTCCTCCAGGTCAAAAGTGATACAGATCAGAAGAACCACATGGTCTCAGTGCAACAATTAGTACCGGCCTCTTTGGTCTCTAATGATCTAATAATCAAATAATGTTTTAATAAAAAATGTGTTTTAAAGCAGTTGCTATTGTGCACCAGCATTTGAAGGAATTTGTTTTCAACAAAATAAAGGGTTCCATAAAGTAAAGAGTGGAGCTCATTATTTCTTAACCCTATATGTGTTGGGTCTCCAACATTTTCCTTTCCTTTCCTTTCCTTTCCTTTCCTTTCCTTTCCTTTCTTTCTTTCTTTGCTGCACAAACCCCATTTCCCTGATTAGTTACTTAGATGTAATTAAATTATATTTAATTGACTGAGCTTATGGCGATTAGGACAAACAAATCATGTATGTGTAACAACTGCAAATAAATGAACCACCTCCACACTCTTGTCTTAGAGTGGGATGCCAACCTTTTGGCCTCTCACTTAAACACAAATGAAAGAAAATTACAGTTATCAAATAAACGAGTGTCTTGCATTAACATGGCTGTAATGTGACATAATCAAGTTATAAATTATCAATTAGAATAATTAGCGAGCAGATCTGATTTAATTAACATGCCGAAACGGTGTAGTGAGGGAGGCAGTGAAGCAAAATTGAGCTTGAGTTGCTTGGGTTAAAGAATTTTAGTTCCAGTGTTTCAAGCTGCTTGGTAGGCTGAGGTTTAAAGTTGCCCTCAAAGATACAACATGGACCTTGAGGTCCAGTTAAAGGTTAAAAGGTTAACATTAAATATGTAATTGTGTCCTGGAGAAAGGGGGCACATCTTTTTGTAACTCACTCACTCACTCACTCACTCACTCACTCACTCACTCACTCACTCACTCACTCACCCACTCACTCACTCACTCACTCACTCACTCACTCACTCACCCAGTCACTCACCCAGTCAGTCAGTCAGTCAGTCAGTCAGTCAGTCAGTCAGTCACTCACTCACTCACACACTCACTACTTACTCACACACTCACTCACTCACTCACTCACTACTTTACTCACTCACTCACTCACTACTTACTCACACACTCACTCACTCACTCACTACTTTACTCACTCACTCACTCACTCACTCACTCACTCACTCACTCCTTCGTTTGCTCACTCACTTATTCGGTCATTCACTTATTCACTCACTCACTCCCTCACTCACTCACTCACTCACTCACTCATTCTCTTGCTCACTCACTCACACAGTCATTCACTCTTTCGCTCACTCACTCACTCACTCACTCACTCACTCACTCATGCCACACTGGAGTCTTTCTCAGTCTAACAGCAGCCTGAGAACACCCACAGAGTGTTATAGCTAATAATGATTTTACCAATTATAATATAAAATATTATGTTAACAGTTTGATGCTCTTACAATAGTATGAATTAATGGAATATAATAAAATCAGTGGATTCCAGCACATTAAAGAAAACCTTCATTAACTTTGTCTTCATGCCCTCCTCCATACGTTACTTCATGCTGAGCTGTTGCTGTAAAACACTTGTTAATGTGACTTATTCATTTGTTCCTGGTTAATGACTCCTTACTTTTAGACGAACATTAAACTATTCGTGTTCTAAAGTGCTTCCTATTTGTGTGGGCCGAAGAACCAAAAATAGTCATAATTCATCTTTACACATCCATTTTCCGACCGCCCTTTATCCCTTACAATTAGCCAGGCTGTTTCTGTCTTTGAGACTCATATATGCAAATGAGCTCTGTTCTGATTGTACCCCATTTAAAAGCAGTCTGGGCTGAATCACTCCTCATAAATTTAATGTTTCATGGGCAGCGCTAAACTCCTGTGGGCTGTATGGGCATATATATATGTAAATGAGGCCGTTATGTGACATCACAAAAACAATGTATTCAAAATGTCCTGTATTTACATATAGTGAACTAACCACAGTTTTGACAATGATTCTAACATCAGGACTCGCTGCACAAAGTCGCTTATGTACGACAGCATGGTTTTCAGAAAATTGCACCTAATAAAGTCGGGAGTGCATGAAGTCAGGGTCAATATGAACTTAAAAAGCCCATTAGGGATATTTTCATTATACACGGGTGCGGTGACATTCTGCCCGGCTTCTCTCAATGCAGTTAAATCAAAAATAAAAAATGTAGAAGGCCAGAGGAACAGCAGTAATAGCAATTTCCTTTTTTAAAGAAATGCTTGTGCTTCTTAAAGCTAAAAACCCTGACCAGATGCAGAGACTTTTATACTCTGCTGGGAAATAAGACTAAGAATAAGAATAAGAATAAGTATGTGCAGTGATTTTCTGCAAACATACATGCAATAAAGATACAAATGCAAACAAACATACAAATACAGTTTATGACATCAAGAGTAGAATCCTAACCAGCTTTAAAGTCAAAATTTGGTACAACCACCATCATTTTTCAGCACAGCCTGAACTCTCTTATCTCTTGTCATTGTCTTCTATTCTCTGGAGATTATATATATATATATATATATATATACATAACATTTATTTCAATCTTGACATGTATGTGTGAATTTGTTTATGTGTAATTGGTTAAAAAAAATTTTAAAAAGTTAAAAAATGATTAAAATAAGTTGCATAACAAACAAAAATAACAAAATACATAGGGATACTTTAGGTTTCAGGTACTGTATCGAACTCTTTTAGTTTCTCATCTGAAGTAAAATCAGTTTCGAATGTTTCCTTTGAAGTAAAAAAGGAAAATTATAGAATAAAATTTGTACTTTCTTTTAAAATGCAAATTTACAGGAAAGTCACATATAGATGCTTACAGCAAAACAGTCTCTCTCTCTCTTTCTCTCTCTCATAGCCTCATTCTTTTCCTCCCACTTCTCTGTCTCCCTTTGCTGAGGGCAGACAGTCTCCAAGTAACAGAGCAGGCTTGTCCTCTGAATGACAAGCGCTAGTTTGAAGCAGCTAAGTCCATCAAGGAGACTGAGAGAGAGACTGTGGAGGAGTGATAAATTAAAGACATGCCTCTGGAAAAAAGCAAAGGAGTGAATACAGAGAGGCACTGGAGCAGAGAGATGAAGAAGGGAGGGAAAAAGAGGAAGTGACTTAATAAAGTGATGTTTAATGGAGGCTAATAATTTTGTGTACAGAGTTACCATCTGTTTGAAGAAGTATCGAAGAAATAGGTCCTACAGCTTTACAACACTATGATTTTCTGGATTATATATAATCCATATATGAAATATAACATGTAAAATATATTTCATATATTAGATAAAAACACTGACATTCACCCGAGCTCAAAGTGACATGAGAATAGTGATGGATTAATCACATGCATGTTTGCTACCACTTAAAAAGTCTACTCCTTATAAAATGCACAAAAAAGGAAAATCGCATATACTGGCAATCATGGGCCTCCAAAAACAAAAGGGAAAAAAGTTCTGTTGCTCCCTCTCTCTTAGCAATATAATGGAATAAATGTTTTAGTACTCCAGGCTGCAAAGTGTCTAAAGATTCAAGGTTCTTGAATCAGCAGTGTTCAGCATCAGCAGTAAATAAATCACCTGATCATCTGCAATTATCTGTTTCTTCACTGCTTCTTGTCTTAAGTTAGATACTTTGTTCCGCTTGAAGGTTCAGACGTAGATCACTGTGTGGATTAACCAACACAGAACTATCAAACTGCATGTTCAGACTGGACTGAACATGAGAGACAACAACACTGTCCTTCAGGAAGATCTGGAGAACTGTTCTTCAACAACACAGCAGAATTAAAAGAAAGTCTGGATCTTTGGAGGCAATATATAAAGAAATGAAATGCTCAAGCCTTTGCGGTACTGTATGGAATCCCATCAACAAAACATTCAGATCAGGTTCAGAGCAAATTTTGTTGGGCTGAGTTTTTGAATAGTTTGGTGGGGTTTGTCTTGTTTCCATTTAAAAATGTTCTACAGTTTAAAGCTGACTGGGAGCTCAGTCCTTCATCCAACTTAGAGATGTAGGTAGTTTTCGATAAATATAAATAAATAAATAAATAAATATATGCTGTTATTTTGTGAGAACTTTTTTTTTAAACAAAACTGGGTTTTAACAAAACAAATGGGTGCCGACAGTTTCCAGTAGATGCAGCTCCATTCCCCTTGCACAGATAATTGCAGTCGTAATTGCGATCAGGCACATTCGATGCTGAAGAAAAGAAAATTGTTCAAAATTGAGCAACTTCAATCCATTCTTTTCAGTGGAAATGGATTTTCTTATGTAGCTCGTTATCACTTTTGTGTGACTTTACAGGCTGAAAAATGAAAGCAAAATAGACAACGAAAAAGCTGGATATTCTTCACTCTTTCGAATCGATACACTGATCATGCTGCTCTCAGACAATTATTAAAAAAGAGAGGGTAAATATTTCCATTTTCTCTGACTCAACAGTCAGCCCGAACCGAAGGTAAACCTTCCCCCGAAGCATTCAGGACTTTCTAAAAACTTCTGTCTATGTGTGAGTTGGGGGGTTGAGCGCCCTCAGCGGGATGGGCATCTCAGGACGTCAGGTTCCACTGTGCCCCCCCTCCGTTCTCACAATGCATACAGGGCTCCATTGTATGAATTCAATTTTCATTACCCCCCGTAATAAATGCAGCGCGAATCCTGGGAGGCTGCAGCGGCAAAAAATAAATCTGATACATGAATAAACGATGTCCCCGGGGAGGCAGGGCTCCTCCTTTGTGAAGAAGATTGACTTCTCCAAGATGGGACACATCAGGCATGAGAAAGTGCTCCCACCAACTAATCTAAGAACTGTATATGATAACAGCACATATTCTGTAAAATGGCTTTCAAATTCTACACATCAGCACTTTCACCTTTCAACATCTGGGGACTAAGAGGATGGGGGTGATGGGGAGGAAGGAGGAACGGAGGTAAAAAGCACCGCTCTTATTTGCCATCACACCATATTTAATCTGCTTGCTCCATCAGTTCAAATATAAATTTGTCCCAGCAGGAAGCCATCACACCTGGGCTTGTCGGTACGATATTGACTTAGGCCATAAAATGTTGGCACCCAAATATAATTCTCAGACAGTGAGGGGAAGCCTTAAAATCTTTTCTGCTACTTTAGCTTTTTGTAACGGTTTCAAAGCAGCAGGTTTCGGGGTTAAAACAGAAAATTATTAGAAATAAAATATGAACTAAACACACAAATACAAGAAAAATAAGCGCTGAGTGACAAAACCAAAAAATTTGTAAGACAAACAATACCAAGGATCAAAATGAGGATTTCTTATAGAGAACTAGGAGATTTAGGAACATAGTAACATCCAGAACATAAAAACTGTCCAACAACAGAAGCACCGAAATGCCTCAGGAACATTGAACAGAGGACAACAGACACATGGACCTTGGAGGCGTGAGAGACCCCTCCCAACTAAACCTAACTGAAGGGGAGGACGAAACGGGACACCAGAAAAAGTTTAAGCATAACAGAGGACAGAATCAGGAGCCAAGGCTGAGGCTGGACAGAGATTGACATCAAAGATGAGGCAAGGCAGGAGATAGAAGCAGAGACAGAGGCAAAGACAGGAGAGAGTATTGGAAGCTGGGGGAAAGCCTGGGGACTGAACATGAACCAGGAAAGGGTGACTTTTCTTTTCAATATTAAAAATGATAAAAGAATATTGGCTTGTATTTCAGGTTTGGGTGAGCTTAGACAAATCAAATTTGATATTTTGGAGGTTAAAAAAGTTGATTTCTGTAAATGTTATTAAACTTTTTTTGACCAAAAAAAACAAAACAAAACAAAAAAATCAATAGAAAATAGTAATTAAGACAAAGGGATAAAATTGGATAAAATGTAAAATTGCAGAATGACTGATATGACATTTTAGTTAACCTTGTGCCATCCCTCAGCAAGCAGCTTGCTGAAAATTTGAAAATGAATCTAATTGATGCTTATAAATCAGGATGGCTATAAAACAGATTTGCCAGACTGGGATACTGGAGGGCAAGGTTTGGCGATATACCTGCTCAAACACACCAGGCTCAACTCACCTCTTCATTGCCTGGTTTAGGGAGTATGTTTGAGGAAAGGAAGTACAAAACATAACAAAGCACTTCCAACTTGCAATTCTTACTGTCAGAAATGGAATTTCAGGGCATATCTAGAGCCCAAATAAGCTCTGCAAGACCAGGAAAGCTCTCAGGTAGAAGTGCCAGCCTGCTGTACATGTAAAACCCCCCACATGAAACCTGAAGGAAGGTTGAGCTGATACAGAAGTGTTGCTGCATCGTTCTGCTGTACAGTGTTGTTCTCTAAAGATGATCTGCATCAGAAGGAAGCCTTCACTGTGAACATATCACAAGAATCAACATGTGAAGATTGCGCAACAATATCTACACGAGGCACAGCGAAACAAGAGCAATGATCTGAAGAAGGAAAATGGAACTCTGGCCACAATCACCAATATTATTTTTGGAGGGAAAAATGGTTGGGTTTGTTATATGAAGCTTTGCATTTCTCTTTTTAATTTCTTTAAGCAAATGGGACGCAATCGTTTAAGAAACTACAGCTGAACAGACAATGTCTTCTACCAAAAGACAATACTCCAAGAGGTTCCTCAGATCCAACATGAACTTCTTAAAGAATCCTGCTAAGAAACTGTAAAAATATTATTCAGAATACTGCTGCTTCTCCTTCTGTGAGCTCCAAAAATCAATCAATTTGGCTGCATGGTACTAGAAACAAGCTGCTACAGAACATTTAAATTCAAGTCCAAAATCTGAAATAATCCTTCATCATCTTGTTAGTTCATGTTCTTGGTCGTATTAAGAACAATCCATTATTTAATGTCACTGAAATTCTTGTTCCTTTGTAATCTTTCTTCACATCTGACATCTCTTTCTTGATTATTCGGTTTCGACCAGAGGAAGATGGGTTCCCCTTCTGAGTCTTGGTTCCTCCCCAGGTTTGCTCCTCCAGTTGGAGGGAGTTTTTCATCTGTCGCTTTCAGTTTGCTCACTAGGGGCTCGAACCTGGATTCGGTAAAGCTGCTTTGTAACATTTCTAAAATATTTTATAGAAATAAACATGACTTGATCATGCAAATGAAATGAAATAAAATGAAATGAAATTCCTTGTGCAGCCACACACACTGTGAACAGTGAATTTTTCCTCTGCATTTAACTCATCCAGCCACGGCAGTAGTGAACACACACACCAGGAGCAATAGGCTGCAATGCCAGCGCCCGGGGAGCAATGTTGGAGATGGTATGTTGCTCAGGGGTACCTCAGGGCAACTAACAGGTCTGAGTCCCATCATAGAAAAAAAAGACAGAAAAAACCTATAAAAAGGTTCCTCATGCCTCTTTTAGAAGCACATTTCTTTAAAAAAAAAACATCCATGAACCAAATTCACCGTGGCATTTCTCCAAAGAATCCATTCTGGCATCTTTTTTTAAGAGAGTAACTGAAAGGCTTTGACTGTTCTTGCCCATCATGCAGCGTCCACTGACTCCACATTGTTTTCCCTAATGGCTTTTAATCAGACAGGGATTAGAGCTGCTTCCTACCACGAAAATCAGCCGAGAGAGACTGGAGAGTAAACGCTTTATTTACAAATTGGCCATAAACGTCTGGCTTGCCCTCTTCAAAATCTATTAACTATATCACTGAGCTCTTCCCTTCCTTTCCCCTGACAGATGGGTGGACGTCTGTGATCTGTGTAGGCAATTTTGTGCATGGCTGCCACGTTATTTCTTGGTGTGACATCTCATGCTGACATTCGGTCTGTCCTTTGACCTTCAGATCCAGCAGATTTACAACTGTCTGGTGGTTTCAGGAAATCTCGATGCTATGCAAATTCCAGACCATGGCATTTTTGGTTGAGGTCATGGGTTTTTCAGAGTTCTGCATATTGGTGTTTTGCTTTATTATGATATCAAGTCCTCAGACATGTTCAAACCTGAGCTCACAGAAGTAAAAAACAAAGACTGAAGGAAATAACTCCAGTTAGCTTGTTTTTGGAACTAAAAAATTGTTCATTTTTAGCCATGATGACCTACGTGGAGGTGTCTTCCTTGTTTATTATGTAGCCCCTCGTCCATTGATCAGATCCATGATTACAACGGTTCTGCTGGTGGAAATGTGGGCTGGTTCTCCAGACAAAAACAGGGTTCTTGATCAGAACTGACTGAAGAACTTGTTTCCCGTTGGTGGAAAAACCACTGAGATCTCAGAGAATGCTCCAATTGTGGGAATGAGATCATCGTATTTGAAGTATTAGACGTATCTGAATAAGTGTGGTTCAAAAAAAAAAACAACCCAATAAAAGTGGTAAATTTTGCAAAAAGCAAGTGGAACTGAACGTTTGTAAAAAAAAAAAGCCCTGCTTTTTGTAATTGTTTTCCATTCTAAATTCATTCTCCATACCAGTGGCATCTCTTCTAATAATCTATTGCTCGCTCCCTACGCTTTCTCTCACTCTCTCCTGTATCGATTTATGCACACAGGATCATGCCACAACGGTGGCTAATATACTGTAATAGCGAGGGTTATGCTCAAACATACACTCGCTGCTCACAGTCTTGATTGTGATGCTCTGACAGGATGTGTCAGTGCATTACAATGTGGCTGGCAGGTGAATGCGGCCCTGCCCACGGCTCGGTGTCTCGGGCTGTGCGCTGTTTGTGGAAATATGATTAGAAACAGTGTTCGTCTCCAGACCCTGAGAGTGACGCGCCTTCCCTCATACGCTGCACACTGTGTCTCCTACACTGATTATTTATAGTGGGTGAGGGAGATGGAGGAGGACATTGACTGTGGCACCTGCGGAGACACCTCTTCTTCAGGAAGGGATCAACCCTCATTACCTGGGGGATTGACAATGCTGCCCATATCCTCCGGGTAGAAGTCTCAAAATGAACAAAAGCGTAATTGAAAGAAGCACTTGACTTCCCAGGCTGAGCAGGAATCGCCAGCTTTGGCTCTCGGAGATCTATGTTTGCTGGAGAATAGACTGAGCTCAGTCAGACATCTCCCAGATGAACTGAGAGAGGCTTATATTGACCTGAGGAATTGATTTGTACAGTTAAACAACACTTAAGGAGGCTTTGCTTGATCTAAATAAAGAGACTTTTAGGGATTTTTAGAAATTAGATAAGGAAAATTATTCTTAGATGACAGATAGATAGATAGATAGATAGATAGATAGATAGATAGATAGATAGATAGATAGATAGATAGATAGATAGACTGACAAACAGGTTAAAACACCTAAAAAACTCTAAATATCATTATAACTTGATATACAATGGCAAATAAATGAATGAATAAATGAACAGACAGATATACAAATCTATGATCAATATACATATAGATAGATAGATAGATAGATAGATAGATAGATAGATAGATAGATAGATATGCTTCAATAACCTCAGAAAACCCCTAAACATCATTATAACTTGAGATATGTAAATAAGGCAAATAAATGAAAGAATAAATAATCAGAGAGACAGACAGATAGTCAAAAAGACAAATATGTGGGATGATAGACAGATAGACAGTTTCCTCCGCCTCTGTAAGGGTTAAAGGCTCAGTGGAGGTCAGGGCTCTTAGTCGGCGCTGTGTCTCTGTAATGCCCCCATGGCCCAGCTTGTTTTTGAGATGACATGTTTTGCTCCTGTGTGCACCCCTACTCCTGACAGCCTGAGAGCCTTCAGCCACGCAAACAGAGAAGGCAACAATGTTGGCTATCAGTTGGCTATTTTTCTCTCTCTTTCTCTCTCTCTCTCTTTCTCTCTCTCTCTCTTTGTCCTGAGATTTGGACCGAAATATTCGGTGGCCACTTTACCTAAAAGCATCAGAGTTATGATCATCTTGGATTTGGGAACTTTCAAAGGGATGTTCATTTAAGCGTTTAAGAATGTTCTTTATGCTGCAGATGATTTTAACACTCTAAAAGTAGAGGCATTAGGTAGGAAACTTTAATGTGCTTGCATGTGGCTTTATGCTGCGATATTTTATTCCAAGAAATTATTCCATTCATCAAGAATTTTCCACCTGACGATCAGCTTTAATAGTGTGACCTGCTGAAGTACTTCGGTGCTTCAAGCAAAGAATAAAAGCCACCTTAGAAAACTCAGACGGCAGACTTTCTATTTGCTTTCCACTCCATTATACAGTAGTTGTTGTATTGAACTTGACAAGCTTGGGGACAAATTTGCCATTCAATAGTGCAATTTGTTGTGCTGCAGAAAAAGTCAGTGACCACAGATTGTGACATTAAATCAGTCAGGTAGCACCACAATTTAATCAATTAGGCCTCAAGATCTGTGGAAATCTGCCTGGACACAAATGCCCCAGAGGTCAAATTTGAACCCTGACACCCGTTAGCTGCTGAAGTCATTTCTAAGACATTTGCGTTCTCTCTTTCTGGACCCTTTTAGAGCCTTGGTTCCTCCAATTTGCAGTTCCTTTTCCACCTTTCTCTGTGCACACCATCAAATGCAAAGAGTCACTTGATTGGTTGATAAAAGAAACCACAAATTGTAAAATTTTGCTAGTTTCAGTTATTCAGTTCATTTTACTGATGGGGATTTCTAAATCTCTAACTAAATTACTCTGAAATGCCCAACAGGTATTTAGGTAAGTGTTGAACCCAAATTAAAAAGCATTTAATAATCCTTTTGAGTAAAATGCAAGTAAATTCCAAGTCTAATCTAATTACAATGACATATTACCTAAGTTCTAGCAATTAAATAAATAAAGGATGTAGTAAACTCATAATTCTCATAATTCTCATAATCTCATAATTAGTGACAATTTGTGATTGTGAAACACAGTACACAGTGAAACACAATGAAGTGCAACCTCTGCTTTTCACCTACCCACTGTTCAGCAGCTATTTAAAGCAATCGGGGAGCAGTGATGGAGACGGTACCTTGCTCAAGGGTACCTCATGGTAACCTACTGGCCTGGGGTGGTCTAGCCACTAAACACTTGGCCGCCGCTGCCCCATTAAATAATTTTGTATTCAGAATACCATGGTGGCTTTTTGAAACATCCACTGAAGTTTGCTATAAAATCACATTTTGGTCATTTCATGGCCCTGTAGAACCATAGTAAGAGTCTAGATTTCTATAAAGTCCAGATTTAACTTCAAAATCAAGTACAGACTTCATAAAACTCTCATGTCTTCAGGTGCTTTTTGGCAGATTTTTAACTAAATGATTTATTTTACTGCTTAAACATGAGACACCACAGAGACTTTTAGTGAATTTGTTAATAGCTATCACTGGGTTTATTCAAATTATAATGTATGTTTCTTACTGCCGTAAGCTTTTTATTAGCTAAACATGTAGAATCAGTAGACAGTGTGGTAAGCTAGACTGTCTGGCAACTTTCTATCCTTTTGCACCAAAAAAATTTGTAGTAGTTTGGAGTTTGTAGCAGATAATACCTAGAATGGAAGAACTTTTCATTCCTATAATCTCCACCACCCTAATAGTAAATTATGAACAAATCTACAAAAACGAAAAGATGCAAAGTTTTCTTCCTGCAGCCATGATCATATTATAATATCATATTCCATATCTTATGCCATGATCATATTATACGTTTCTAACTCAATTACTCAATTACTGACATACCTTTACTTAACGAACCTAGACAAATGGAGCCCCAATCAGGCAGAGGGGGATTTGGGGTCATATGGCCTTTTAGTGTCCGTGGTGGCACATCAGAGTCATCCTTCTTGTTATTTTATAAGGTCAACTCAATTATGTAGCGACCTCGGGTAATTATTCAATCCGGAAAGTTAATAAACACTAGAGGAGTATCCTCCTGACAGCCTGGAGTAGGACTTTGTCACTTGCAATTCAAATTATAGCTTGACTCAGAGGTGCAAGACACTGAAAATAGACTACAGGTAATGATCTATTGCTTTGGAGAGACTGCTGAAAAAGGAGTTTGTCAAGGGGCTTGGTGGTGAAGGGGGGGGGCTTATTTAGTGACTTATTTTCATGCCTTCACTCAAAACAAAGGGAAGAACAAAAGAAACTTCCGCTCTTGAATCACTAAGGGACCTGGCACACTTGTTTCTTGTTCTTGCTGTTATAAAATCTGCCGGCAAGTAATTTATTCATTTCCACTCGCTACCACTTTCCATTGATTCTCTGGTGAAATAACGGTGTTCTCCATCTACACAGAACTTACAGGTGTCCTGATGTCCAGGGCTACTTAATACACTTGGAGAAAGAGAAAAATAACCTACTTGCGACGTATTAAATCATAATGATCTGCACAGATGTGTCAGCCATTTACCGCTGGTGCTTGTCTGGAATGAGCTCAGACTGTGGACCGTGATAGATATGGAGCTGAGTGTTTAATGCACACCGGAGTGTCATATATAAGTAAAGCATTTGTGAGAGTGATTCGACCCGAAAATCCTTTGCTTTCCAATGACTGGAGGTCGGTGTAGCTGCAGACCACATGCCGGAGGCAGGAAAAAAAGAAGCACCGATGGGTGCTTGTTTCTATTGCCACTGAGTAATGTCTCTTCTCTTGAGTCCTGAAGCACACCACTTAACCTGAATTGCTTCGCTTAAAATATCCCTTAGAATTAATCATTTAAGAGAGATCTGTGTGATGGATGTGCAAGAATTAGATCCGACCCAGAGGTCACCACTCATGAAAACATAATTGTACATGATGGGCAGATGATTTAAATAGCGTGTTGTTCATTTTCAACTTATTCGCTAAGTGAGAGAATCATTCAGCTATGAAGGTAGGTCAAAGACATCATGTCAGCCTGCTGTGACGTGTGGCACTGCCAATGATAGAAAGCCTGTTACCCTGGGTGTGCAACAGAATAAGAAATTCAGTTCAAGATGGCACAGCACCGCCACAGACAGGAGGGGGGGTATGTGTTGGAGCTGGGGCACCACTTTTTTTATATTTACTGACAAATCAGTTGCTTCGCAGGCTGTCAGCATTATCATTTTATCAGATAAGACCTGCCAGGATTAGGGAAATCATTGCTTTTTATTTGATGGTTGAAAGTTGCAGCAAAGCGTTTTATGTCAGATACTGTGTGCCTGCCTGTGTTCTGATGTTTTGACTTTGGTCTGCCTCTTTCAGGCTTATTGGAGCTCCAGAAATGAGTCTCCAGCCCAAAAGACCAAGGACTTGTATAAATTATACACAAATATCTGGTCTGAACACTGAACTTCTTAAACATTTCTCCTCGCTGTAATATGCGTCTGAATTTTTTTCAAATTGTCACATGTGGAGTAAATACAACCTAGATACATCACGCATCAGACACTTATGATCTATTTGGGCCATTCCTCTTTCTACCCAGAAGGAGCAGAACCGGGGTGACTAAATTACAGGGCGGACCATCAGTAAAGAGGAACTCTCCTCAGACTACTCTCATGTGGAATTAAAAGGCAGCTCTTCGCCAACGGTTGAGAAAAGAAGAGATGCAGAAAGCTATTCATGTCACGTCATATTTAGCCTTCAAATTACATAACCGAGGGGCAAACTAGCGCATGGCTGAATGATAATGACAACTAACCCACGCACCCAACTCCCCCAAAAAGGGAAGAAAAAATAACTCACTACTTGCCTTATAGTACCATCAGCAACTTTCCTGCAACTAGATGGCCATCTCGTTATATTTTTACCTCCAATTAACTGCTGAAAATTAGAGCATCATCAAATCTGGAGCATGCAGCACACTCCCTGACACGCATCACGTTTAGTCAGCTCTGATAATTAATGATTCTGTTTTCAGGCAGCTGTGCCCGGCTACCGGAGGAAACGTTTTAAGCCGGGCCATCCCTGGCGCTGTACGGTTTGGCTTCGTTTTATACGAGGCCTCAGGAATGAGAGGGAGGCCCCTTTGTTTTATTCACAACCTCACCAACCCTGTCCTCCACAAATCATTGAGGACAAAAAAAGAGGTGTAAAGTAAACCTTCATCATGGGGAGGAGAAAGTACCTTTTAAGATCTGACAAAGCCTCTGCTAATGGGGGTTATCCATCCTGAGCTTTCAAAATGTCACATACCAGCCTTGTTCATTTGCATAACCTCTAAAGCATCCCGGCGAGGGTGAGTGCATTGATTTAGTCGATGTCTCATGAGGCACTTGCCATGTTGACATAGCCGACTCCATCAGTGTTAAGGCAGTCCCTAATCCATTAAGTGGACTCTCCAGCAGGTACTTCAGTGGCCTTGCCACAGGCTTTTTCCTCAGTCCTCCACATTATAGCTCGCAGCACATATCAATATGTTATCATTGTGCAGTCCCTTAGTGTCAATGAGAAATTAATTAGGCTCTGAATTGATTATCCTCCAGGAGATATCCTCATCTCCTCTCTATCAACAGTGCAGTGAAACAATGAAATTAAACCCTGGATATTGTTATACGGCTCAATGACTCAAGATGCCATCTTGGCAGCTTTGCTGAAAGCACTTGTATGACTTAGTGACAGGAAAGAGTAACTAAAATTCCATATAGAAAATGTCAAAAATGTTTATATGAGGGTAAAATGCAGTTTGATCAGAAAAGTAAAATGTACAGTACTGGGTAAATCATTTCTTAATATGAGGAAATGAGACGATAGATACAGTGATTTATTCCAACGTGTGCAAACACACATGTGAATCCAGTCTAAACGCAAAGAGAGTTTAATTCTAACCAGCTTTAAAGTCAATATTTGGTGTGACCATCCTTATTCTTCAGTCTGAACTCTCTTAGCCGAGCTTCCTTGTCATTTAATTCATCTTTAGCAACGCCTCTCCAGGCTTCCTCAAGGATGCTCCAAAGCTCTTCTTTGGACGTCGGCTGTTCTCCGTTTTGTTCTGTGGAGATGATCCCACGCTGCTTCTGAAACTGCTCAGGTGCAGGGACTGTACTGAAAATGAGAACTAAAAACTTTGTCCTTCAGGAAGCCTGGAGAACTGTTCTTGCAACAACACATTAAAATGGCAAGAACATCTGGGTATTTAGAAGCAAAATATGAGGAAATGAGGTGGCTCAAGACTTTGCACTGCACTGTAACTATAAAAAAAACAATTTTTTGGGAAAATCTCTTGTGGCGCTACCTGCAGAAATGAGTGAAATGGGGCACTACGTGCAGACTGCTTTGTGCTGTGTGACTTACTAAAGTGATCCAGCTTTTATATGGTGATGTCTTAAAGAATAGCAGATTCTTAATTAACTTTACTGCTGATGGTGCACCCTGGGAATGCTGGCATGGCCAGGTGTTGACAGGCAGACAGATGAGCCAGCTTGCTAGCTGGTTATGTGAGTTTTTGCATGGTCATTAGCTTTTCCTCAGTACGTTTCCCAAACCAAACAAAGAGAAATGTAAAGGGAGTTTTGTTAAAGCTGTGTTTTTGCTGAGAGGACGGGCGAATGCCTAAAGACCAGGGCTGCACAGGTTATTGTATAGCCCAAGAGAGAAGGATTAGACATTTTATCAATTACGAACCTACTTTCCATAAAAACACATATTTTGCCTCCATGGGACATTTTTAAAAGTGTACACTGAATAAGAGAGTGTAAGAAAGTGCAGAATATTTTTTCGAATAAGTAAAGTATTTTATGACAGTAAAACAGCATATTAGGCAATCATTAAAAAAGGAATTATATAAGAATTATACAACTTCCCTTTGTGTTTTATTTTTTCTTTTTTCACTTCACTTTCAACTCACATTTAGCAACCTAGATAAGAGTGAGCATAAGTGGCTGATGTGTCACCGCCGGTCTTTTAAATGTTCTAATGGGAATGAATACAACCTCTTGCCAGTGGAGCTTTTATGAGTCCTCTTTATAAATATTTGTGACCTAGTTATTTAATGGCATCATTCAATGGTGATGAAAGGCCACGAGGCCACGATATCAGTATTCAGTCCTTGTGCTGCAAAACAAACTGTTGTCGGTCGGCGTAATGTAAACATATTTGCACAAAATGTGGAAAAAACTGAAATTTCATGTGTAGATGTAGAAAGCATTTATTTGAGCAAATATGAAAAGTGAAAAAAGTGAAAGTGACAACCCTTGTCACAGCAACACATGAACCACAACGAAATTGGACCTCTGCATTTAACCCATGCACACAAACACCGTGCAGCAGTGGGCAGCTATTGAAAGCACCCGGGGAGCAGTGACAGGGACGGTACCTTGCTCAAGGGTACCTCAGGGCAACATACTTATGAGGGAATTGAACCCACAACCTTCCAATGCGGGGCAACTCCCTAACCACTGGGCCACCGCAGCTCCCTTTTGTTTTTTGTTTTTTTAATTTTTTTTTAATTGATCTATTTTTAAATCTGAAAGTGATTCATCTGCTTAACCTAAAACCTACCTCAACCTCACTTCCTCATAGTTGGGTAGGGAACAAATTTAAGAAATATTTTCTACAACATGTGCAAACAAATATGTAAATACAGTCTCTGTAATTTCTTTAATTTGCCTTCAGGAATAGTCTTCCAGGCTTCTGGAAGGACATTCCAAAGCCTTTCTTTCTAAATGGCCTGCCTTTTGTTTCCATTCTCTTTCAAAATGATACAGGTACAGGGACTGCACTGAAAATGAAAGCCAAAAACGTTGTCTGTTAGGATGCCTGGAGAACTGTTCCTCAACAATGCATTAAAATCCAAGAAGGTGTGGATCTTTGGAAGCAAAGCATAAAATAATGAGAGAATGCTCAATCAGGGCAAGGAAAAATGTGTACATTTAATATATGAAGTGTATAAAATATAACTTTAATAAAATCCAATATAAATGAACAAAAAACATGCTTAGCATGTCTTCAGACAGGTGAAAGCAGGCTTGTTCCCTGGTCTTAGGTGTTTGGGGCAGCGGTGGCCTAGCGGTTAGGGTGTCAGGCACATGATCGGAGGATCAGGGGTTCAAACCCCTTCCCAATAGGTTGCCCTGAGGTACCCTTGAGCAAGGTATCGTCCCCATCACTGCTCCCCGGGCGCTTTCAATAGCTGCCCACTGCTGCACGGGTTTGAGTGTGCATGGGTAAAATGCAGAGGTCCAATTTCGTTGTGGTTCATGTGTGCTGTGCCGTGACCTCGCAATGACAAGGGTTGTCACTTTCACTTTCACTTGTGTTGAGGTCCACAGAGTGTTTAATGAGCTACACACCACCTTTGTTAGTTTCCAAGTTGAGTTAAGTCTTGACCTCCATCCTGAAACAGTAATCAATGACTAAGGTTCTCCCAGCCAATAATAATTTAGAGCATGTTTCAGGAATCAGTGTGAACATCTTATGTTTGCAGGCTCTTAAGCAGACAGATTGTCAGTGTCGAGCTGGCTTCAAATGCCAGCCCATTCTCCTTGCCTGAGAAGTTTCATGGCTTTTGCAGCATTTGACCTCTTATTAGACGCCGTCACATATCCGCTTCTTAACAACTCTGAAATGGGTGCCGGAGAAGCAGGCTCTGTGGAGGATAACTAATGGTTATCCAACAATAGTCATTTCAAAGGTCAATTCAGCTCACGAGTGCTGTTTGAGGACACAGAGTGCGGCAGACTGAAGCTGAACTTTGTTGCTCTCATGGGCTTTCTCTGCGAACAGAAATGATCAAGTGTTTTTTTTTAGCTGCTCCTGTTACCAACAGTGCAAAGTAAAATGCATGACAGGCATCTCACTTTTCCCCGTACCCGTAAAGAGAGCGCATACACGTTTTTGACCTTACCTGAAAAAAATATATCAACGTTTCTTTTGCCTCTTGCATCACATTTTGAGGATATATCTCCTTCTGCTTTATATCAAATATATATTAGATTTTTGAATTTGATCATTTCTGAAATTAGTGCCAAACTCAAAATTAATCTCACATATGGGGCACAGAATTCATGCTTTCAGTGGTGTGCTGGGAGTAAATGTACTGTACTGCCACAACAATGAGAGTCTAGTCCTTGTATGCTCAGAGCAGTAAATCGATTGGGTGGTGTAACATCAGCCGGCTTGTGTGAGCGAAGAAGCCCAGGGTGATTCATGGGAGGCTGTGTGTGCTCTGATGAAAATCGATGAGGAATAATAAATGAGAAACAACTGAGCGGATTATGGGAGTTATTAAGGCATGCAGGAGAAAGAGAGAGAGAGAGAGAGAGAGAGAGAGAGAGAGAGAGAGAGAAAGAGAGAGAGAGAGAGAGAGAGAGAGAGAGATTTTTTTTTTTACTTGGAAGATAAAATGAAAAACAAATCCAAATGAGTCTTGTATATTTATATTTGGGTATTTTATTAAAAATGGAGAGAAAGTCTGTGGGGACGACAGACTACACACTAATCAGCCCCAACGTTAAAAATCACTGACAGGTGAAGTGAATATCATTGATGATGTCATTACAACAGGACCTGTCAAAGGGTGGAATATATTATCCAGCAAGTGAGCAGTCAAATCTTGATTGTTGTCTAGGACTCTGGGCTGCTGGTGGTCTAGTTGTAGGATACTCACCTAGAGATCAAGAGGTTGCCGGTTCAAATCCTGCTTCCAGCACCACCAACATTGGGTTCCTGGGCAAAACCCTTAACCCCAGGTTGCTCCAGGGGGGCTGACCCTGTAATCAGGAAGTGGAAGTCGCTCTGGATAAGAACTTCTGCTAAAAGCTATAAATGTAAATTCTTGAAGTTGAAGTGGTGTAAGCAAGAGTAAGGATCTGGGCCACTTTGACAAGGACCAAACTCTGATGACTAGATGGTTCAGAGCATCTCCAACACGTCAGGTCATGTGGGGTGATCCCAGTATGCAGTACTGTTTCTACTGTAAATGAAGGATTACTGAAGAACTGGAAACAGGGTCATGGGTATCTAAGTATCCAAGATTTGGTTCCTCAGAAGAGAAACTGTAGCACAAAGTGATGAAAAGCTAACACAGAACACAGTGCTGCACACTTTACTGCATATAGGGCTGCAGACCAGTCAGAACACCCATGCTTAGCCCTGTCCACTACAAAAATTCTCCTCAACAGAGGAGAATCAACGGACATCTAAACTGGGAAGAAGGAAGAATCGTGTTTTTGGTTGATGTTATATGTGTGTATGTGTTTGCTATGGGATGAAGAACAGCATGTGATGCTCTGGGCAATGATCTGGTGGGAAACTTGGGGCCCAAGAATTAATGTTGCTATGACAACAACCACCTACCAAACATCTTTAAGCAAGTATATCCCTTCATGGTGATGGTTTCCCTAACAGCAGTGGCCTCTATCATCAGGACAGTGTCCTGCCACACTTCACACACAGTTCAGGAACAGTTTGAGGAACAAGATACAGCATTTGAGGTGTTCCAAACCAAACCATGGAGGTTCCCCCTCCTAATTTACAGGACATAGAAGATCTGCTGCCTTGATGAAGACACCATAGCACTTTCGCTTGTCTCTGAGTTCAATCCTCGATGGGTGAACTTTTTGGTTGGCACGAGGGAGACCGACATCATTATGCTTTTAATGTTACTAAACAGTGTATGAGCTTTACGTCCCTACTTTATTGTTATGGATTCTAACTCTTCTGTCCCAGTTCTGCTTCTGGCAAGAAAGGAAATGCCATTCAACCATACTGATGGACTCGAGAGAACCTGTGTCTAAAAGTGTCGCCTGATAGGGGAGCACAAGTTGCTGAGTTCCTTGGGAGGTCTGAATTAGACAACCATTTTCAGAACAAGCACACTGCCTCCTGCACATTGGTTTATCTGTAAGACAACATACTCTAGTGGACCAAGACACTGAGGGGATTAATTCAAATTCATTATGATTAAAATATCGTGGCAGGGAGGCTATAACACAAACAAATGAGAAATATAATACTTTGCTGATGATTTGCCTGCTTAAAAAAATGGAAATTGTGCAGCAGGCGGAATTCCTCCAGGTGAGGAAGGAGATAGTGGAGAAGACTCATCAACAGCCTGAGGATATTCCTATTTTAATTATGTTTTTTTTCAGTTTGTCTCTGTATATTTGTTTAGTTCCACCTTTTCAAAACTTGAACCTAGTGACAAAGGGGAAAATAAGGGGACCTTATGAATGGGTCACACATTCAAGGAGAAATGAGATATGAGTGTTCTGGTATGTCATCGTGGCAGATAGAACCATCCTCCGTGCTTAAGAAGAGAACAATTGACAGTTTCTCTAAATGGCTTCTGGCATTGCTGTGCCCTGTTTACACGCATGCTTGAATATCTGATGTCGTCATCCTATAGTTGTGAAAGGTCACTTGAACAACAAATTGGTACTACGTGCAGCAGTGGGCAGCCATATCCACCACCCAGGGAGCAGTGACGATGATGGTACCTTGCTCAAGGGTACCTCAGGGTAACCTATTGGTCCGGGATTCGAACCCACAGCCTTACGATAATGGGGCCTAGTCCCTCCTTAGTATGTCTATGTTTCATGCCCTGCCCCAGTCCTTCCCCTGCTCACCTGATGTCCATTCATGTCCCCTCCCTGTCAGGTGTCCCTGGTTCCATGGTGATAAGTACTGTTGTGTCTGAGGCTGTGTTCACTGGTTGCATGTTGCTGCTGAATGTTAATGTGGTTCTCTGTGGTTGATTACTGTGAAAAGTGAAAGTGACTATTCTTGTCATTGTGAGTACATACAGCACACCACAAAGAAACTGGATCTCTGCATTAACCCATGCACAAACACATACCATGCCTGGGGAGCAGTGACGGGGACAGTACCTTGCTCAAGGGTACCTCAGGGCAACCTATTGGTAAGGGGTTTGAACCCACAACCTTTCGATTCTGTGGCCGACTCCCTAACCTCTAGGCCACCGCTACCCAATGACATGAAAAAAAAAATCACAGTTGCGTAATTAATCTTTATATGCATTAATAAAAAAATTTATTTTTTATTACTTCATGTGGCAAAAAAGAAGTGCTGCCAAAAGTTTAGACATTAGATGGTAATTACTTTTTCCCATCAGTGATATAAATCAACATTTAGTTCTACAATAATTAATAAATACAAACATACTATGTATTTACTTAGGTTGCCTTTTTGAATTGTCCTACACTTTTCAGAAAATCGGACAAGTGATATGAATAATAAAGGGGAGAGGGGTGCAGAAGGTTCTTATACTTTTTCACAGCATTGTGCATGTTTTGTTTGACATGTTGGCTTTTTTTTATTTTTATTTTTTACCGTTCCTAGCCAATGACAATGTTTTGAGTAGCATTTTAAAATAGTGTTGTGCCTCATGTATCCACACTCCAGGTGATTCAAGTGGCAGAATCAATAAATGTCTAATCACAGATTAAGCTGTGTAGTAAGTGGACGGTGACAACAAAGGCGACGGGAGAGAAAGTGAGATGGGGGGTGGGGGTCGCAGCGTTGGGGGGGTGCGGTTATTCATCTTAACCATGGCAATCCATCTTAGCCTGCTGTGTGTTGCCTAAATTTGATGGAGCACATTTAAAATACCTTGTGATTGCCTCTTTTAGCTTTCATTGAAGTGCCATAATTTAAACAGGGGGGAACGAGTGGCACCGAGGCAAATGCAGTTTTGATGTCAGTTCTGTCACCTTTCCCCATATATACGCACATTTCAAACATAATGGCAGCTTTAATTTATGACTTCACCAGTTTGTTGCAGGCAGTGTTATTTTTCCACGGTTGCAGACTCCTTTGAAGGATGACTGTTCTATAGAGACTCACTGTACTCAATGCTGCCTGTTAGGATTGTCGCTTAAATTCAAGCCTCCTAGCACTGGTGTAATGTTTAGTAATAGTAATCGTAAGAAATTGCATCACTGTAAGAGGGGAGAGAATGAATAGCCTTGTATTTGGGAACTTCTGCATCACCTAAAGGCCCAAACCCCTTTAAAAGGACTGAGACAGAGCTGAGAAAACTGAGAAACAGGAAAACTGAGATTCTTACATTTTTATAAATACATTTTTATTTCAATTTGTGTGTATTATGATATTTTATGTGTACAATATGCTGAATTCTATTATTTATACATTTCAACAAAGTATTATTATTATTATTATTATTATTATTATCAGTAGTAGTAGTATTAGTATTATTATTGTTAATTTATCCTTATATTTTTACTTTGTTCTCTTGTTTTATTGCTCAGCTCTATGTGATACCAGTCTGTAAAAAGCCTTTCCTTAAATCTAAATGAACAAGGTTTATAATAAGCAATGCTTCTCATTAAAGCTAATTTGAAGTGAAAGTGAAGTGAAAGCGACTAACTGTCATTGCGTCTCACAGTGCACAGTGAGACACAACGGAATGCTTCCGCTGCATTTCACCCACACTCACCGTGCAGCAGGGACAGCTATTTTAAGCACCCGGGGAGCAGTGATGGGGACGTGTTGGGGTACCTTGCTCAAGGTTACCTCAGGACATCCTACTGGGCCGGATTTCAAACCCACAACCTTCCGATCCTGAGGCCTAGTCCCTAAATAGTAGACCATCACTGCCATAATCTTTTTTTTTCATCAAACAATGCACAACCAGCAGTGACTTGTTGGTATAAACATTCATAAATGTCTATGTGCATTAAAATCAGTTGTCATAAAAGGCTTATATTGTTTTCATGTAGCCTTATGAACACTTTCCTTCCCTAAAGTGGTAACAGATATTGTGTTAAATGCACTTTATGACAGTATGTGGCTCTCTAGGTCTAG
Organism: Hepsetus odoe; assembly: GCA_017165825.1. NCBI lineage: Eukaryota > Metazoa > Chordata > Actinopteri > Characiformes > Hepsetidae > Hepsetus > Hepsetus odoe. The sequence continues at coordinate 3,045,693 of CM029379.1, forward strand.
AAAATGCAAAAATGTTGTTTACCTGCTTTTGAGAAGTTGCTGAAATACCTCTTTATTTCTGTAATAACAGTTATTTCAGTCTGTGATTAGTTTCAGAAGCCAGATGTCTGATGAATGCCAGGTTTGATCAGTATTCTCACCATGTACTCACACCGTACAGTAGCCTCAGATGCTCTGAAATCTGTTGGGTGTTAAGGTGGCCACAAATATCAGGATCTTTTTACCTCTCACTAGCTTTCCACACATCAATTCAACTGGAAAAACAACAATGAACCTTTTAGAGGACGATGCAGGCACTGGGTGGAAAAATCTTCACAAAACTGAGTCTGTAAGTAATTCAAACACTTTTCTCCAGTGCGATTTCCAGTGTGCATCATGTGGATCTGTTTTTGTTGTAGCTTTGCTTTGGGAAACACTTGTCTTTACAGGTCATGTAATTGACTTTTTTGCATATCACTCAAAGTCTTGGTCCTGTAATCTGATGTCGGCATAGCAACGAAAGATTGGAGTCGTAAATCTGGGTTGAACACAGGGAGCCGTGGAGGCAGATATTAATTCATAGTTCCCACGTAATGACACATCCTTAAATCTTCTTCTTTCAGCTGCTCCCGTTGCCACAACAGATCAACCGTCTCCATTTCTTCCTGTCCTCTGCATCTTCATCATTCAAACCAACCACCTGCATGTCCTCTCTCACCACATCCATAAACCTCCTCTTTGGTTTTCCTCTTTTCCTCTTTCCTGCAGCTCCATCTTCAACATCCTCATCCTCCTCCTCATATAATCCTCATCCCTCCTTTGGACATGTCCAAACCAATGCAACCTTGCCTCTCTAACTTTGTCTCCAAAATGACCAACCTGAGCTGTTCCTCTAATATACCCATTTCTAGACTGTCACAAACACTCCCCTTCCATCTAGTCTCTCACACACAAAATATCAACCTTCCATCTCTCCATCATATCAGCTCATTCTCTACCTTTACCAGTCATGCTGCCAACATTCAAAGTTCCTACTCTCTCTTCCACTCTCCTCCACTTCCTGCTCTCCTCCTCCCTCCTGACATGCCTTCCAGCTCTTCTTCTTCTTCTTCTCTTTTGGCCAATAGTAGCCCGTTTTCCACCAGCACCCTGTAGGCTAACACGACTGGTGGTGGTCGTTGTTAATCCAGGCCTCAACCGATCCAGTATGGAAGTCTGTTTGGTTGTCCACATGTTGATTTGGCAAAAGTTTTACACTGGAAGATCTTCATGACGTGACCCTCCCCATTTATCTGGAACTGAGATTAGTGCCTGGGTTAATGCCACACCCCTAAAGAAACCTTAAAAAAACTTAAACCAATAATAACTGGCTGGGGATGAGATTCACCGCTAGCCCAGTAAGCAGATTCACACAGCCTGTCTACAACTCAGTGTGTTAAAAATGCTGAGGTGCATCACCCATAATCCCTCATTCATTGTTGGTTATGCACGAAAATTTAAATTCTTCACGACACTCAATCATATGCACTCAGACTGAGGGTTATGACATGTCAGTGTTTCAAAAAGAAATATTTTAATTTGCATATGCTGCTGATATTAGCTTTAATGGGGTTTCTGCTCTGCTCTATTTTAAAACATTATGTTTTGAAAAGGTACAAATCTACCCCTCTTCACTAGAAAAAAAACCCAAAACAAAACATATTTTCGCTACGAATCTGGACCTCAGTGACAATGTTGTATCTTTGAGGGTACATTTACGCTGTTTGTACCTTTAAAAAAATGTTCCTGCAGTACCTTTGTTCCTGACAGCCTACATGCACTTTTATGGCATTACTTTGAAGCTGCAGCTGAATGCAAGTTGTCTCTCAGCTAAAGCTTAATGGAAAACTCCTCCTGTAACATCATCTCTTGGCCCAAATCCTCAGTACTGCTTGCAGAACTCAATCTGTCCCCTGCTCCCGCCCCATTGTTTCCCATAATGTGTAACCCCAGGGCTCTGGAGCCAGTGGTGGCAGCCAGCAGGCTGCTGGCATGGGTCTGCACCCAGTCAGGACTCAGAGGGCCAACAGATGGACTGCTCAGAATAGGGAGGCAGCATGTCCGCTCCGAGTGCTGCTGCATGTCTCAGCCAGCAGAGACCAGTTGTGTGGAACCCCCGGCAAATCCATCGAAACTTTGAGAGTAAAAAAGCGGATTATTGGGCAACACTCATCTCTAACCTTTCTGAAAACCTGCCTGTTGACATTCATATTGCACAAGCTGGCAATTATTTTTCTTTTTTATACTGGCCAGCCATGATTGCTGGATTTGCCAGATATGTATGACATTGTTTTTTCTCCATTTAGAGTTACTGAAACAAATTTTTTTTTGTGATGTACTGTGATGTTCGTGTTGATTCAAAATCTGTCCTGACATTTAATTTAACATAATTACACTCTTCGCTGCCGTACATCTATTCATGATCTTTAATTACATTTTAATTAAGTTTCATTTAACATTGACTCAGTGTCTAACTACTCACCCAGGACCACAGATTCTTTTCAGGTATTGTCTTCATTTTAGACATTGGCTGTAGCCTGTGCCACTGGATAAAATCATCCCACTTTTTTGGGAGAACTGTGTGTTTTAAATCAGTGCAGACAAGAAGATCCACCTTGGATTAGATCTTAGATTTCATTACATTTGCTGAGATAGCTTCTCCTGCTAGGTTGAAGTTTTTACTGTGTTTCTTTTAACCTCCGAAGCGTTTCCATTTCTCAGCCAGTAATTAGTTTTCAGTCACAGGCTTCTTGGACTGTAGGTCTGACAACTGGCCATGTGAGCTGAAGCTAAAAGGAGGAGGAATCACTTGATCTCTTTCAAGATCTTCTTTCATTTTTTTATGTTTTACTTTCAGTGCCTCCTAATTTAGTACCATTCATGAGCACTGTTTGGAAGGGATTCATTTCACATGGGATGTGGGTGATATTGACCATCATTTCTCAGTAATTTAAGTCAACAGTTCAGAGTAACGGTGACTGTGTAAGAAAGGTGAAGAAGAGAGTGCAGGCAGCTTGAAATGGGCGGCGACGAATGGTAGAAGTGATCTTCAACCGATGGGTACCAGCAAGAGTGAAAGGGAAGGCTTATAGGGTGGTGAGAACAGCTATGCTATACGGGTTGGAGATGGGAGGTGGAGCTGGAAGTTTCAGAGTTGAAGATGCTGAGGTGAGTATATTGAGGGACAACAGAGGGACAGCTCATAACTTTGTGGAGACAAAACTAGAGAAGCAAGGTTGCATTGATTTGGACATCCAGAGGAGAGACGAGGAAGGAAAGAGGAAGCCCAAAAGAGGAGGTTTATGGATGTGTTGAGAGAGGACATGCAGGCATTTGGTTTAAATGAGGAAGATGCAGAGGACAGGAAGAAATGTGGCGACCCCTAATGGGAGGACTTCTCTTTATTTAAGGCAGCTATTTATATATGCACTGCATGCACCTGAAAATAATAACGTCTTAAACCATATGTAGAAATATCGCGATCACTCATTCATTTTCTGAGTTGTTTGTCCTAATTAGGGTTGCGGGGAAGCAAACACACAGACAAACACATACCTGTGGGCAATTTAGCACTTCCATTCCACCCGACATCTTTTGATGGTGGCAGAAAACCAGAGCTCCCAGAGGAAACACACACAGACACGGGGAGAACATGTCCACTCCACACAGAAATGACTCGGACCGCCCGGCCAGGGAATTGAACCCAGGACCTTCTTTTTGTGAGGCGACAGTGGCACCCACTGCACCACCGTGTGGAAAATGAGTTTCCTCAATTATGGATGCTCTTGAAGAAGCTTTAAGTTGGGGTTCATGTGAAGTGAACGTTGTTGAGTGTTGAGCAATAACTTAATTAAACGTTTGACAGGTTTCCTACTTTTTTCTTTCCTTGTGCATCATCAGCATGAAAGTTTGTGTTTTAAAATTGTATTTCTCTGCCACCTTATGGAAAACAAATCCCATTTGAATAGCATTTCAGAGGCTTGTTTTTAAATGGTTACATTTTCAAACTAGATCAGTGGTGGAGTTATATATGCGGAGGATGCTTTAATATCCAATGACTGAAAAATGGAAGCACCTCCAGTCTCCTCTTATCAAAGGTGACCACGTTGGCGTGTTCACCACTGGCCAAGGTGAACTGACTGAGCTTGACTCTGAATGCAAATGAAGAGAGAAAGAGAGAGAGGTAGCACTAAGGAGAATCCAGAAAGCTATTAGGGATATGGATAGAGAGCTTGGTGATATGCCACTGAGGTAGATAAGTGCAAGGCAAGGGCAAATAGAGAGAAATAAAGACCAGGATGCCCAAAGATCAAGCAGGCCAGTCAAATAGCCTTCTTCTCCTCCATATCTTACCTTGTAATTGGTTCCCGAGTAACGCAAGAGGTCTACAGGGCAAGTATCTGTGGGACTTTGGGATGTCAGGATTTAATTATCCATGTTTCGCTCACTTTGTGATTTGCAGATCCAATCCTCATTTGTGGGCTGTAATAGGCGGGTTATCCTCTTAAAGCAGCTGTGTGTAAGAGAGAGGACTGCCTGACTTGCTCCTAGCTGCTCATGCTTCACAGTGTATTATCATTAGCGGGAAACCGCAGATTAATATTTCATCATGAGTGTGGAACTGGTAAAAAGCTGCCAGCTGTATCGGTGATGTCTTATTCTACCCCCCTCCTCTAAATCTCCCTGGATGTGGCGTTGTCAGGCCCACGTCTACATGACCTGAAACCATGATGGATGGGCCAGCGTGACGGAAAGGCACGGCTACGGCAGTTATCATGTAGATGCTGTTCTTCCTCCAGAGAGGAGGGTTTTGCATTGAAGTTATGCCCTCTGCATCCCTCCTAGACATACTAGATCCTCCTTTGAATTCTTGAACATACTGGTGATTCTAACCTTGTGATGTGTTGTATTTAAGTGGAGTCGAATATAAATAAATAAAAGACGAGCGCACCCCGCCCCTTTAAAGTGTCTGATTTCTGACATCCTGCATAAACTCTCCCAACGTTCAAAGACGATGTGTTTTAACCTGGCCCCGTTTGAAATATCAAAGAGGTCCATAAACCAACTTTCTAAATGTCACCGCAGGGGGAACAGTTTTGATACTTATTTTATGAATTACAAAGATGACAGGTCTGAAGGCAATTTAACATGGCTTTGGGCGAATAAGCCGCACTCATATGTCTGTTTTTCACCTTTGAAATTGTCACATTGTCAATATTAAATATGCATCAGCGCTTCACTCATCGGAGAGAACCACATTTACTTCCAGATACGTAGGCTTCTCTTACATCCATGGCCTTTCAAACTGACGGACACATTACATTTCTCTCTAATGTGGAATCTCTACATCTGCCTCCCTCGTGCGGCAGTCTTCATTAGTAATACATAAGTGTACAGAAGCACAACACTCACCAATCACCCTGCAGCCTCGTTTCAGGAGCTAATGGGTAGCTGGTATGTATAAGTGTAATGGTAAATGTAAGTGATGCTGTCTGCTTTGTGTCTTCACAGAAGTGTATATTTTTTTAGACGGCTGTATTTGCCACTTGTGTTAAACAGGGTTTAGTCAGTTTGAACCTTTATTTTCCAGTTAATGGCATTGTCATGGTTACTGGCATTACCTTTACCCTTTAAGTGTCAGCTGGACCAAATGGTTGAACACTAAACATGAAGTCACTATAAAAAAAAATGCAGTGAGTGTCTATCCAACTGGGTTGGATCTTTAGATTAAGCTTAAAGAGCTTGTAAAACTCTGGATGGGGCTTTGGCTCCCCAGCCAGAGATAATTTCTGCCGCCCACTGTCCCGGTACAGTTCTTTAGCTGATTCCAGGCCTGTTAAGTTACTCATACTTGTTAGTGTCAAAGCAAGTGAGCAATTTGAAGAGCCAGGACTTGATCTTCTAAATCTGCCACTGTTTGAAATGCTTAGGCAGTGATGGGTCCAAACGCCACTCACTTAGATGCCAGGCCACCACTGTAAAGAAAATGTTCTCTTTGGTGGGGCAGCACGGTGATGCAGAGGGTAGTGCTGTCCTCTCACAGCGAGAAGGTCCCAGATGGGACAATCAGGGTCCTTCCAGTGTGGAGTCTGCATGTTCTGCATGTTCCTCCAGGAGCGCTGCTTTCCTCCCACTGTCCAAAGACCCTCACATCAGACGGACTGATGATGCTAAATTGCTAAAAGCATGTGTGTCACCCCCCCCCCCCCTTCAACCATGTCCAATGTGTTAATTTGACCTTTTGACCATTAGTGGCTACACTGGCTTGCTGGTAATCTGTCATAATAAAACAATTGTGTTTTTTGTTGGCATTTAGAGCTCAGAAATCATATACAATTATTAAAAAATGTAATTTTGTTTCTGGTCTTGCTACTTAAAGGGCTACAACATTCCTCAGAGTGAGTTCGAAAGCTTCATTTGGACTGATGACATCTGATGCTGCAGGTTGTCTGGATGCTTGCTGAGAGACAGCTGTTGTGCCCTTGAGCAGAGTCATTTTGCTCTGTGGAGATCTTGTTGGAGTAAATTTTGCATTGAGCCAGGAAGAGTACAAACAGCTGCAAAACAAATCTCTTTTTCATTACAAACTAAAGTAAAATAGCGTACGTAATAAAGAACATTTTAGCTACAATTGTACAGGATTGTTGTTTGCAATTATCGAGTAGTTCATTAAACAGAGAGGGTGAAATGCATTTTGCATTTAAACTCTTTTGCACTGTGTGGGAGCTTGTCTCTTATTCCAACCTAAGATCTTCTGAGAGTTCTGGATCTTGTTGGGTCATTTATAGGCTCTTTAAAACTCATCCAAAAACACTTCCACTGGGGTATTCCCTGAGATCCATTTGCCCCAAGTATCTCCACTGCTAAATCTGGTACTCAACTTACATAGTTGAGAAATGGAAGCATCTAGAAACAATAACAGCTTGGCCACAAAGCAGCAGACCAAACAAACTCACAGAATAGTGCCACCTACTGATGTGTAGTGCACAAAAATCACCTTCACCATCCACTGCAGTTTCAAACTGCTTTTGGAAGCAACATCAGCACAAACATTGGGCATCAGGAGCTTCACATCCAAGCAGATGCCTGTGGACTGGTGTAAAGCCTGCAGCTGGAATCTGAAGCAGTAGAAACATTCTTTGAAATGATGCATCATCACTGTTTACAATCTGATGGAGATTGGTGGATCCAGCAGTGCACCGTCAACCAGAATGCATAGTTCCAGCATTAATGTTTGGTGGAGGAGGTATAATGGTCTCCACAAAGACATTTTAGATAATCTTTGAACTTTTTTTTGGAAATTAATGTATTTCCAGGTGCACAAAGCATATTTTCTGAAGATATGGTTTTATAAGTTTAGTATGGAGAAATTCCAGCACAAAGCATTGAGCCCAACCCAACTCAGCATGCTTGTGATGAACTGATCAAAACTTTATGTCCAACATCTGCTCCTCAGAAGCTAACAAGCTATTTGGACACATAAATCTTATCAGACACTTTTGAATGTGTTCATAAGTCATTGTGACCTTAAGCGTTTGCTCTGATCCAAAGTCACAGGGGTTTTAGGAGGAATGATAAGTCTTAGAGATTAGATCATCCATCCCCACAAACATGAACCTGCATGCTACATAAGTTTACATCTGTGCAAAGAAACTCAGTTGAGATCTGGGATTTGAGCATGAAATGTGAATTTAACCTATGTCACCAGCTCTATGACCATTTTAATCAATGCTCTCTTCCCACCCAGGTTTTAAATTTTGAACAGCAGAGCCATGTTCTGATCTCTTCTGAAGTCTTCTTAAGTTTTATCCAAAAGCAATGTTTATTTCAACTGCATTAAATATGTACATGCAAAACATATCTACAAACAGCTGGAGTGTCTTCACGAGATCATGCCTGGCCCTGCAAGACCGCAGGTCTAGACTAACTTTTTCAGGAGATTGTGTGTGTGTGTGTGTGTGTCTGTGTGGAGTGTAAGAACAAAAAAAGCTGGAAAGGGCAGACTAAGTCCACTGCCCACAGACACAAAGTCTAGGAGAATAGGATTAATTACAGTTTTAAGGACTTTTCTAGAAGCTGGCAAGTGAAGAGAAATATTTTTGTCTGACGTGACATTTAAGTCTGACCAAACCAAGCTTATCTTTCTATGCTCTGTTCTTTTCTTCCCTAGACTTTTCTCTCTCTCTCTCTCTCGCTCTCTTTCTGTCTCTACTGTTGCTTTACCTCATGCACCTTTTTCACCTTCCAACTACTATCTCGCAATCCATTGTTACTCGCCATTTCTTTCCTTAACTACCTTTCTACTCTCCGGCCTTTATTCATGTTATTTCTCCCCTGACTCTTATTAAGGGCTTTGTGTCTCTTCTCCTCCATTGTGGGCAGGCCTGTTTTCTGTCTTTTGTAGTTGAATCCAGCACTGTTTAATGGAGCTTAATTAAGCTGATTAAGTTCCCGCACTTTCTTTTGGCGGCTCTCTGAAGAGGGATCAGGGAGCAGAGGGCGGAAGATAAAATGGCACATGATTGTTATGCTTACAATGTCAGATGTTCAGGGACTTCGCAACTGGCTAATCATCCCATCAATGGCGCTAATGAGCAGTTGACGGCATATCTGAAAGAAAAAAGGAAGGTCCAACAGGAGGAGCGCAGAAGTCCACATCAAGCAATCAGCAGAAGGTGAGTTTATATGGAGGAGAGTGCAGCGAAGAGAACAGGGGCCTCTGACATCCTTGTTAGTGGTTTTATATTTAGAAGGAAAGAAGAAGGCAGGCAGAGAATATGTAGAGGGGTAAATGTAGGTCTCATCTGCCCTGTCCTGACTTCGTTTATTAACCCCTCATCAGACTAGCTTTTCTTCCACTCCTGTAATTCGACATTAATCATGAATAGCCTTTATAACTGACCCTTTGTCAAGCCCAGCCCTTTGTAAACTTTTCATATTCACCCCATTCTGTCAAGCTTTACGCCCAAGAGACACTTGCCATTGAAAAAGCAATGAGAGGAGCCCATCTGTTCTCACATTGTTGTCATCTTTTAATTATTAAAATCAATTTTGAACAAACGTAGCTATAAGAGATTCTGGCGGATAGGCTGGGTTTTTGTGGCATTGAAAATAGGCAGATCATTTATCTGTGGGCACAGTTCTAGCAGACTTCCAACCAAGTGCCCCAGCTGAAGCTGTTCAGAGTGCAGCTCAGTGTTTACTCTCAGATGTTTAATTCAATTAGGATGAAACAAAAGTGCCTAAAATGCTTCCACTTTTGGATGACATTCGAGTCGCCAACCTCCAGATTCAAGAGTGAATTCAGTGGCACCACTGATGCCATCTTGCTCTTTGTCCGAGTAGTGCTTTTCACTGCAAGAAGAGGAGCTTTGCGATATAATTGCAGCAAAAGAGCGTTATTAGACATTAGTGTTCATTAGTGTTTATAGTTTCATTCTGTTAATAAAAGCTGAGCTGAGTGGCTGTGATACAAATAGCTGCACGTTTGAGCCTCCTTATTGTTGCACAGCCAGAAGGTCAGTAAACTGAATCAAATTTATAAAAGATATCTTGTCAAAAACAGAGATTATATCACAAAAATATTATTATTATTAAGCATGAAGACAAGTGAGTCGAAGCAGAAGGCACACTCATCTACAGCCTTCTGCTCATCTGCTCGTAAACTGCCTTCGTGCTAAAAAAAATCCTAGACCAAACATTTTTAGGGATTTTTCAGCTTGTAAACAGCCTGTTTACAACTTTATCACATCTAAAGAGTGTCAGCATAATGGATTCAACTCTCTCTCTCTCTCTCTCTCTCTCTCTCTCTCTCTCTCTCTCTCTCTCTCTCTATCTCTCTCTCTCTCTCTCTCTCCCTCTCCCCCTTTCTCTCATCATCGTAAGGCTAGGATGGGGGCAGACTACTCACGGGATGGCTGCTTTAGAGTGAAAGGGAGGGGTGTGGGGCTGGCCCTGGGTAGAGGAGGGAGGACATGGAGAGGGATGGAGGGAGGGGGGAGTAAGTGTGTGTAACGTGAGCTTGCCTGCATCACATCGGGCAAGTGCAGCTGATGAGAGAGGGAGCGCAGAAGCACAGCACAGCACTTTAACTCCAATGAAGGAGATGTGGATTCATCTGTGATAATGTAAGAGGAAACAGAGTTTCCGTACATACTTAATTTCAGGAGTCAAGAGAATTACGTTTGTCCTTGCCTGTGTCAAGGACTATGTGGGATGGCTGTGGTAGAATGCGTTTCNTATATATATATATATATATATATATGGTGATGGGGTGTGTGTGTATTAATCTAAATCTACAGAATTTAATGAAAATTCTCAAAATCTATAAACAGATCAAGTCCTCTTTTTCTATATTTTCTGAGACGGATGACCGCATTTGCTGAAAGGAAAGGGTGCCCACCCAAATCCATCGATTACCGTGAGGGTTTCCTGAACACCAGCCCAGATAGTCCACCGTCTGGGTCCACCTTCTAGACTGTATCGACCACTTTCAGACTCTTCTTCCCACCGGATGATCAGCAACATTATAATGGATCAGCAGCATGAGCTGCTGCCACAAACCAAGTCTAACCAAAACTCCAGTGTCTCAAAGTGAGGGTGTCACTTTCACTTTCACTTTCAGTATTCGACTGCATAGACCTAAATATAACTGTAAATAGTTTAAATGGCATAATAATATGCTTTTCTAATAGTCATCAAACATGCCTTTGGGGAACAAAAAAAGAAGAAGAGAAAAACAATGCCTTTGAATGCTGATGCTCCTTTCAGTTAAGAAAGGCAAGAGAATTCAGCATCAGTGACATTTTTTCCTAGATGGTGAATCGAATTAAAGTCTTTTGTGTGGGGAACAATGGCGCTACTCTCGCCAACTACTTTATCATTAACATTTCACCTCTTTCCTCCTTTTCCCACATCTGGGTGGCACATGCATTCCTCCACTGAATTGTTTCTTTGAATAAAAGGATATGCATCTTGTTTGACAACTTCTATTGCTAGCTGGCACTACTGGTGTGTTTCGCAGCCAAAGGTATGTTCAGCAGTATTTTATCCCCATCATGGTTGTATAATGCACTTCTGTAATGTATGGGTATTGTTATAAGAGATGCACAAAAATTATGAATAATGTCAAAAATGATACAATATGTGGTTACACAATACTATCTAACCTGCCAAATAACATAGTAAACGTTCACTTTTGGTGGACTGTATCTTGGTGCATTGAGTCTGCAAGCTTCAGTGTATGACATTGACCGCTGTGGAGCTCACCCTGCATGATGTGCACCTTTTGGAACTGGAGAAAATATCATTAATGTCGCTACAGTGTGGGTAGTCATTTGAACTGCAGAGAAATGAGCTCCTTCTATGTAAAAACAAGCGGAAAATGCAACGAACTTGCATCCAAACACAGAAAAGTGGGGGGCGAATGCTCCTCTAAACTCATTCTCATGCATTGCAGTGTATGATGATGCCTTTGGCTACATGTAGAGGCTAAAGTGCACTCTCTCCCTAGCGGATAGTGAACATAAACACCTTGGGCGATGCTGATAAGAGGATGCTCTCTTTCAGAGAGCCAGAGCCATTCACAGCTTTCCTCCCGCTGCGAGTCCTTTCCGCCTCTCTCCGGCTCCACATTAACCCCATCAGCAGTTAAAGCTGCCGCTGGAGGCACACTCCATGCTGATGATTCTAACAAACCTCTCCTTAACCATAGGCATGTCCCGACCACTGACTGATAATTGCACAATTAGATTAGTGCAGCTACTGTTCAAACAGCCTCTGGAGGACACGGCGGTATAGCGTGTGAAGCTATTTTATTTGTATTTTTTTCGGCAGGGCTGACGGAGACAGAAAAATTGCATTCGCTGTGCACACTTTGCCTGTGGCTCAACATAAGAAAAAGAATAACTTCTCAAGGTCTGCACCACTGGTGCCGTCGGGAGACTATGGCATCTTTGCCTGGCTTTGACATTCTGTTCTGTTTCCCTGTGCTCGCTGACCTGGCTGACTCCTGTGCATGCAGCTCCCAGGCCAACGCTGACTCACTGGTGCCTTCACCTTCAGAATCCAGACAAGCTGCACACCCGAGGCAGGACTACTGGAAAAAAAAAGAAAAAGAAAACATCAATATTTCATCATTCAGGTGTGTTTTGCAAGAGTGTGCTCATCTTAGAATCCCCAATATGACTTCAGTTTTTGCTAACACTTGACTTCAGCCCTGCTGTATAACACTGACTCAATCATGTCATAAACAGATCATGGACGCGACCCCATGTATTCTTGGCAGATTATGTCCAATAGTATCTTATACCATTGCTGGCAGTTGTCATGACGGATGCTGCAATCCCTGATTGAAGACTATTTACGTCATATACAAATTTACTCACATATAGCATTATTGGAACCCTAAACCTGGCACTGTCTCAGTAGATTTGAATGCTTGCTGACCAAAGTTACACTCATTTACACAATCTCAAACCGAAACAGCTGCTTTACTCTAATGGAGCTTCTACTCACAGGCTATAGAGGTCATCAGAGCTTAAATCTGTCCAGTCTGCCTCACTTACTGCTTTTGTTATCTGGTGTTGACCAGAAAAGGACTGGTTCCCCTTCTGAGAGTTGATTCTTCTTACATTTACGGCATTTAGCAGATGCTCTTATCCAGAGCGACTTACAACAGTGCTTTGTTTCCACATTTGAACTTCAGTGGGACCTCTTGGTCCAACTTTGTCTCCTATGACTTAAGATGGGTGCAGACCTTCTGTAAAGCTTGCTTTTGGATGACAGCTGTAAAAAAGCTCTTCAAAAATGACTTGAAGTTAGTACAAGCTATGACGTGGCTATAGCACCATACTTATCTCAATATGATGTAGCTGTTACGGAAAAAACCTTTCCATTATAACTTTCGTATTTTAGTTTAATTTGTTTTTCACCATTTAAAATATCTGTAGTTCTTTACACGGTATGAACATGTTTATAATAAATGAATCAAGATATTAGAGAGTGATGGTTAATTTGTTACAGACAGTTAGTATGAAAAAGAAAGGTTTACAGGATAGTAGGGAGACCAGCAACGTTATATGAACTAGAGGTGAGAGAGTTAAAGATGCTGAGATTCACAGCTCAGACTGAATGATTTGGATACAAAGTTAGAGAAGCAAGGTTGCATTATCTTGGACATGTCCAGAGGAGAGACGAGGAGTAAATCAGGAGAAGGATGTTGAAGATGGAGCTGCCAGGAAAGAGGAGAAGAGGAAGGACAAAGAGGAGGCTTATGGATGTGGTGAGAGAGCTGCTGTGGCGACCCCTAAATGAAGCACACGAAAGAAGAAGAAGAAGAAGAAGAAGAAGAAGAAGAAGAAGAAGAAGAAGAAGAAGAAGAAGAAGAAGAGATTATGATCATTTCCTCCACTGGACAGATCACCAGTGGAGGAAATGATCATAGGCTCCTACCGTGACTCTGGTTGGGAGAAGCAGCTCAGAGAACGGATACGGATGAATCAATAGATTTGATCTGAAGCAAAGGCTCATTGCTTGAATGTACATTCGTTTTTCTTCTTTATTTTTCTATAAAGTGCAATATTTTTAACAAGGTTGATCATTTGCAAGGATTTCATGGATGCTATGATGCTGTCTTGAAAAATGGCACGTCTGCTACTGGTTCTAAATTTCTTACCATCGTTTCTGAACTGCAGGCTTGAAAAGACAGACCCACAGCTTCATGCTATGTCAACCTCTTTCCTCTGAGAGCAGTTTGCTTCATATGGAACGCCCCCCCCCGCCCCAAAAAAAAGAACCACAAAGGAACGGTACATAGCTATTTCATATATTAAACTTCTTCAGCCACCTAGTTGCTCTCAGCTTATTATACCCCCAAACAGGCAATTCCCAGAGCGATTCTCTGCTCCACTGTCTCTCTGTGCGGTTGATGTTATTGCTTCAATGGGTCTCTGTGAAGTGTGCTCGCCTTAAAGCTGGAGAGCTGGCAAAGGCACAGCAGAGGGTTCTCCATCAAGCGCCAAAGAATCACTATTTCCCAATCGCCGCAGAGAGTTAAAAGAGGCTCCGCTCCTTCTAATGCATGCTGGCTCTTTCAGAGTTACTTATTTTAATGTCAAATGCATACTGCTGCACTGTGTGCCCACAAGACATCTTTAAGAGTGTGGGCTCCTCTTAAGAGAAAAAATGGCTCCTACATTTTCTGGAAATAAAAGAACAGACTGCCTGTCCATTTGGGAACCCCTCATAATATGAGGGAAAGGGAAGGAAGGCCATAAATAGGACACTTAAACAAGTCTTTATTGCATCTTTTCCAAACAGCAGGGTAGTGTGAATTGGGAAATTTAATTCGGAATTACAGTCACAGTCATCCATCCAACTATCCATCCGTTATCAGAAGAGGGTCAAGAGTGTACTGGAGCCTTTCCCACTGGGAGAAACACCCAGGTCTTCGCAGTCATTTAAAACCATGATTTTTTTCTGCCGCTTCCTCCCACTTTGCATTTTCCAGTATTGATTGGAAGATGTATTTACATTTTCAGTAATTCCCAACTGCCAAATTGCCTGCAGTGTCTCAAAAAAAGGTTAAAGGCTTGGAGAACCACTTGCCCATTTAATACATTAATTACCCACTGGCTCCAGATAATAATCATTACTTAGAGAATACTGAGTGATCCCTGAGCTGGAGGCCATTAGCTTTCCTATCCCTGCCTCACTGCAGATACAGTGGAAATCTATGCCATAGTAATCAGTTGTCCTTATCTTGGCTGGAACGGAGTGCATGGTTGCACAGGCAACGCTCCAAGAGAGCTAGAGGAGTGAAGTAGGGAGTCCTAGCTGCCAGAAGAGGGCTCTGCATGTCAGAGAACAATGTCAGCATTGGATGCCTCATGTTGCACTACCAGCATCATCATCTTTGCCATCATCCCCATCACTACCGTCAGCATCCTCTCCTTCTGCCTGGCTCTGCAGAGTTCGATCTGGCATTAACAGGCTGGTCCAGATGCGCACTGCCTTTGAATATTTCAGTATATCTCTGCTTATCTGTGAGCCCTGTGACCTGCTGGAGAAAGGGATGGGTGAGGTATGGGATGGATACGGTGGGCTGATGTATAAATCAGGATTGCCCGGAGGCGAGCAAGTGCATGAATACCTGATCTCACCGCGTCCCAATTTGTGGCCTGATAGCTGATTCAGAATTCCACTCAAATAGCCGGAGGAAGGAACAGCGTGCCTTACAACTGAGAGCAAAGTTTTGTCTTTTTTGGAGAAGAACCGTCCTCTCGCGATCTCTCTCTCTCCTTTGTCTCTCTCATGGGGTGGCCTGATAACGCTGACCCTTCATTCAGTCTGGAGTATAAGCACCATTTCTCTCTCTCTCTCTCTCTCTCTCTCTCTCTTGATCTCGCTTCATATCTCTTTCTCTATCTATCTTTCTCTCTCCCACTCTCATGGGCTCTCTTTCTAATTCTTTTTTTCCTTCTCTCTGTCTCTCTTTCTTTCTTTATCTCACTGTCATGCTTTCCCTCTCTCTCTCTCTCTCTCTCTCTCTCTCTCTCTCTCTCTCTCTCTCTGTCTCTCATACACTCTCAATTTCTCACTCTATGTATCTCTCTCTCTATCTTTCTCTCTGCAACTCTCTCGGGCTCTCTCTCTTTTTCTATTTTTTTTTTCTCTTTCTGTCTTACTCTTTCTCTCTCAGTCTCTCTTTCTTTATCTTGCTGTCATGCTCCCTCTCTCTCTCTCTATCTCACTCTACTTACTTTTCTCTTTCTTAGTCTTCTGCTTTCTGTATCTGTTCTTTCTTTCTTTTTTAAACTATCTGCCTCTGTCCCCTTTCTCTTTCTCTCTTTATCTCCCACTCGTCCTCTCTTTCTCTCTCTCTCTCTCTCTCTCTCTCTCTCTCTGTCTCTCTCCCCCTCTCTCTGCCCTCCCCTCACTCTCTATTGCTTATGAAGCTGTGTTTTCTCTCTTTAGCACTGTGTTTCTTTTTTTGGTTCATTTATTAATTATTTTCTTTTAATTGTTTTTGATTGAATTTTGTTTTGTTTGAAGTTATTTGCCATTTTGTTAAATGCCTGCATATTTGGACCAAAATCAAATCACACACAAATACACACACACACACACACACACACACACACACACACACACACACACACACACATTATTCTGTCATTCAGTTATTCAATCCAGAATGTTCAGCCAGTATGTGCTGGAAGCAAACTTCACACAAAATTAAGCAAAAAAAAACACAAAAAAAAAACTACGGGTTTATTGTAACTGTCCAAAACCACAGAACTTCATATCGGCAATGTTTAAAATGTAATGGGAAAATACAGATTGCCATTTCTAATTTAATGATGAACAGACCAATAGAAACAGCTCACAATTGTTCTATTATAAAACCTCTCAAAAACATGCACTGAAAGCCAAGTGTGTGCTTTCTTGCTTCTCCTGAAGGCAATGTTCTTTTAGTGACGATTGCATTTTTATTATTATTATTATTCCACCACCAGCCCTTTGCATTGTGTGAATAATTCATGAAGAATGGGCCAATAGAAATGACACGAATGAACATTACTGTACAAAGTTTTTTCCTTCTCCTGTAAAATTTGCATTTCAGAGATGTGAGGTTTCGTAACAACAGCTGTGATACAACTGTATCGAATACTCTATGATCTTTTTCCACCTTCAACACACCGAGCTGCCAAATTTAGGCTTATGACTTATCTGTAGTTGGATGCTTTACTTTAAAGCTTACAATAACAATGACAAGCCCAAGCGAAGAGACTGCAGATATGCACCTAATCGAATGTGGTGGCAAATGCTGCCATATTTACCAAAGAGACCCCGGTGTCAAAAATGAGACGTTTTGATATGTGTTAACATCTAACAGGTGGTAGCTGTCAGTAACAGTAGACGTGCCTGGTGAGACAGAATCTCTTGCAATGTATGCCTGCAGAATAATGGTAAAAAGAGCAAGCCTCCATTTTTCTTTTCTTCCTGCACAAGTACCTAAACAAACCAAACTCTAATTAGTTCAGTGCAATCACTTTCCATGAAAATTACCTGAGCATTTGTTTAATGAATCATTGATGTTAATCTACAGTGCTAATGATTACTCACGTTTTGTGCAATTTTCAGGGCCCTCTCGCAGCGAGCCGGGACTGTAAATGGTGCCTGAGTTTCTCTGTTGATTAGCCCTGTAGCTGATGGCTCGGAAATCGCTCGCCATTTGATGTTACGCCGTTACCCAAGCTAAGTGTGACTAATCGGCACGCAGGGAGTGCCAGTATTTGTAAAGCGGGCTGAGAAAATTCCTCCAGCTCTAAATGCTGGTCAGGAGTGTGGGAGTGCTTGGGGAGAGATTTGACACTGACCGCTCCTCAGCGGAGAGAAGTTTAGAGGATCAAGAGGTGAGGAAGGGGAAGGGGGTAGGGGCTGCATCCTTAGAGCCTCTAATTGGTCTCTCTTTCTCAGGCATTCGCTGCTCTCCGGCTCGCTCGGAGGACTGTGCTCAAAACCCGAGGCAAAGAGCAAAGCCCTCGGATTTAAAGGGAATATATAACTTAAGGAGAAGGAGGGAGCGGAGGGGAAGGGTACTTTGAGAATCAATAATTCATAAGGCCTCTTCTTATTAGGGGTCTCCAGACGGTGCTGTGGGTGCTTTATGTGGGGCTCTGTGTCGGATGAGATGCGTCTTAGAGGGCCTGTAGCGGGACCCTTTGCTCCTTGGCTAAGCTCTCTCGCGCGCTCTCTCTCTCTCTCTCTCTCTTTCTCTCTCTCTCTCTTTCTCTCTCTCTCTCTCTCTACACAACCCCAGTGTCATGCCTGATCACTGGCACATCTGAAGAAGACACTGGGCTCCTGATCCAGGCCTCTTAGCATGACAATAAGGCTGAGTTTGGAGCCTTTGGTTTGTAAAGATTGTTCCAATGTGCAAACATCTCACACTCCAAAGTCTGCTGGATTGGGGCAGCTAAATGGCCCCTAGTTGTGACTCTGTGTGTGTTCTCCTGTGTGTCTGCCCTGCAAATGACTGACGACCTGTCCGGCGTTTCTCCACCTTTCATCCTCTGAGCTCTGGAATAAGTTCCAGCCTCCTATAACCCTGGACAACCAGCACAGAGAATCACTTAATGGTGGCTTTAATGCAATGCATAAAATAAAATGAAAATAAACACTATGCACATTATACACAATATGCCCACATGCAGCATGCATATTCATGCAAGGAAGTTTGTAATTGTTAGCGAAACTACTGATCTTTGGGTTCTTGAAACTTCTAACTTCTATCCTCTATTTAATATATATATATATATATATATATATATATATATATATATATATATATATATATATATATACAAAGAGATCTGCAGAATATATTTCTCCATAAATCTGAAATTACCTAGTGAATTCACAGGTAACCAGACTGTGGGTTAAAATGAAAATGATATATATTGGCACACCTTAGCATTGCATGCATTTTCAAGTGCTCTACATTCTGCCATCACGCAGATAGACTCCAGCACTGTTGACAGGTTGTTGGGGAATTAGATGAGTATTAGTCTTCCTGAGACCCGTACAGTGAGTGATCCTCAGGAAAGCGGTGAGAGGGAGGCTGAGGACGAGGGCTTTAGAGCCAGTGTCGTGGCTGATGGATGCAGAGTGAGACAGGGTGGCTGACCCCCTCCTCTGAACTCAGCTCATTACAGCGCAGCTGCAGCACATTAACAGCAGATGAATTACTCATTGGCCATGAGATGAGATCTAATCATGTCAGAGCAGCTCCTCAGGTTTCTCCGGCTTTCGCTTGTCGGTTTAGTGGCGACAGACAATCACTAAACAACACAAGACAAGCATCCACAAAGTAGTGCCTTCTTAACAGCGCCTTGATGTAATGGCTATTTATTGATGCAGAATGCTCCAGACATGTAAAAGTTCATCACGAGCCAAATAAATCAGTCCGATTAGTCTGGTTGCTCACTCACAGGTGTCGGCTTGCATAATATTCTGCCAGGCTGTACCGTGCCAGGCTGGTCTTTTTAATGCTCCCAGCATGGAATGAAAACAATACACTTTCTTCTCACACTGAAAAAGGGGGAAACCTTTTCCTTTGCAATGAAAGAAAGCGTGTAAGAGCGGTGGAAAGTGAGCAGCATTTCAAGAGGGTAATTCCCAGTTCGGCAAGTTTCTGAAATAGCCTTTCGCTATCATAATGTCTGGGTGACAAGTGAAGTGAAAATGTTCTACAATTTAGCACCTAACGCAGGATTTCTGTAACAATGGACGTAATATTATACTAATTTATAGTGTTTACTTAAAGCTCACTACAGATGATGTCTGGACCAATACCTGACATTAGGATTTCTATCAAAATCCACAAAATGCTTATGACGGGTGTTACATCTTAAAGTTGTGAATAATTTTGTCCACAATAAGCATAATCTGGCTGATTGACATTATTTATGGGACAGGGAAGATTGTACATATTGTCTGTCCTGCTATGACGAGCGTCCTGTCCAAAGTGTTTCACCCTGTGAGTGTTGGGATAGACTCCAGCCCCTTCTGTGACCCTGGTTTGATTAGCAGCTATTAAAGAATGGGTAGATAGCTGTGATTGTCCAATGGCATGAAATCACACATTAATAATCAGCATTTTTTCAGTGCCAGGTTTGTGCTTTGGGTAACACCTTGGCAAAGGCCAGTGTTCCCAAGATAATCAAAGCCTTTTACTGCACCTAAATAAACATTTGTATATGCTTATTTCTAACAAGCTCAAGGCACTTTTATTTCTAGAACACTTTTAACAACTGTCTTTCAAGCAGCTTTCAGAATCACGCACACACACACACACACACACACACAGCAAGGTGCGCTCACAAGCACATGCAAGTCTGTGTAGTGGTGGTCTATATACACCCCCCCGCCCCCCCCCCCCCGCTCATTATAAGCACGCTGATTGAGGAATGGGATCCACTGCTATTCAACTTTCTAATCAAAAACATGATCACTATGTCCTGCCAACAAAGTCATTTTTCTTAATGATATCAAAAGATTGCTGTCATATTTGCATCTGGGTGCATATCTGTAAACTGGCCACATTACCCAGCTGCCAAACGTCGCGCTCTGCAGGACCTCAAAGGCAAATCGATTCCGAAATGTGATGCTGAATTTACTGTATCACTAAGCAGCATTCTGCATGACGTGGGAATCTGTCCAGAGGAGACACAATGGCTTAGTATCTCTCACCTGCTGCTTGCATACATATTCTCCCCTTGCCTCCCTCCCCTTGCCCTCTCGGCCACAAATGGGCACATTTGTCACCGTGGAAACTGAGTCTCTTATCTCATTAGTTGAGATCATCATGGCTTCTTCAAAGGAGCGCACGGCAACCGTGGGGGATGAGCACACAATGCACAGATACGGCAGAAAATAGCACAGAATGAATTTTGCCTGCAAGCCTGTCATCAGTCCTACAGCAAGACAAGACAAGATCCACTCCTGCTGCCTCATGATGATACGCCACTACTGCTGTCAACAGGACCACAGACGCTGATCTTAGAACAGCTGAAAGTGCAGCTGATGCATGCATGGGTAAATTTCAGTAATGTATTTTGTAGTTGGGTTTATTACTATTTCCTCATTTCTTTAATTTTTCAGGTGTAAAGATGTGATAAATATGGGGGGATAAGAGTTGAAATGGGGTTTAAAAGATTAAGATGTTTATACTAAACTTTGGGGGCAGCGGTGGCCTAGTGGTTAGGGCGTCAACCACATGATCGGAGGATCGGGGGTTCGAACCCCTTCCCAGTAGGTTGCCCTGAGGTACCCTTGAGCAAGGTGCCGTCCCTGTCACTGCTCCCCGGGCGCTTTCAATAGCAGCCCACTGCTGCACATGTGTGTATGGGTGAAATGCAGAGAGCGAATTTCCCATTAGTGGGATTATAAATAAAGGATTATTATTGTATCCCTCTATTCACACCAGGAAAGCTTGGACTGGTCAGGGCATGGACTCCACAGGACGTCTAAAAGCAAACCATTAAGAGCACATCTTGTAAATCCTGTGAGATGTGGCCTCCATGGAAACATCTCACAGAAAGAGGCCATAAAGCTCTGTTCTTGGTTTGCCACAATGTTTAAGAAAGTGGTAACAAGTTAACAGTCCCATCAAGGTGAGAACTCAAGGGTTCCTAGCAGATCACTGTCCAGAGCATCAAAATGCCTCTGCCATCTACCCATAGTGCATCCTGGTGCCACCTTTTACTCAGGCAAGCAAACACCCAGCAACCCATTAGAACACAAAATATCCAAAATTATTTATCTGTCAACAATATAAACCTGTCAGTGATCTTAATGTCATGTCACATTGCTTCTTCATTCTTGTTATAATAATAATAATAATAATAATAATAATATTATTAATGATGATGATGACGAAAAGACGATGGTAATAATAACAATAATCGTAATAATTAGCACAATTATTACTATAATTATAATTATAATTATAATGATCATTATAATCATTATTATAATCATTACTATAATAATGATTATTATTGTTATTATTATTATAATTATTGTTGTTATTATTCTTATTATTATTATTATCATTGTGGTTGTTGTTGTTGTTTTTGTTATTATTATTATTAGAAGTGCAGTCCTTCTTTTACAACATATCATATTCAACAACCCCTTTCCCCCATGTCTGGAGATACAAGGTTTTTTTCTGACATTGACATTATAGTTAATTTTTTAGAGCAGCATTTTTTTTTAATGCACTATCAAATTCCATTGCCATCTTTAAATGCCCATGAAGACTTTTCTGTCTGACAAACAGATGGATTCACACAGTTTCAACAACAGGGTGCAGTGAACGGATTAGAATGGTGTGCTTTATAAAGGAACATTAGCCTGATTTCTACCTGGTCACCATAATAAGAAAAGCTGATACCATAAAAACTGCTCCCCTACAAAGAGTAGCGGAGATGAATAGTATTTCTGAATTAGAAATATTCAAATAGAAATCGATACCTCGTCTAATTTGCAAAGCCGAAAGACTATATATATATATATATATATATATATAGTCTTGAGGTGACATTGCATAAAGTATCAGAAAGGACCGTTTTTGTCAATGTAGCTGCGTCCGTTTTTATGGCGTTTACTGACTTTGCAAATACTGGGAAAGCATTTTGCTCATTATTTGTATATATGTGTTTGTGCTACTAACAATTATATGATCATAAATCAGCCTTTATTTCTGGACTGTTGTTGAGTTGCCATGTACTGTATGTCCTGACAGTACTTTGTAGTAATTTTTTATATATACAGATATGTCATGATTCCACAGTAGAGCAACATTCACCAAACTGCTGATTTCTTTCATTTCGTTTAAATGGTTCCAGTACATCACACATCATTTTCACCTGTAACTTTTTACATTTTATTTTCTGTTTTAAACACTGAAGAAATATGGACTTTACCTTTTTATTTCTGTGAGCTGAAATGCTTTTTTTGGTCACACCTATAGAACTATGAAATCTAAGAAATCCTCTATAAGATTGCAACATTTAATAGGAAAAAAGAAAATATTTTTAATTACAGGATATTTTATCCAGAGAATTATTTTGTTAATAAATGTAGAAAAGAATGATGACAAAGCTTTATTTAACTAAAGAAAAAAATAGTGATTGAACATATTTCATATCAGGGGTGTATTAGCCGATGGAAAACAAGGATGTTGCATAGACACTGTACTTATGAGTCTTTCTAATTAGCTGTAAACTTTGCATTATTTACATGTATGCTGTACGATATACTCTAGTCAACTCTTTTTGGTGCTCTGAGGTAATCCTATAGGCCATATTCTCTCAACATTGCCATGTTTATTCACTTGCCATTTGCTCAGTTATATTCTTTCACGCCCACCTTCAGCCTGACTTCAACACTAGTGACATCCTGAAACGTCAGATTGTAGCAATGCATTTGCATCTGTCCACTTTCTGTCCACAGTAGCTATTGTTTAGGATTTTATAGTCCTAAACCACCTGTCTGGATGCTGTCGAATCTGCTTAGGCCTAACAAAGGCATTTCTTTGGGAAATGAAATGCAAGGCCCTCTTTGCTTTGCAATGTCAGCACCCTCAGCCTAGGACTGTTGTACTGTTCCAGTCACATGATCCATTCCCCACAGACCTCCTTCACAAAAGAGTTTCTTTGTTTCTCCTCTCCATATCTGAAGTGTTTTAAATCACCTTGGACTGTTCTTGTGTGTTTTCCTTTTCTAAGATGACTACATCACCTAACACACCGCACGAAAAGGGGGGAGCACATTATGCTTTTGCCAAAGGGTTCCTGATGTGTCCAGGTGTGAAATTACGAATAAATGATGCAAACGAGACGAGGAATTTGACAATTAAGTGTGGGTTATACAGCAAAAGCCTCTGGACTCGAAGCATGTCTCTCAGCTTACAAGCTTCACTCCAAGAGTTGCATCTGGTTTGTATTTTTGTATAAATATGTACATACAACCTTTTTAATGAACCAAATGATAAAAGAAGGAAGAAAAAAACATAACGAAGCAAATGTTGCAAAAGTGTTCTTCTTCCAAGATGAAATGCTAATATATGCCATCAAGCAGATTTATTCAGAGCATGTATGAGGTTCCCTCTTCCAAAGAACGCATGTACAAACTCACCCCTCTTCACTTCTTCACCCTCGTCAAGAAACCCTTCTACTTCATCTTCTGCTTACCTGTGTGATCAGTAAAAGTTGTCTGAATGTGACATGGCCCTAGATCTACTGGGTCTCGAACTGCAGATTATATTAATATTAATATTATCTTTTAGAAACTGCATGCACAAAAGTTAGCTATGGATGGTTATCGTTTTAAAAGCAGATATTCTGCACTTTTTCTAAATCTCAAATATGTTCCTTCAACATGACCTATTGAGGAAAAACTCCAATAGAATTATAACTGAAATATTATATTGAGCGTCTCCAACACGTGGTTTTAAACTATTAGGCTTCAGTTGACTTTGATTTAATATTGTCTGATGTTTCTTTGTAGATTAATGTCTATATTTTTTGTTTTTTAGTTGAAAACAAATCACTAATCTCTAATTGTTCAATTGAATAGAATTTCTAAAACAAGCTCTTTGAGAACAGAACTATGAGGCTTTGTTCACCAGAGAAACTAATCAGAATCTGTTTATCAGGGAAAGAATGTCCTAATGCCTTATTCTCTATCCCGTGCCTTGTGACGGATCCTCGGATAAATGTGACCCTCCATGACAGAGAAACAGAGGGCCTGGTGAAGGGCAAGTATTCCCCAAGTGTGGGATTCACTGCGTTGCTGGAGGACCAGACATACAAGTGCAGAGGAGAACTGAATGGAGAGGAGAAGTGGTCCACTCCATATTATGTCTACAGCATCATTGGTAGGTGCCTAAAGCAGGATGGAATTTGTTAAAGAATAAGGATCGATCACCCGCAACAACAAACACGAGGGCAAAGGATTACATTTGTTTAAAAACCCTGCTGTGATTCTTTAATATATTTTTGATTTATCATGTAGTACTGTGCAAAAGTTTTAGGCAGGTGTGAAAAAATGCTGTAAACGAAGAACGCTTTCAGAAATGGAAGTGTTCATTTATTTTCATCAATCAGCAAAATGCAGTGAATGAACAAAAGAGAATCTAAATCAAATCAGTATTTGGTGTGACCACCCTTTGCCTTCAAAACAGCATCAGTTCTTCTAGGTACACTTGCACACAGTTTTTGAAGGAACTTGGCCGGTCGGTCGTTCCAAACATGACTGTGTTTCAACCTCCGTGTGACATTGATGATCATCAGTACCTGTTTGGTAAAACTGGTTGAGACACCGACTATAATCCTACACAATCCCTGACTTTGTGCAAGCTGACTTTGTGTAAATTGATGAAAATAAACAATCATTATTTATATTTCTGAAAGCATTATTTGTTTGCAGAATTTTTTCACACCTGCCTAAAACTTTTGCACAGTACTGTATATATATATATATATATATATATATATATTTATTTATTTATAATGATAAGCAGAGTAATTGAGAACAGTAAAAACTAAAACTATGGCACCAAAGAATAAAGGTGAGGAAAGGTCTCCGGGTCTAATAGAAGGACACTCCTGATTATTTTTTGTGTCCCCAC
This sequence comes from Hepsetus odoe, assembly GCA_017165825.1. Classification (NCBI taxonomy): domain Eukaryota; kingdom Metazoa; phylum Chordata; class Actinopteri; order Characiformes; family Hepsetidae; genus Hepsetus; species Hepsetus odoe. Next base: position 3,070,912 of record CM029379.1, read on the forward strand.
TCAGTGTACATCCAATTTTCTCTAAGTGTATAAAACTCATTACATCGTTCAGCCAGAGGTCAGAGGACGGAGACGAACTTCCAGAATAAGAGGATAAGTCGTCCAGCTAATAATGTGGAAACAGCCAGGACAGGACAGAGCGGTGCTCATATGTGTGTCTCACTAGGAGGGAGCCCAAGAGTGTGATTGGTGGAGATGGTTTTATTGGTTTACCTTCAGCTGATGAAAACCAAGGTGAGTTTATTTGTATGGCATGTTATCGAACACAAAGCTCATTCAATGTGCTTTACAGAGATAAAAAGAGTAAAATAATCAATTAAAAAAAAAAGACTGAATGCTCGAGGTGGGTCTTGAGGAGGAACACAAGAACTTTGTATCACGTCAGTCACTGCACCTTACGTAATCAAGTATTTCTCAGCAGAAGCATGAGGATTTAATTGTAATAGTTAATGCTGGGCATCCTCTGGACATTGGAATTGCTAACAAGACATACAATTACATTTACAATTACATTTACAATTATAGTTTTCATTTAAGTGAAAGTGAAAGTGACACGTTTCGTCGTCGTGAAACACAGCACAGCACACAGTGAAACACAGCCTCTGCATTTCACCCACCGTGCAGCAGGAGGCAGCTATTTAAAGCGCCTGGGAAGCAGTGATGGGGACGGTACCTTGCTCAAGGGTAACTCAGGGCAAAATAATGGTCTGGGATTCCAACCCACAACCTTCTGATCCTGGGGCCCAGTCCCTAAACACTAGGCCACCACTCTTAACATTTTCTCGAAAGAAGACTTTTGCCCAGCACTGTATATCCTGTCATTTAAATGTGAAGTGTGTTTTAGATGGACATGCTGTGATACCGGCTGTTATTAAAACTCACATTCTTGTCTTGTTCAGGTTGTTTCCCTCCCTGTCAGCACTAAGCCTGGCTCATGGCCAGAATGACGTCTGTTGACAGGCACATAAGAGATTGCATTTATTGGTCCCTGCCATACTACACAACATTCCTTTCTAAAAACCTCTTTTACTAAATTAGAACATATTTTGAAAGTGAAAATTCTTGTCATTGTGAGAACACACAGCACAGCGAACCACGATGAAATTGGATTTCTGCATTTGACCCAGGCACAAACACTCACCGTGCAGCAGGGGACAGCTATGAAAGCTGCCTAGGGAGCAGTGATGGGACGGTTCCTTGCTCAAGGGTACCTCAGAGCAACCTACTGGTAAGGGGTTTGAACCCACTATCTTCTGATTCTGTGGCCAACGCCCTAACCACTAGGCCACCACTGCTCCTAAATTAACATGCAATATATATAATTTCACTGACAGTGAGGGTCACGCAGGATTGGGGATGTTGTTGTTATTGTTATTGTTGTTATTGTAGAGTTTGATGGTAAAATGTGTAAATATTACTTTGTCA
>CM029379.1:3077336-3116717 GCA_017165825.1 Hepsetus odoe
TTTCACCCATACACACCGTGCAGCAGGGGGCAGCTATTTAGAAAACCCGGGTAGCAGTGATGGGGATGGTACCTTGCTTCTGATCCAGGGGCCAACCGTCATTGCTGCTAGTATAAAAGCATAAGCATAATGTATTTGACTTTGAAGAAAACCAAAATATTGTAATCAGTTTGTCAGTGCCAGTAGATCAAACTCATGTTTCGTTTTAGCCACTAACATTGTGTAGAGCCCTTGTTCAGAGTGTAGAGGGCAGCGGTGGCCTGAGGTACCCTTGAGCATGGTACCGTCCCCATCACTGGGGCGCTTTCATAGCTGCCCCCTGCTGCACGGTGTTTGCACGGGTTAAATGCACAGGTCCAATTTCGTTGTGGTTCACTGTGTGCTGTGCTGTGACCTCGCAATGACAAGAATAGTCACTTTCACTTTCACTAGAAGAAATTAAACTGTGTCCAACACAGTCCATTTGCTGTCGACCCAGATCCTGACAGCAGATAAAATACAACTGCACTGAAAATATGTAGCTAAAAGACTATTTCATATTCGAAAACATAATTTATCATGTTTAAAATGCAAAGCAGGCTGCTTAACTAGACTTGAAGTGTTTAGGCAGAGTGCAGGCTCCTCGCTAGAGGATCACTCAGACCTGGACTATCCCAGCCAAGACACCAGCTAGTGGGTTTTGTTTTCTTTGTTGGGAGTCATACATGAGAACACATGGAGGCTTTGGAAATGGAAAACGTCTTCTTCTTCTTCTTTCAGCTGCTGGAAATAGAACTTATCCCACCCAATTTAACCCCTGTGTTTTATTCTTTTTGGTTTTTTTTTTTTTTAACCAGTGTTTTCTGGTGAATCCTCAGCATTACTGACATTTTAAAGTCCAACAACTTTTCTGGGCGTTTTTAACAGATCTTTAATTCATCTCAATTACAAGCAATGAAGACTAAATATAGGGCTGATGGGCTGATGTTTGCTTTTTAGTCTGTTGGAGCACATGGTTACGGAGATGGAGGGTGAAGTGTGCAGGAATATGGGAACCGACTGGTTCTCTTTAAATGTTAAACAGTGTTGGAGTCAAGCAAGAGTAGAAGAAACGAAAAAGATGAAACACGCACACACACACACACACACACACACTAACAAGCTCAGGCTGATGGTCCATACTGATGTTGCCCTTGGCTCCAGCTGACCAGGGGCTCCCATACGTAATATAAAAGTGTTGAGGGTGAACAGTGTGTACTCATTAAAAATGTGTTCTTTAAGCGGTTCCTCAAAAACAGAAGTCTTAAGTTTAAATCATGGTATACATTTTTTCTTTTAGCAGACCCTAAAAGGAAGGCCCACAGTTCCCAACTCCATACAAGTTCGATCTTCCATTTTTCGCCCCATATTCTTACAATATTTTGGAAATATTGTGAAAGTGATTTTACTGAATCTCATAAGGATGGTTATGGACATGGGAATATAATCCTACAAGATTTTGTAGATTTGTTTGTAAAGATCTTGTGAGATACAAGGGAAATACAGACTAGAACATTCTCATGAAAGCGAATTCACAATGAAAACCCTAATCCTGAAAATTTTAGATTCAGTTTTTCTTTAATGCAGCTTTCTGTATCTCCTGCATCTTTACAACCTTTAAAGTCTTGATTTTACCAAAAGAGAGAGATGAGAAGAGAGAGAGTGAGATGGAGAGAGAGAGAGATGGAGGATTCAGTTTGTTTGCTCACTAAACACTCTGGCCAATAATGAGTCCAGCCCAACTTAGGCTTTTGCATAAAAGAGTTGAATTGTTTGCTTTTGTCAAGGCTTTTTATTATTGATTTTCTTCTCATAGTGTCCATTGCACTGACTGTTTGAGCAATTTCTGGACCCCCAAAAAGAGCATCGCCAATATTATTGCTATTTTTTTTAACAATAATAATAATAATAATTATTATTATTTTCAGACAGAAGGCCACATTTCCCTGATCCATGAAGTGGTCACTGAAGAGTCACTCGATGAATAGATGCCTGATCAAGCAGAGGTGGTTGCTATAGTAACGGGCTGGGGAACACAGGTAAGGGCCACTGCTGATTGCCTGAACTCAAGAGCTGCTGATGAGAGGATGTTGCTGCTGTTCAATCACAGGCAGCCTACAACTCGCTCAGAGAGAGAGAGAAAGAGAGAGAGAGAGAGAGAGAGAGAGAGAGAGTGGAGGATGAAGGAGGAGAACTATGGAGTTACACAAACTCAGAAGCAAGGCTGATTTGGTGGAACTACAAAGTAATTCAAACTCTTCTGATGAAGAGACTTGAAATGCAGGCCGACTACACATGCACAGCTCTAAAGGAAGTGCGATGTCTGCAGTCCTCTTGAAACCACTGTGTGCTTTCAGCCACGGGAGTCTTTTAAATACATCAAGAGAGGAACATCTGTGAGAGCCGAGTGACCGGAAGAAGCGGTCACTCCAATAACAACGTCTCTCTTCTACATTTTTATTATTTTTTTGTAAAACTTTTTAATTGATTGGAGCTGCAAAGTCAAGCCAAACCAGATTCCAAGCACACTTTCGACTGTGTCTGTTTTTATTATAAAGAGTTATAAATTATTCAGCGATTGCTTAAACAGTGGTGTAACATCTCACTGTGAAAGGTTGTGGCTTCGATTCCCAGCCCTGATCATTTCTGTGAAGTGGACATGTTCTCCACGTGTCTGTGTGGGTCTCTTCCAGGAGCTCCAGTTTCCTCTCAAAGTCCAAAGACATGTCAGGTGAATTGGAGATGCTGAATTTTTCTGTGTGTGTGCTCTGCAATGGAGTGGTGATCTGTTTAGGGTTCTCCTCTGTCTCTCACCCTGTTAGATTACACTCCTCAGATGTGGCTCATTTAATGGATGATTGTCTTTATTATCCTCTAAATCAGTGGCACTGGTGGCTTAGTGGTTTGTGACTGGGCCCCAGGATTGGAAGGTTGTGGGTTCAAAACCCAGGTAAGAAGGTTGACCTGAAGTAACCTTGAGCAAGATACTGTACCCATTACTGCTCCCCGGCTGCTGGATATGCTGACAACCGCTGCATGGTATGTGGGGGTTAAATACAGAGGTTGAATTTTGTTGTGTTCCACAACGACAAATGTTAGTAATCTATCTATCTATCTATCTATCTATCTATCTATCTATCTATCTATCTGCCTGCCTGTCTGTCTGTCTGCCTGTCTGTCTGTCTGTGTCTTTCAAACAATTTGTGAACACTAGTTCACAAAATATGACACAGCAACCAGCTAAAGGCTGGTAAAAAAGATATTTCTGGGCTATTTTTCTATTTACAGCAGTAAACCAGCGAAGCACACATTCATTTGTTTACTGTGTTTTTATTCCTATGGCTTTTAATCCAATTAAAGGCTCAGCAATCATTTCAGGGGGTCTCCTTGAGTCATAGGACCAATTCTTGTTGTTGATAATCACACACAGAACTACAGCAAGCCCTTCTAATTTCTCATCCAGTAAGATAAACAAAGACTTATGTCCTCAGACTGGAAAAGAAAATGGTTTTAAGTTCTCAATCTGACAGAATGATGATTACTGGCAGGCCTTTGCAGCATATCCAGCCTTCGAAATCTTCTCGCGAAAGACGGCGAGCACTCCTCGGGTCTAAAAATAACTGCTATCTTTATCTTTCGTGCGCTTTGGAACGCAGGATTGTGACTGTTTTCATAGCCACATGTCAGACGAGGGCTGCACTCCGCCGAAAAGAGCTCAAAGTGGCTGCCAGAGAGTTGAAAGTGGCGCTTGTCAGTGGGAGGAACATATGACGCAGGCTGCATCTGCAGAGTCGCACCGCGCGAAGGGGTGTTTAGCACGTGGAGGAAGACGAGGCTTTGGAAATGGAAATCGCCTGCCTAACCACCTGTGCCACGTTAGCTTGATGAATGTTGCAAACGTTGTGTTGTGAATGTTGCAGCAAGCGCGACGAACAGCCTTGCTGATGCTGTGCGACTCGGTTTGACATATGAAGAAGAAGGAGGAGAATCATGCCTCTGCCATGTCTCTTTGCAATGATAGGCAGAAATTGTGTCTCCAACTGGGCCGAATGATTAACCCGATGAAGAGACAATGCAGTCTTCAATATGAGTTAAACTGTCTTGAAGACCTACTTCACTAAAGATGCTGATTGGAAAACAATGCCCAGAGGCCTGCAGAATTACAGCAAGGTTTTAGGTAAAGCGTTCAGCATCAGCAGTAAACGAATCACCTGATCATCTGGAATCATCTGCATCTCTTTCTTCACTGCTTCATCTCTTAAATTAGATGCTTGAAGGTTCAGATGTAGATCACTGTGTGGATTAACCAACACAAACCTATCAAACTGCTCAGGTACAGAGACTGGACTGAAAATGAGAGACAACGAGAGAACTGTTCCTCAACAATACACTAAAAGTGCAAGAAAGTCTGGATCTTCAGAATCAAAATGCTGGAATTCTGTAACATTTCTCCTGGAATATCCTGATATTTCCTTTACTTAATTTAGCAGATGCTCTTATTCAGAGTGACTTCCATTTCCTGATTACAGGGACAGTCCACCTGGAGCATCTTGGGATTTAGGGTTTTTTTAGGGTGCTGGAAGTGGGAATCAAACCTGCCACTTCTGTGTCTGTAGATGAGCATCCTATCACTAGACCATCACCACCACCGCACCATTATCTTCGCCAGACAAGCAGGTTGCAATTCTCATTCTGCAGGTGTGGCCGCTTTAGACGGTAATGATGACCATTAACCAAACAAAAAATACTAATTTCTATAGAACTAAACTGCATCAAACTGCACAATGCAGATTATTATTCATAAAAAATATTCATATACATATATTATTCATATAAATCATTCCTTCATTATTTTATTTCTCCATGACTGTATGGACACCATCAATGTGAATTAATTTATGTAGCAGATGTGGCTTATGTGGCATCTACATATAGCACGTGTTTGGCCCGGGCATATTTTATATTAAGGCTAACTGATTTAATCTGGTCTCAGCTGAGAACATGCCAAGTTACACATTCGCTGAATATGTACACTCCAAAGTGCACATACATATTCATTTCGGCGTCCTCGATAGGATTTAACCATTATAGTACAAAATGCCATTACCGGGCTGGATCTGTTAGTGCATTTAGCCCTAAAATTAGACGACTGCACTCCAGTCAGTTCTCATCATTTGGCATTGTGGGATGAAGTCCATTTGCGATTTCAAAGGAAGACGCCAGCAGCATTTTCCTCTGAGCTAAACCTCAGGGCAGCGAGGGCAGCTTTGGTCCAATCCAGCCGAAGGCAAAAGTGCTGTTTTTAAACACAAGCCATGCGTGAGAGAGCCTGCACACAGAATTTGCTTTTTCGTGAGCTCATACTTATTCGTTAGAAAAGCACACCTGGATTTCAACATACCATAAAAGAAGGAGGGATGAAGACAACGATGGCAACACAATGCTTTCAAGCCCCATTAACGCTTGCCTTTCCTTCAACTGTTTCACCCATGTATTAAGCTGTCAATAACACTAACAATTACTGCCCCCACACAATGGTTACGCTTAAAGTGACTGCTTTAATTCCTTTAACATCCACATGAATTGGCTGTTAGTCTCTATGATTAATTAAGGCTTGATGAACACTTTCAGGCCGGTGGCATCTTGATGGAAAAAAGGAATCATTAGAGGTCCTTTGGGTCCGTTTAATATACTCACGCACCAGTTGACTATTCAGCATCAGCTGGGGAAGGAGAGATCAACCAGCAAATCAGCCTGCTTGACCTGCAATTTGCACCAGAGGAGATCAGCTGCAATAAAAGCCATGGACCCCCACAACACACACACACACACACACACACACACACCCCTGGTGCGTTTCCCTGCCACTCTCTTTTTATTAGCCGCCCTTTATTATTATGGAAGGCAGGCGTTTTTAAGGTAGTCATTCGGCTCCTCATTGCAAATCAGCCTCCTGTGGGGATGCGTAAATGTGCCAGCTTGTTCTGAAGAAGAAGAAAAAAAGGGAGCGAAGGAAAGAGAGGGAGAGGAGTTGCACTTAAGGATTTTTACATGGTCACAGATTACTGAAGGATGAAGGTGCATGGATGTTAGAACGGTCCATATGCATCAGATTTAGTCTGATAAGAAAAAGAAAGAACGAAAGAAAGAAAGAAAGAAAGAAAGAAAGAAAGAAAGAGCTCATTCTCAGTATCAACATGGCATGGTTTCTCCCCCATCTACAGTTCTCTGGTCTTCATGTTGGTTTTCCCTATTTTCTTTTTTTAAACCTTTTTTTTTCTGTGCTGTTGAAGTCCAAAGCTTAAACTGAGAGTAGATATGAAGAGCTAATTATAGAATTAAGAATTTAGTATAAATGGACAGCAAACACCTGCAAGCTCCTCATGTTTCATGTGCATAACAAAATAAGGTCTTTAATAAAAAAAGAAAAAGTGAAAGTGACTACTTATCCGTGTGAAATACAGCACACGGTGAGACACAACAAGATACATCCTCTGCTTTTCACCCACACGCATCGTAAAGCAGTGGGCAGCTGTTTAACATGCCCAGGGAGCAGTGAAGGGGATGGTACCATGCTTAATGGTACTGTTCCAGCATGTGAACACGTGACGTTCCAATCCAATCCTGGGGCCAACTCCAGTATATATATTTATACTGGAGCAAATATGAAGACAAGAAAAATGTATTAAATGTGCATGTGTGTCTTCATTTTTGCTCCAACATTACCTTTAACACCTGAGCGTAGCAAGCAGTGGACGAGCAGTCATGAAATTTTACACTTCAAGCTCAATTTCACACGTTGTGCTTTGTGCAGAAGTGGGATTTCACTGGGCGCGTGTACAGGATGCCCTCCTGCAACATTTATCCTTGCTGGCAAAAACAAAAACATTGTGGGAAAGTCCTACTTTAAAAAAGTTCTACCATCACATCTCTTCTGGAATAAATAACTTGTGTTCAGTGTTTGTTCCATGATGTGTCTGCAGTGATCCAGAGCATTCCTTGATTTTTATAATAAAAATAATTTTTATTAGAATTTTTATAATAAAAAAAATTATAAGATTCACTTTTCACACATGATTAATTAGATAAATATTTGATAAATTATAAATTAATGAGTAATACTTTGTACAAGTTTTCACTAGTTATCACTCAAGTTATAAATATCGAATATATATTAGATTTTTTTTTATTTAAAAAATACATTGAATATTAAACGATTCCATGCAAACATAGTCTTTATAAAATGTTATTAAATATATCAAATATTTTACCCACATTGTCAAAGCATGAGCAATGCTTACATTTCTCTGCCTTTTGCCAGAACAAATGGAAGGAGAGATGGGCTCCATGATGTTTTTTTTTTATTTAATTAATCCATTTAAATATTATTTAACCTTAACATTTTGTTTGAATGTATAATGGAAAAAGTACCGGGTTCCTGATTATTTATACGTTTGTGTTTATTGAAGCAATTTTGCCAGGAATTTATACAGTTTATCTGATTCTGATTACTGCATGGGTCACTCCTTAGAATAAAGAGTTCCAGAAAGGGTTCTTTGCATGAAAACACAGGGGAACCATTTGAGTTATGTGAATCTTCGTAACATGTAAGGGAAAACCTTGGAAGCGCCGTAAATATTAATTAGGAACATTTACATTCTTCCCTGCGATGGGCTGGCGACCTGTCCACGGTGTGACCCCGTCCTTCACCCTGTGTGAGCTGGGTTGGACTCCAGCACCCCCCCACGACAAGCGGCCCAGAAAATGACTGACTGACTGACATTTACATTCTGAGAAGGATGGTCATACCTGTTAAAAGGTCCTACACCCTCAAACATCTCTCTCATTAACATTGTTCTTTAAGCAAACGATCTGGTTCTTTTTACGGTACTGTTTTCAAAGCAGGTAATTATTCAGTTTTTTTGTTTAATGCTGAAACTGAATCAGAATTTGAATCTGAATCATGGTCGCCCTCAGCCAACACTAATTTGTGTGTTTTTAAAAGTGTTGCTGAATGAACCTTTAGTTTGTTCGTCCATTTCTGGTTTCCATTTCTCAAAAAGGATGCCATGTGATCAATAGGTCTCATTTGCTAAAAGGACTTGGGCTCTAGGACAAATGTGTGGGCAGTTTTTCTTTCCCTCTAAGAACGTACCTGGTCTGACTGTGGTACCTTGGGTCACAAATCAAATGACTTGCTTGATTGCATCCTCTAAGAGAATTGATTCCAAAACCACAAGTCATGGGCTTTTCCTGATTAAATCTTTGCTTCTCTGTCACAGGACACAAGGTAACACAGCGATAGACCACAGGAAATTGAGAAGCCATGGAAGTGCAAGATCTATGATAGGATTTACCTGCTGAAATAGAATTAGCAGGTATCTGATGTAGTTCTCTCTGATATGATCTGACAGGAGTTCTCTTTGTGTGTCTGGACCGCTTATGAATTAAGACTGCTATTGAAAAGAATATTCAAAATAGATGCAAATTAAATCATGGAATTGATCTTCCCAATTAACTATAATTTAATATTTTACTGGTGTGCTTTCTAGCACAGGCCAGAAGTTGAGCATTTTGAAAAGCACATTTTTTCTTATGAAATTAAAAGTTGAATTGATTGGTGAAAAAAGTTTTGATCGGTAAAAATAAAGAAATGTGAAAAATTCATTAGAATTTATGCCACAGATTTAAGCCATTTAAGCCATTTGTGTTACATATTAAGGCTTTAGAAGAACAAAAAAATCATAAAAAGAATAAAATAATAGCAATGATCATCATCATCATTATTATTATTATTATTATTATTATTATTATTATTGTTAATACTACTACTACTACTACTACTACTACTACTACTAATAATAATAATATTCTTGATGGTATTGGTATTAATTGTATATATTATATATATATTATATATTATAGTGGGGCAGCGGTGGCCTGGTGGTTAGGGAGTTACCCCAGATCGGAAGATTGTGGGTTCAATTCCCTCCCCAGTGGGTTGCCCTGAGGTACCCTTGAGCAAGGTACTGTCCCCGTCACTGCTCCCCGGGCGCTTTCAATAGCTGCCCACTGCTGCACGTGTGTGTATGGGTGAAACGCAGAGGACAGATTTCTCATTCGTGGGACAAAAAATAAAGTATTATTATTATAACAATAACAAATATAATAATAGCTATTGTTATTATATTGCTGTTGTTATTGTTGTTAATGTTGTTGTTATTGTCATTGTCGTTGTTGTTTTGACTTTCACATTTAATTTCCAGATCCTAAGTTTAAGTTTCAACAGTTTTTCAGCCATTATCTTGCAAAAGTACCAATATTTGAACTTGCGCGTGTCTTCAGGCTGCTCTGCTGACGGTGAAATAGGGCTGCACAACAGGCAAGTTAATGCATGGATGCTTGAAAGGCATGAATCAGCACAGGGTGGTCCATGATCTTGGCTCTTCCATTTCATTTCAGACATATTGCAACATTAGAGCTACAATGCAGCCATGGTTTATTTATAAGGGGAAAGCCCCTTGTGTAACATATAAACCGCTGGAAGTGAGGGAGACACTTTTTCTCCATCTTTCCTAAAACACCGGCGGGGACGGTGGAGCTCTCTCCACCAGGGAGCGAGTGGATTTTGGGAGCCAGTAGAGTCTGACTAATCAGAAGCTGCTTGGGGGAGCATTAAGACAGACGTGTGGAGGGGAAATGTGACACCTGGAAATTACACAATGTAATGGAATCAGCCAAGTGGTAAATGTAGCCTTTAAATAGGTTTTGTGTTCTCCATTAACTTCAGAAACACTGATTGGTTCTGACAGTGGGGAAAGTGCTGGTCAGCATGTTCGTGCAAAAAAACCCTCCATCCTGCACCACCTGAAAGTTCCCCATAGTTAACAGGGTGCGGCCAAATGACACCCAACTGTGTTTCTGGGAGAGAGCGATTGCACAGGGCAATGAAGGCAAAGCCTGTTTTTTAGACTCTGTAACTTGTTGGATTTGCTGTTGGTTTTGCAGCACTTAGTAATGTAGCCTATCAGGCCCAGTGTGCAGAACCCAAACCTTCTCAGTTCAGGAAACTCCAGATAAGCCTTCTGTGGAACCTGTGCATGAAATGATGATAAAGAGATAAGAAATACCCTGCAGAAGTGAATAAAGTTTGGTATTTTGGGGGAATTTCAGTTCTAGATCAATTCCACTTCCACACATCTTTTTTTTTCAGCTTATTATTTTGTTTGTTCCCTTTTTTCTTTCCTTCTCTTGCCCCCTCCAGTGACATCCCATTGCTTTTTATTGATTGTTATAATTATTCTTATGACCCCATTCACATGCAATACAATTCAATGCAGTAAAGAAATGAGACTAATTTGGCCTGAGGGGCCTTAAAATTAAAAATGTTATGAGGGCAATTAATTGCCTTGCCCAAGGTACAAGCGTGGCTCACAATTAACATAATGAAGAGGAATTTCTGTGGTTTAACAAAGCTATACAAATCAACAGGCACTCAGAGATTGCTCTGACCAAGCATTAAATTCAGTGTGACAGCCAAGGACCACCTTCGCTGGTTTTAGCATCTGGGTCACCACCTTGGCACTGGCAGTCCAGGCTGCACTCAGTGTGTGCTAAGTCATCTGAAGGGCGAAATCAAAGCTCAGCTTCATAAAACCTACAATCGTAGACAGCAGCGCCGCACAGTCCTGTTTTCACTCAGCTTTCACTTTCAACTCGTTAATGAAGCAATGGAGGGAGTCCTGCATCGGGTACAAACTGTCTGTCTGTCTGTCTGTCTCTCTGCCTGTCTGTCTGTTTGTCTGTCTGTCTCTCTGTCTGTCTATCTATCTATCTATCTATCTATCTATCTATCTATCTATCTATCTATCTATCTATCTATCTATCTACATACCCACCCACTTACCTACCTACTTATCTGTTTATCTGTCTATCTGTCTGTCTGTTTGCATCAATCCATCCATCTGTCCATTTGTCTGTCTGTCTAGCTGTCTATCTATCTATCTATCTATCTATCTATCTATCTATCTATCTATCTATCTATCTATCTATCTATCTATCTATCTATCTACTTTTGTTAATATAAATACTCAAGAATGATAAAATAAAATGAACAGACAATAAAAGAAAAAGGATAACTATTCTTTGTATCCTGTACATACAGCAGAATCGACAATTCCGTTGACTCTGACTTTTAGTTTTGTAAGATCTTCTCATCCTGCATTGTATTAAGTTCCTCTAATGTATGTGTGCCATCTTCCAACAAAATAAAGCTCTAATATAATCTCTTCTGCTGATCTGTTTCTTCTCGAGAGCTAGTGATTTTTACAGTGTGAATATTTGCATCTTTTCCTGAAGCTGCCAATTTTTGTTAGAAACGGACAAATGATCCAGGCAGTCGATTGAAGCCAGAAGCCAAAAACGTCCCACTGCATTTTCCATACAGTACGACATGACTGTATTCCAGCAGTCTGATTCCGGCCCGTGGACCAGCAGGGATTTATTACAGGGTTCGAATTCATGCTAATGATTGTCTGAATAATGACCACAGACCCAAGACAAACATTCAGCAGAGTAATCATCGGGGAAGCGAATGTCACATTATGAGAGTTCGATGTAGCTTTCATGAGACTAGTTGACTGAAAATATGCCAGCAATCGATTCATCTCCAAATGTGCATCAGATGGAAGCGAAGCAGGGAAGTATAGGAGCGGTCTGGTCATTAAGCCGAGTGCCAAACAGAGCAGTACTTGTTCAACATTTTAAAGAGATGTAATAACACGTGATTTAATAAACACAGTGTGCACTCCTCATTCCCATCCTTACTGCATAAAGATATCTCCTTGACCGCGTGTATAAGCAGCACACGATGTGGATTTGTGTGGAAAATCTGGGACGCGTCCATCTATTATTTAACCAGCTTTTATTTTCTTTTCCATCTGATTCGATTATATTCCTTTTGAAATGCCTGCACTCAATGAAGTCGAATTATGAATATTTGAGAGGGTAGAGGCTGCTCACCGAAACAGATACTTTGACATTTATGTTGTTATGTAATAGCTGTGAATTGCTTCACTTCAGAATACATATTGGAATAGGAATGATCCGGCTAACAAGGTTTATATAATATCATGAGACCCCGGTGGATCGTTACTCTTCAGAGAGGGAAGCTCAGGCAATGCATCCTGACTTATAAACTCCTAGACATGTTTAAAGTTTCGGAGTTTTTTTTTTTTCCATATTCATTTTGAAATCGATTTCATTCATTTTGTCATTAATCTGCACAAACGACTCCACAATGACAAAACAAGCCTATCAGAGAGTTCGAGAAGGTTCTGGGTGCAGCCTTGGTTCTTTCTTTGTGCAGGTTCTCTGCAGGTGTCCTCCATAAGCTCTGGTTTCCTCTCTCAGCTGAGACATGGTTACCAGGTGGACTGACGATGCAAATGTCCCCTTAGTTGTGGCTGTTCGTGTGTCTTCTTTGCGAGGGACTGGCAACCTGTCCAGGGTGCTTCTCAGACTTTCACTTTTGAAAGCTCTGGGATTAAATTAGACTCCTCGCTTAAATGATTAGCTCGGAAGATTTGGCTGGAGATTTTTTTAAATTGGAAAAAATTGTCCAGTGTAACATACTTAGTGATTTATTAAACGAAGAAATTCAAAAATAAACAGGAAACAAGATGTAAATGGTAAATTTACGAGGTACAGATAAAGAAAGGATTTTTTGTCTTAAAGGGTTATTAAGTTAAAAAAAATGTATTTTAAACTGTGCATCAAATATCCATATTTATCTTTTCCATTCACATCCCATTTCCAGTTTGTTTAGTTATTTATTTATTGATTTATTGATGTATTTATTGAGGTATCTTTGCACTAGACATCTAAATTTCTGAAAAAAAAAGATTAAATTACAGAAATATAGATTATTTGGAAAAATATTCCATTTACATCCCTTTTCCTTTTTTTTTTGTTTGTTTTATAAAAATATTTTTTATAAAATATTTTATAAAATCTTTATTCCTGTACCTTTCCTGTATCTTTCATATCTTTTGCATTTAGATCCCATCTCAGTTTTTTTTTTCCAGTTTTTGTAAAATGACCCTATTTTCTATTTTTTTTTTTTTGGAAAGTGTACAACACACTCAGTTGTCGTCCACCACTTTGTAAACTCTCATATGACAGACATTAAGACTGAAAGCCTTTGTGCTTTATGATCTGCATCCTTTCAAATTAGAGAAAGGTTGAAAAAGAAACTGAATAACTGAGGAGTGAATGAATATATATATATATATTTTTTTTTACATCTCTCTCCTGGTTTGAACTGCAGTGATGGTTCTCATCCCTGCCTCAGATGACGATGTGACTGAAAAATCAATTAGGCCAAACATTTAACCAGATTCCATCTTTAATGAGACCATTTCTAATTTTATCGCATTTCCCATTTTCAAGCGTCACTCCGACTCGCTCATACGTGTGGAAAATGGCAAGTGCACTGCAGCGCAGGCCGGCCTTATCAGCGAAGGCAGATGGTATTGTCGATAGTTGACAGACATGCTGATAGTCGATTTCATTTTTATCTCAAATCATTTTATGCTTGGGGAATCCAGGCCGACTGCTTCTTCAAAAGGACAAAAAGGCCAGCCACACATGCAGGCCTGACAGAAGATCAGCCAGGGCTCTGTAATAACCTTGGGGCTGTTGTGGCTTTGGCTCTGTTTAAGATGCAAAACAAAGCTGGGTGGAGAAAGGTTTACGTGGCGATGCTTGCTTTGGGTTTCTGACGAGTGGGGGTTTTTGTGAAGGATAATGGTTTGAAGAAGCAAATGCAAAATAAAGATCAACATTTCAAAATCTGAATGGGATTGGCCAAACATCTCAACAGAAAAATGACAAATGGTCCTGATTATCTAGTAGTCCAGGCAATATGAAGTGAAAGTGACTATATGTCACGCACTCATACACACACGTCCGGCAGGGGAAGCTATTGAAGCGCCTTTGGAGCAGTGATGGGGACAGTATCTTTCTCAAGGGTACCTCAGGGCAACCTACTGGTCCAGGATTTGATCCTGGGGCCTAGTACTAAGTAAGTGCTACTGAACCGATGGATGAATGAGTGATCAGTAGAGAATTTTTCAGGTTCGATAGGTTTAGTTTAGATAGGTTAGTTTGGCTACAAAGATGGTTTGCAAACCACACTTGATTTTTCTCAAACTGATTTTTCTCAATGTCTGCATCAGCAATCCACCAACACTATTTCCAGAAAATATAATAAAAAGAAAAACATAAAAAAACAGCACATTCATTCATTTGAAGATTGGACCACATCATCCCATCATCAGCACCCTGATGTCACGTTTTTGACTCGTTTTAAATTCATTTTTACTCCCTTCCTGAGCAGTATACAATTTCATGTTTCATATTTTTACCCAATTACCATAAAATAATATAATAATCTTTTAAAATGCAATGCGTCTCCTTTCCAGTCTTGCAACACCCTTTTAAAAGCAACAACAGGCTTCAAAGAAGAGGCACTTTAGGGCCCACTCTGTGTGAATCTGCCTGCCAGGTTTAGCTAAAGCACAATGAAGTATTAATGATATTCTCCCTGCAGACCACCGCTGGCCAGGCCTGCAGTTGACATCTGTCAAACAGAACTTGGTTCCCCCTCCTCACACTCATGCTGGCCAAAGTCTCGGCAGTCAGGGAACACTGCTGCTGCCGGGGAGAGGTATTTGGAAAGGCTTCTAAAAGGAGCAGCCAGGAACAATGCTCTCCCTCCCTCTCCGTCCTCCCTGCTCCCCTCACATCTCCTGTTTTGTCAGGCCGGCCACTGTCCTTGGGGTTATTTTGGAACTCATTTAATTAATTGGCAATAAATGCTAATTATTTTCAGCAGCTGGAAATTGCACCGCACAGCTTCAGTGCAAACATGTCTGCAGAAAGTAGCAAAATCAAGTGCAACCTTTGGCGAATCTTTCTCTCCATGCCAACCGTAGCTTTCAGTAGAGATGCAATCACTCAGCGAGGCAGTAGGATTCATCCTTCCTAAAGGTCACCAGATCCCAGAACAGGGTCTGTCTCTCCAGTGGCTTCATTCATCTCTGACCCCCCTTGTAGGCCAGTGCACACGCATCAAACATCCAAATATTAGGAGCTTTCTTTATTTATATGGACTCATTCTGTTTCCTGCTATCTTGGGATGTTATTCAGCTTGCACAGAAATTTTATTATTTGCTTTCCAAGAAATCTAAAGGAATAGAAAGCATAAAATGATCTTATATATTTGTAAAAGAGATGCATGGACCAAGCTTGTAACCTACTCACACACTTATGTTAAGGAGACTAATGATTTTGCACAGAGCAGTTAACTGGGCGGGTTGTCTGGGCTGGAAGAAATTTGAATGATCAGTAATGGTGAGCCACTGAAGATAGAATTTTATGTTTGCAGGTTTCAGAGTTTAAGAGAAAACGGGTGTGTTTTTAATGCCGATTCATCATTTTTTTCATGTTTACTTTTAAAGAATGACCATTTACCCAACGAGAATGGAAAAACAGCCTTGTAAAAGATCCATTCTACACTAATGAAGCCACCTCCATGAACATGGTCATCAAATTCCTGAAATTTGCTGACAACCCTCTGGTCATCAAACCCATCAGAATGTCTAAAGCTCAAGTGCATTCAGAAAAACTGGGGCTGAAAGCATTTATGTCTGTGTGGATAACAGTGGGCTTCAGGAGACACCACTCAGCACTGCTCCTCCAATATCCCACAGCCCAGGGTCAACCACAGAGTCCATCAAGTTTCTGGGAATTACTGTTTCCCAAGACCTGCAAGAACAACGATACCTCCATCTTCAAAAAGGCCCAGCAGAGGACGTTCTTTCTGCACGAAATGAGGGAGCTTGGTCTTCCATATAAGCTGCTGAGCCAGACATCGAATCTGTCCTGAACTCATCCATCATGGTCTGGTTTGGAGCAGGCCCAAAATGGGATAGGAAAAGATTACCGGCAACAGTGTGGACAGCAGAAAAAAAATCACAGGAGCTCCCTCGCCCACCATTCAGAATCTACATTCTTCAACCAGCAAACCGAGAGGAAAAAATCGTTAGATTCCTTTCACCCTGGACACAACTTTTTCAGGTCCCTGTGAGCCAAGACTACCAGACACAGGAGCAGGAGCAGCTCATCGGGTTCTCACCTTCAGAAACAGCAGCACTATCATCTGATAGAGAAGAGCTACTTGGGACAATTACTCCCACACCACAGCTTTACTACGGTGCAGTACGGATTACTGTTGTTTGGACTGCCTGCCATGCTAAAATGAGTTTTGAAAGGGACTATTTGTGAAACACAGCTCACAGTCAACCACAAAAAATGCATCATCTGCATTTAACCCACACACACAGTGTAGCAATGATGGGGACGGTACCTTGCTCAAGGGTAATACATGGCAATCATGGGTCCTGGTCTTGTATATTAATACAAATGATCTATCTAGTCTTAGTTGTTTTTCATCTGTATATCTGGCATATTGTCATATATATATATATATACAGTACTGTGCAAATGTTTTAGGCAGGTGTGGAAAAAACGCTGTAAACAGAACGTTTTCAGAAATATAAATAATGATTGTTTATTTTGATAAATTTACAAAATGCAAAGTGAGCGAACGAGAGAAAAATCTAAATCAGTTCAATATTTGGTTGCACTACCTTTTGCCTTCAAACCAGCATCAGTTCTTCTGGCCCCACAGAGCCCTGATCTCAACATCATCCAGTGTGTCTGGATCACATGAAGAGACAGAAGGATGTGAGGAAGCTACATCCACAGAAGATCTGTGGTCAGTTCTCCAAGATGTTTGGAACGGCCGACCGGCCGAGTTCCTTCAAAAACTGTGTGCAAGTGTACCTAGAAGAGCTGATGCTGTTTTGAAGGTTAAGGGTGGTGATACCAAACATTGATTTGATTTAGATTCTCTTTTGTTCATTCACTGCATTTTGTTGATTGATGAAAATAAATGATCAACACTTCCATTTCTGAAAGCATCTTTGTTTACAGCATTTTTTCCACACCTGCCTAAAACTTTCGCACAGTAATGTATATATCCACACACACACAAAATGCAGCCTCTGTATATATCCCATGCACACTATTGTGCAGCTATTTAAAGCACCCTTGTAGCAGTGATGGGGACGGTACCTTGCTCAAGGGTACCACAGGACAATCCTGGGTCTTAGTCTTGTATATTAATAAGAATTATCTACATACACTATACACACAAACACACACACACACACACACACACACACACACACACACACACATATATATATATATATATTTCTATTATATACACACACACAAACACAGAGAGAGAGAGAGATTTTTTCACATTTTGAACATGTGTGTTCCCTGCAGGCAGCGGTGGCCTAGTGGCAGCGGCAGATAATGGATGGATGGATGGATGTTCCCTGCATTCCATCTTAGTGCCAGAGACTCTCCCATGAATTAAATAAAAATTCTGTTTACTAAGCAATCTGATTCTGATTTTTCTTGTTAATTTTAAAGTGAAATGAAAAAAAAAAAAACTTCAGAAAAGTTTAGGGAGCTGTAATTGTCAGTGCTATTACAAATTTGAAAAGAAACCCACTGTGCACAGCTGCTTTAGAAACACTGTGACCATTTCTATTGTACTTTGAACAAAGTTGTTCTTTTGTACAAGGTCAAACTGGTCCATTCTTATATTTCATCCATCTGATTATGTGCCCCACTTGGCATAGAGGTCTGTGTCCAACACTGGCATAATTGGAAGTGAAGTAGTTACGTAAGAGTGGTGCTTCACATCAATAACATTGTGTCCTTGGTTCAGTCTTTGCACGGGGGCTAAAATAACCTTTCACTTTAAAATCGGAATTGTTTTTGTACGTTTCACATGCTGAACGTGAATGCCCTGAATGTCTTCCTAATGCGCTTGTTTTCTTGCAATTTGCTCTGTTTCTTATTACGACGTGGCCAGAGACACTAACAAAGGAGTCTGCTGATAAGAGCAGACTGTCGGACCAGGCTCATCCTGGATAATGACCTGACATGTCCGCAGTGGACAGAGCGAGCTGTGGAAGGGGTTGAGCAGAGGGGCAAGAGGTGCAGAGGACAGCTGAAAAAGAAGACTGATGAAATTCAGAGCCCATCATATCAGGCTGATAGAGGCCTACCGAGACTGGCTGGAAAGCCTGACTCTCTCCTGCCGCGCCACACTCCCTCATTTACTCTCGCTTTCACAATGTGTGTGTAAGTGTGTGTGTATGTGTGTAAATGTACTTTTGTGAGTATACTGGTGGAGATCTGCTGGCAGTGAGACCTTGGACAGAGGTGTAATTGATTTAGAGAATCTTAAAATCAATTGGCAGGCAGCTGGGGCCAGGGAGATTAGAAGTGAAGCACAGGTGGACTGGAGTGCAGTGAGAAAAGCCCCAGAGCAAACAGTAATCTCTGAATTATAGACCTGCAGGAGATGTACCTGTTTTCTCTTATTTCACACATAGTCTCTCCTGCTAGTGACAGCCCATAGTCACCCACTCCAACTTTATACAGGCCTTTAAGCAATGCCTCAGCGCCTTGGAGAAAAAAGAAACACAATGTGCATCCTTATTCGCTCCCTAAGAGCACAAACATTCTGCATTTTTCTTCTCTGCAATGTCCCTTGTGCTGGGCTATTCACCAAAAACATAATTAGCAGTCATGATCACGCTGGCCTAGTGTTTAAGGACCAGGCTCCAGGATCAGAAGGCCACTGGTTTGAATCCCAGACCAGTAGGTTGTCCTGAGGTACCCTTGAGCAAGGTACCGTCTCCATCACTGCTACCCGGGCGCTTTCAATTGCTGCCCCCTGCAGAACGTGTGCATGGTATGTATGCAGAGGCTGTATTTCGTCGTGGTTCACTGTGTGTTGTGCTGCGTTTCACAATGACAAGAATAGTCACTTAATTAACCTATATATGTATCAGGATGTACAGTTTTTGGCAATATATGATATGGAAAATGTAATCGATCTCTGTTTTGATTGGCTGACTTCAAAAGCAGTCCTGTCTTCAATAAAATGGGCAGGGATGTGTGTACTGTGTATTGATCCACCTCTCATTTCTTTATATTTTGTAGGAAAATGAGACAATAGCTGCAGCCACTTGTGCCAAAATAAGTAAATACAGCCTGCAACAAAAAGAGGGTGTGTATGACTCTAACCTGCTTTAATGTTCTCCGGTTCTCCAGGACGTTCCTAAGCTCTCTTTTTTTTGGACATCGGCTGCCTTTTATTTTGTTCTTTGTGCAGATGATCTCACGGTTCTGCCTCCGAAACTGCTCAGTTTGGACTGAAAATGAGAACCAAAAACATCTCTGTCCACCAGGAAGGAGAACTGATCCTGAACAGTACATTAAAAAAGTGTGATAGAAAAATGACTTTCTGCACAATACTGTATGTTCTTCACAACAGAGTATTTGTATAATTGCATTTTCATAAACAGATGAACTGGATTTTATATTTGAAGCATTGTTTACATGCTCCTTTAAGCTCCTTCATTTAAAGAAGACATGATTTGCCCCTTTTATGACCTTTGACCTGTATCTTTTAATGCCAGTTAATAGGGTGCACTAAGAAACTAAAAGGAAATGGGCAGTTTTTGAACTACATTTGTCAGAGTGCACTTAATCTAATGAGAGGGAGAAGGCTTCATTCAGGGGTTATTTGTTTCATTGTTTTAAGCCTTGACAGAACAACTCTCTAAGTTGCAGCCCTCCGTCCCGGCGTGGGTATATATATCAAGTGCCTTGTCTGGTAGATTGAATTAAATCAGCAGCGTAAATCCGTCAGTGTAATGGCGGCAAGGAGTGTAATGGTGGAAAGATTGGCCAGGGAGGCAGACCCAGACACAGGGTGACACGGCGGCAGAATGCAGCAGCAGCGGACGCCAAAGGCAATACCCGTCACAAAAATTAGCCACCTCACCCTTGGATCTCTTTCCATGCTCTCCAGCACCTCTCTGCTTTCCCTCAGCTCATCGCCATGATGGAATTTATAAGGGCCTAATTAACTGAAGACTTGCATGCCCTCTGCGAAGAAGTGCACACACAAAATCCCCTACAATAAAATCAACAGACAGGAGTGATATAATTAAACACTCTGTCAATGCTTTAGAGGATCAGAGTTATAGTTTAATTACTTGGAGAGAGATCCTTCATGTTTCCCATTTTGGATGCTTGAGTAAGCCGTAGGACCACGGGGTTTAACCTTTAGAGGACCTCCAGTATGGATCTGTGTGAATCCCCATAGTAACTAAAAACATCACCTTATTTGGAAGTCTTGGGTGATTTTGCAAATTCCAGGCTTCAGACAACCACACCATGCAAAGCATTATGTGGGCTTAAAATGAAATCACACAAAAAAAAGCATTTAAAAATGATCTGCTTTTGAAGTAATGGTGAAGTGAAAGTGACTACTTGTCATTGTGGAACACAGCACAGTAAACCACAACGAAATGCACCCCTGCTTTTCACCCATGCACACTAGGGGCAGCTATTGAAAGCACCCAGGGAGCAGTGATGGGGACGGTACCTTGCTCAAGGGTACCTCAGGGCAACCTACTGGTCTGGGATTCGAACCCCCTTCTGAGCCTTGGGCAACTCCACTGCCCCAGTGTTGCAGCATGATCATGATAAAAACCGATCATGATCATTTTCTGATTTTTTTTTTTATTTGATCATTTTTTGATGATTAGTTAATTAGATAATTAAACTCCTAATGAGTGTAAGATTGTCTACATTGCAAATGGCTAAAGCCTTGAATTTTTTTTAAAACAACACTAATGCAAAAATATCTAAATATCCTGATTTACTTAGGAGTTTTGCATCTATAATTGATTAATTAGGAGAAAATCAACATCTGCAAAGTATTTATGTCTTCTTCTTCTTCTTCTTCTTCTTTTTCTTTCGACTGCTCTTGTTTAGGGGTCACCACAGTGGACCATCTCCATTCCTTCTGGTCCTCTGCATCTTCCTGCTTCAAACCAAATTTTCACAAACTCTACAACCATCTGACCATCAGCATTCCTCTCCTGATACCATACCTACCCATCACCTCCTCATCAGCTCTGTTCCCTTCACCAACATGTCCATTAAAATTTGCAACGATCACCACTCTTTCTCCCCTGGGTACACTCTCTATCACTTCATCTTACTCACTCCAGAATTCTTCTTCAGAAACTCTTCTTCCATCTCACAACCAACTTGTGGGGCATAAACACTAACAACATTCATCATCACACCTTCCAACTTCAAACTCATCACCCTCCCTGACACCCTCTTCACCTCCAAAACACTCTCCACACACTCTTCCTTCAGGATAACTCCTCCCCATATCTCCATCCATTCACACCATGGTAGAACAGTTTAAACCCTCCTCCAGTACACCTGGTCTTACTACCCTTCCATCTAGTCTCTCACACACAAAATATCAACCTTCCCTCTCTCCATCATATCAGCAAAGCATTTATACAATTGTGTATTTTTCATTGTAAAATGCTTAAAAGCAGCATCATTTTTACAGGAAGCTGATTAGCTCATTTGAATATTATACCTTTATCCAAAAAAAACAAAACAAAAACAAAAAAAAAAAAACAAAAGGCTGCAGCCTTTTGCAACAGAGGGGTTGGTTTTTTACTTTGACAGCCTACGCATGCTCTGGCAGACAAATAGCCTGGACCATGTCAACAGCCATTATGTCATTATTCAATTATAAACTAGATGATAAACATATTTTGGCTCAAGGATTGAAGCAGAGTTGCCCAGTGCTGTAACAGATTGGCAACAAGGCCACTGCAGTGATTTGCTGTGAAAGATGGCACATTATTCACTTGGGCACTGAGTGCTGTGAGCTTCAGGGTTTGATCTTGACGAAGATCTTACTCATGACAAAGGAGACAGAGACAATGTGGTGACCACTCATGAATGATTTGCTTTTTACTGTCGGGGTAAATCGGCATAAACCAAGGAGCCAAACAATTCAAAATTTTTCCTTGAAGGTGTGTAATTAACCAAATTTGAATTCTGAAGCATGCATGTAGAGCTTGCGCAACACTATTATTTTTATTTAGATAGATTATTTAGATTTGTGAATATAATAACATTCATTTAGGGCTTTGATGCTGAGTGAGAGCTTGTGTTTCCATACTTATTCCTGATTTTCTCTATTTTTGCATATTTGTCTTAATGATTAATGATTTGATTAATGGTTTTGGATTGTTATATAAATTGCAACCAAAGACAGAAAGAAAGCAACACAATACATAGTTTTTTAAAGATCATTACATCTATTGAAGGACAAAAAGTTATTTGCAGAATTGCTTTTCTTCATCTAAATTCCAGGGTTTTAGATCCTCATTGGGGTTCAGATCTGGACTTTTATTTGGCAACTGCAAAAAATCCATTTCTTTCGTGCCATTCAGAGTTTATTCTCATTTTAACAACCTATGCGGTATAAGGTGAAACCAAACAATGTCCCTCCAGGACTGTGGGGCAAAACAATACTTTACTATAAGTGTGGACAGGATTATAAAGAGTGCAACAAGAGACAACAAAAAGCAGAAAAGCAAGAGTAAGTGATTAAAAAGAACAGGACAGGAGACATAAAGAGGAAAATGCAATCTTGTGTCTAAGGCGCTGGTGGCCTAGTGGACTAGGTCCCCGGATCGGAAGGCATCGGGATCAAATCCCTTAGTAAGTTGCCCCGAGGTACCCTTGACCACGGTACCGTCCCCATCGCTGCTCCCCGGACGCTTTCAATAGCTGCCCCCTGCTGCACATGTGTGAGTTTATGGGTAAAATGCAGAAGTTATTTGTAATTTCGTTGTGGTTCGCTGTGTGCTGTGCTGTGTACTCACAATGACAAGCATAGTCACTTTCACTTTATACCGTATTCCAGCAGCAGTGTCAAATGCATGGGAGTTAATACGGGAATGCAAATTTCATCAATCTGTCTGTTCTGTCAAATAACCCCAGCACAAACGCTTATCGATAACAGCACACTACCACCATCATGTTTGACATGATGTTCTTATTGTGAAATGCTTTCCAAAAAAGTTCCCAAGTTCACAGAACATTGTTTCGAAAAGCTTATGTGTCCTACAGTAGAGTGTTTTCTGTTTTCTGGCAAATATGAGATTTTTTCTTTCTTGGCAAGGATACCATTGCTTCTCAGTGTCTTTTCTTAAGGTGAAATGGTGGACTTTATCTGAGGTGAGCAGGGCCGGTAGCTCTGTGGATTTGGGTTTTATGACTTCTAGAATTAGTTCTCTCTGCTGTTTTGGGGGACTTTTACTGGTTACATGGAGACATTACTACAGTGAGAGTCAGACACAGATTAATGTGAGGATGGGACTAAATGCAGAAACTAGCTGGTATTTGCTTTAGCTGTGAAAGTTTGTGTTAAAATGATTAAGTGAAAGTGAAGTGAAGTGAAAATGGCTACTTGTCATCGTGAAACACAGCACACACTGAGAGGCAACCTCTGCTTTTCACCCAGAGGACAGCTATTTAAAATACCTGGGAAGCAGTGATGGGCACGGTACCTTGCTCAAGGGTGCCTCAGTGTAACCTACTGGTCTGGGATTCAAACCTATGACCCCCTGATCCTGGGGCCAACTCCCTAACCACTAGGGAACCTCATATTAGATCTATTATAAGATGAATTATTATAATAGCAGAATCTTTTCAAACCAGAATTTAACTAACATTCTTGAAACTTTTGAGACTTTACGTTGCTGGAAGTTCTGTTAGATTCAGCAGAGCTGGCAGAAATGAAACCTTGCTGCATCTAAACTAATTAAATGCGCTTAATTAGTTCAATGGGGACAATCACTTTTTCCCACGGTGTTGGCTAACTTTTCCATAAAAAAAAAAAAAAACAAGAAACAAAAAAACCAGCTTACTGTATTTTGTGATGACACGCATTCAGTTTTGTTCACAGGTCTGAATTAAATGGGACACAAAAACAGCGAAGAAGTCAAAGGGAACATTTCCATTTCATTCATCACGTTCCTGTAGATACTTAACATTTTATACATTAGAGCCTTTTAACAAGATCTAATCTCCCGTTGTTAAAGACTGAATCCTCTTCTGAGAAAATGAAAAGGAGTGAACAGAAAAAAGATGTGAAATGCTCAGTGTGACAGAAGAAGGAACCTGAGAGAAGAAGAAAAAGTACAGGAGTGCAGAAGCCGCCGAAGGAGGAAGTGCAGGTTTCAAACGAGCCTGCAGAAGAGAGAAAAATGAAAAATGAGACACTGGGAAATAAGCAGGAGTTACAAGAGGGGGGACGAAAGTGGGAGGAAGAAAGGGACGGATAAAAAAAAGTGAAAAAATGGATGAGATGATTCAAACAAAACGTCGGTTCTTGTGCTTTCACAGATCTGGTCCGAATGGGAGTAACTGAGAAGGGAGGAAGAGATGACACTGAATTTAATGGCAGAAAAAAACGATGCTAACTGTTGCGAGAGAAAGAAACAAAGCGGAGAAGGAGAAAATGTACATGGGAAGAATGAGAGACTCAGGAAATTGCACAGAATCAAAAGTAAGGAGAGAACTGGGTCTGGGAATAGCGGCGCGGGAGAGTCAAAAAGGTGGCGCTTAGCAAAGGACGGTGGGTAAAGTGGATGGCGAGGGAAAGTCGGGGGAATGGATTGTTGTTTTGTAATCTGAGTCAGCTTTTCCTCACTGCCTACCTGGAGGGAGCTGATCATTGTGGTAACTGACAAAAGGCAGCACCCACGGAAGTGTGGATGAGGCAGAGCCTGTGTGTGGTGCTGGAATCAAACTCAGAAGGCTTATTGGTCGTGACTCCTCGCCGTTTTATCGTCATGTCTATGGTGGCAGCTACTTATGGAGCGCTCCGGCGAGCTGCGCCGCATTCTGACAGCAAACTGTTTCCAAATTAGTGTCGGTGCAGTCGGCAGAGGCGTCGCAGTTTGGAAGTAATGAGAGCCCCGCACATCATAACCTCTCCATAACCCTCCATTAATGGCTAATGTTTGAGATGAGCCTCTACACTGAACACATGAAAACAGAGATGGGGGTCGGCCTTGAGAACACCGCTGGCTCTCTCGGGGGGAATGATGGATTTAATTTTTGTGGCCATGGCCAAAGAGATCGGGGGGGTGGGACAATAGTATTTTGGGATTGACACGGGAGTCAATTCCCAAATAGGCCAATGCAGGACCCGTGCTGTGATGCAGATAACAGCTTTACTTTCTTATTATTTATGAGGAGATTAACAAGATCCACTGCCAAAGGCCATCTTGCAAATTTGCTGGGAAATGCAGAGAGTCATTGCTCTGAAATTGAGGTTATTTTCATTTTATGAAGCTACTCAAATGTAATGACATGTTTATACACATTTAATTACACAAACTTATAAACTGCAGCTCTGTCTAAGCATTATGGGTCAGCGGTGGACTGGTTTTTAGGGAATAGGCCCCAAATAGTTGGTTGTGGGTTCGAGTCCCAGACCGGTAGGCTGCAATGAGGTACCCTTGAGGCAGGTAGTGTCCCCATCACTGCTACCCTGGTGCTGGATATGCACTGTGTATTTGTAACATTTTAACATTGAGACACTGTTTTATGTTATTTTCTTGCATGCAAGTGTAAATTCTATATATAATCCTTCTTTTTCTTTTTATTGTCAGCTTATTACCAAAGTCACCACAAAACAGATGAACTGTGATAAACTGGCAAATATCTCAATCACTATGTGAACCGTTCAGATTTCGCAAGCAATGGTCAGAAATAAAATCTGCGCTTTATTGTCTGAATCCATCCATTCGTGGGTTCGAGTGGTTCAGACTGGATATCTATGACTAGAGCCGCTTTACGTATCTACATTTTTGATGTTGTGCACTGAATGAAATGACGTAAGGTTTTTAAAACTAACTACAACAGCAGGAAATCCTGTCCCACTTTGAGCTCATTCTGTCAAAAGTGCTATGACTCCCCTTTCAAACGATCCCAGCTCCATGTATCACTCAGAACCTTTCACATTTCAGCTTTTGACAGCACATGTCTGAGACGGGCTCCTTGTCTGATGCCTGAATGTGAATTGGTTTCCACATTTTCCAGGCTTGTCCAGATTTGCAATCTGCTACTTTCCCCCTCCTCTCCACAGTGGTTTGCTCCAGGCGTACATGCATCGTTTCCTCCAGCAGTTAGGGATGAGACTGAGCAGGCATGCCGAAGATGAGGCCTGGATGTTGGGCTTTGTGTGTGTGCACTGATCCAGAAGATGTCGGGATCACATCACATAGGGACACAAGCTTCCCTGCATTGCTCCCTGCTCCCTTCCACAAGCTAAAGGTCTGGCAGATACACGTAATTTATGCGTGTCAGAGCCTCGTGCTACATGCATATAAATGCAAATCAGCCTTACAACGAAGTCCAGGCCTGGCTGCAGAGCAGAAGGTACATTAGGAGGGAAATTACACTGTTAAATAAAGGGTTTAGTTAAACAAGCCGGCCGTGAATGAAGCGCGAGTGCCAGAACGTTTTCATTGCCGTCCTCATTATTTCTCTCCACAAAAAAAGCTTGAGATTGTAAACATTCCCTGCCCTCAGTGTTTGGCACAGACTTGTGCCACAAATGTGAATCGCCATGGTAACGGAAAACAGCTCCTTATATGGAAGTTCCAAGGGTGTGTCGCGAAGGACACACTGCGCTTCGTTTGGTAGAACTAACATTATTCTTGAGTTTAAATTGTGCAAATTTGACCACTTTTGTATTTAATTAAAATTTTACATTTAAATCCCTGCATCTGAAGCTCTATTATGTACTATGCAAATGTCTTGAGCCGTGGGAAAATAGTTGCATAATATATGCATGTAAATACTAACAGTTTGGATAACCAGCTTTAAAGTCAGATTTTGGCATGGCCAAAGTTATTCTTCAGCACAGCCTCTTTTAGACGACCTTTCTTGTCGTTTCTTTAAGTCATCTTCAGGACCAGTTCTCCATGCTTCTTGAAGGACGTCCCAAGCTCTTCGAAAGTGAAAGTGACTACTCTTGTCATTTTCTTGTCACACAACAAAATTAGACATCTGCATTTTACCCATGCACATACGTGCTGCAGGGTGCAGCTATTGAAAGCACCTGGGGAGCAGTGACGGGGACAGTAGCTTGCTCAAGAGTACCTCAGGGCATCCTACTGGTCTGGGATTCGAACCTTCTGATCCTGGGGCCAACTCCCTAACCACTAGAACACCGCTGCCTCTTCTTTCGACATCGTCTGCCTTCAGTTTTCTGTTCTATGGGGAGATGATCCCACACTTCCTCTTAAACTGCTCAGGTTCAGGGACGGTCAGGAAGCCTGGAGAACTGTTCCTCAACAATGCATGAAATGCTGTCTCTTTGGAAGCAACATATGAAGAAATGTGGTGGCTCAAGATATCTGTGACGTACTGTATTTTATAATCCTTCTTAAGATGAAAAAAGGATACAAGATGCACAGTAATAAAAATGGGCCTACATGCCCTGGTTTCGGTGCAGGCTTGAAGGACAGACTGATACCTGTTTGTAGCAGCTGTGGATCCCCTCATATTGCTTACAAAATATGAGGTACAGGTCAATATTAATGTTTCCTCCTGGCACTTGCCAACCCATGCATCATAACCTGCTCGGTATTCTCTTCAGGGTCTGAACTATTTCGTGATGAAATCGTAATGCCACAAGAAGATGGCAGCTCTTCTGCTACCCGTTATCTCCAGCCTAGCATGCCAAAGTGTTTTTTCCACCTCAGTGATGAGTCAGAGTTAGGCAAATACAGTGTAAATCTGGGCAGCCACTTTCACTGGATGAAATGTTGCCTGCTTTATCTGGAGGCCTATTGTGGCATGATTGCCTGGGCTCCCCCTAATCCACCGCAGGAGCGTGGGCTGGCAGATTGGGCTTCCGTGAAAAGGGAGGTTGAGGGGTGCTCCATCCAGGAGACGCAGGAGATGCAGGCTGCCAGCACAGCAACTCCAAAGGGAGTCTAGGAGGATTTGGCATGGCACAGAGAAGTGGCAAAGGTTCACACACAGAAGGCAAGAAACAGTCCCAGCCTTTATGATGGGCATGAAGGTGCTTAGCAAGCATCTTATCTTAAGCCACAACTAAATCTTTCCAAAAAAAAAAATCGCACCTAACTTTCTAAAACATTTCCTCTTTGGTCCTTTTCCAGCAGGAGCCTGTTTGCTTGACTTTCTAAGCATGCACTGCATTCTTGGCTCTCAGACGGATTTCATTAATGTTTAACAAGGGAGGAAACAGAGGCAGAACCACACACATTTCCTCAAGTTTCACTGTACAAGCAGCCTGGTCAATAATTAATGGGAGTTTCATGACATGAGGGAGGAGCAGCAGAGTGGCTGGATTAAGGAGAAGACACGCTGTGGTTTTGCCTCTCACACATTGTGCGCCTGGCTAGCTTTCACTCTGCCTCTCAGATGAGCAAGATGATGCTTGAAAGCTGTGAAACCGTGAAACATTTGCTCTTTATCTCAAAGAAATATGGAGATATTTTTGTCACTTTGCTCTACGCTGATCAGATACAACCTTGCATCCACTGATGGGTGAAGTCCATTGATTATTTTTTACACCTTTCAACAGGTGGGATAAATGAGAACAGTTTTAGAAGT
This sequence comes from Hepsetus odoe, assembly GCA_017165825.1. Lineage (NCBI taxonomy): Eukaryota > Metazoa > Chordata > Actinopteri > Characiformes > Hepsetidae > Hepsetus > Hepsetus odoe. The sequence continues at coordinate 3,106,065 of CM029379.1, forward strand.
TTGGAAGGAGGATAAACGAGTCAAGAACAGGAAATAATAGAACCTGTTCCGTGGCACAGTGGGTAGCTCAAGTTCCTCACAGCGAGAAGGTCCTGTGTTTGATTCCCATATGGGACAGTCCTGGCCTAATCTGTGTGGAATTGCCTTGTTCTCCCCGTGTCTGCATGGGTTTCCTCTAGGAGCTCCAGTTTCCTCCCACCGTCCAAAGACAAGCAGGAGGATTGGAGATGCTAAATTGGCCGAAGGTGTGAGCGAGCGTGTCTGTGTGTTGCCCTGCAATGGACTGGTGACCTATCCAGGGTGTTTTCTCTTTTTTCACCCTGTGAGAGCTGGGATAGACACCAGCGACCCCTGTGACCTTAATTAAGGCAAGTGGCTCAGAAAATGAGTGAGTGAGAGAGTGATCAGGTTTATCCTGTTTTCCATCCATCCATCAATCCATCCATTTTCTGCCGCTTGTCCCAAACGGGGTCGCGGGGGAGTGCTGGTGTCCAACCCAGCGCTCACAGGGCGAGGACGGGGGACGCACCCTGGACAGGTCGCCAGCCCATCGCAGCCTGTTTTCCAGAACATCATATTACTTGTTGGAGAAAGATGCTCGTCCATTTATCCACTTATTTATCATCTATGGCATTATTTAAAAAGATATCTTTTAGATCCATTCTTTTAATCCATTTTTACACATAAACAGAAGGTGGTTCAGCAGTTGCACATTTTGAACAATTGAACCCATCATACATGAGTTAAAGAAACCTAAAGAAGCCTCTGTGCTGTTTCCTAAATCTTTCTGCCTTTCTGCTCGCCGTCGTCTCACCTTTGCCGCAATGCTCTATTACTGCTGGGGGACTGAGCCGTTGTGGATCCAAAGTGGATGACCAAAAGGATAAATGTATTGGGTGACCTTTATGATGAAAATCTTTACTCATCCCATGACATTGACAATGTTCTCTGTTCCGTTTTCATTTTTCTTTTTTATTTGGCTTTTCTTTGCAGAACTAAATGTCTACTGCATGTCTCTCTCTTACACTGCAGAATGCTCACAACAAAGATGATGATCCCAAATGCAACATTTTTACTAGGAACACATACAAATCACAATTTTAAAATGTCATTTTATTGATATTTATGAAGATTACCAAAGATTACCATCATTACTGAGCAGTAATCAAACAGCAAAACCGGAGCACGAGTGGCAGTGTTACCAAGAAGAGAAAGTGACCAATGTGTTTCAAAACCAATATAAAGTTGTTCAGAGTAAAAAAACCAGCTGAGTAAACCACTTAGGGCAGTGTGTTCTGTAGGTAGAAACCCCAGATGCAGTGAGTGAGTGAAGGTCTAAAAAAAAGTGTCAAAGCTCTCAGAGCTTGTGCATTTATCTTAGATATTCAAGAAACAAGGTAATAACTGTTTGCTCTGTAGCCAAGGCAACCCAACATCACCCTGATCATGAAACTCACAACAGAAAACACTACACAGAAAGTGGTTTTCCTCTAAATCTTTTTAGACAAAGCTTCGGTCATTTCTGATCATGATCGAGACACAGAGACTGAAATGCTGCTGTAAATAAAAGCTAAGAAATTGGCCAGATTTGTTTCTAGCAGCATTCCAGGAGACTGAGAAGCATTTATTATGGGCTATTAATTTTCATCCACACCTCTATTAAATTTTCTGTATTTTTAATGCATTGTTGAGGAAGCTCTCCAGATCTTCCTGAAGGACAGTGTTGTTGTCTCTCATTTTCAGTTCAGTCTCTGTACCTGAGCAGTTCTCCAGATCTTCCTGAAGGACAGTGTTGTTGTCTCTCATGTTCAGTCCAGTCTCTGTACCTGAGCAGTTCTCCAGATCTTCCTGAAGGAAAGTGTCACATTTACATTTGCGGCATTTAGCAAATGTTTTAGTGTTTTAATGTTTGATGTTTGAGCTTGAAAATGACCCTAAGAAAGAGCAATCATCCCACAAATACTAATAGCTTACATAATATATTTTGGAATATAGTACGTAATATATTTACTCATTTAGCAGATGGTAATGGTACAGTGTATGAGCTGAACAGAGGAAGCGGTGTCTGTTAGAGGTTAGGAGAGAAGATGTTCTCAAAAGAGATATTTCTTCTTGAAGGATGAAAGAGAAGCTCCTGATCTGCTCCTCCACCATCGGGGAACCCAGAATGAGAACAGCGTGGACTGAGATTGCCTTGTGTAGGAATGACAATGCCAGGCAACGTTCCTTAGAGGAGCACAGTGAAGGAGAAGGAGGAAAGCCTGAATGAGTTTAAACAGCTGGGAGCAGATCCAGATGTCACGCTGTAGGTGAATGACAGTGACTTGAATTGGATTGGGGAGGCCGTGGGTAGCCATTTGAGGTCAGTGAGTATTGGAGTGAGCTTTGGTTGATCGAACATCAGGTGTGCTGCCCTGTTCTGGACCATCTGAAGTGGTTTCATATCAGCCTTTCACAAGAGGAATATTAGCTCCATGTCTTTCACAGGACTACTTTCATTAAATGTTTACTGGAAGGTTGGTAAGCATGAAGTGCTCATCTGAGGCCCTTCCACAGCATCTCTACTGGGCTCAGTATCAAGGACATTTCACAACATGAATGTGTTCAGTCATTCTGATGTGGAATTGGTTTTCTATCAATGTCTTGCTGCATCACTAGATTACATTTCACTCCAGCTCAAAGTGCAGGTAAACAGTCTACCAGTTCACAGATACTCAACAGGATTTGTGCTTTTTAATAGCATGTTGTCCAGCAAAACATCCCCAAGTCCATCCCACTTCCACCACTATGCTTCAAATTTCAAATCATTTTCCTACTGTGCAGATTTAAGGAGACTTGTTATCAGAAATATATACTTTGGTCTGTTTTCTCATAGAGCGTTATCCAAAAAGGGGAGGCTTTTAGGTAAGTAAGGGATGGTTTCCAGATTGAAAGGGACAGTTCCCCATGAGGACAGCCTTCAAAATAGAGTCTGTCCCTAGAAAATGGGTCTAATTTAGAACCTTTGGTGACCTTTTGGGTTAACTACATTCAAGCCTGGCTGCGTTTTTATGAGTTGACTTTTATTACTGATCAAAACTGTTTCATAATTAATCTAAATGACTTTTTCAAGACATTGATCATTAATAAATGATATTTGTGTCAGATAAGGTTTCTTTGTCTAAATGAATCAGTTTGTTTGACGATAGAAAAGTATTCAATGTATTATAGCCATAGCTTACAGCTACGTATCTTACATCCTTATCAATGCATGTATGTCTGTATTTATACTTATGTAAGGCATATCAAGTCCTGTTGTGTACGGGATTACTCTATTAATCTCTGAAATTATTTTTCTTGCCTATGCTTGTTGGCCGCATGATCACAGGATCGGGGGTTCGAACCCCTTCCCAATAGGTTGCCCTGAGATACCCTCGAGCAAGGTGCCGTCCCCGTCACGCTCCTCCCTGCGATGGGCTGGCGACCTGTCCAGGGTGTGTCCCCAGTCCTCGCCCTGTGTGAGCTGGGATGGACTCCAGCACTCCCCCGCGACCCCGCTTGGGACGAGCGGCAGAAAATGACTGACTGACTTGCTTTTGTAATTCCGTGATACCTTAAGTTTTTCCAAAAAAATCCATCCTGATCTTACCATTTGTGGGCGATGATTCCATGTGACCATATATAAGATTTATGAATTGGGTTTTTTTCGTGATCACGTGTTTTTTTTTTTTTTTCCGACACTTCATTTGTGAAATGTGACTTTTCGGATAGAAACAGAGTTTATATTTCTTTCGGAGAAGCTCTTTGAGTTCTTTGTAGTGCTTAATGAATGCTCATGTTATGCCAATGAATTTTTTCCCTGCACAATTTTGTTTTCAAGAATCGAGAGTGGATTCCAAAACATCTGCATAAAGTCTTGTAATGATAGACCCATGAGTCCAGGTTGAACCACAGTGTTTCCGAATGCCACATTGAGCCACATGCTAATTAGTGCCGCAGAGAGTTACACAGATTTCATAAAGACACTCCTCCAGGGAGTTCAACTAACGCTAAACTCCCCAAACTTCAGAGTGTGCTTCTGTCTTCTCTGACAGAAAGAGCAATGGGAACTGTCTTTAGTGGGGGAAACAAAGGCTTAGGCTGAGCTCCTGTGGGAAGCTCTGGCTTGATTTGAATCCTCTTTTTCCGGGGGTTGCTGTAGCTTCAGTGCCTCCTAAGCAGTTGCGAGAGACAGCTGCATAATTTTGCCCAGAGCTTCAACATACAGACTCAGAGAGAGGGAAGCATTGTTAATACGTTCACTTGTTTTGGATACGAGTCGAGCATCCTTCAAGATTTGCTGTGAGAGATGGAGAGCCTCACTGTTTTAACCGTGGAAAAGCAACCGTTCAGCTTCCAGCATTCATTTCCTTCCACTGCAGCAGGACTCTCAGGACAAGACAACGATGAAGTAAACATATTGATGTTGTATATTTCTTCACAAAACCGGGTTTTATGTCCATTCTGAAATGAAGTGATAATGCAATCCATATTTTCTAAATCAAATCTCCCTCATTTCCAAGTTCTTGGTATTTATTTTAGTTGGAGACACCGAATAAGAAAAAGATCCCACTTAGAGTCTCATTGTACTTTCTCTGCAGATCTCGCAAACCTCAAGGCTGAAGTCTCAGAGTTCAATTCTCAGTCAAGTCTTAAATCTCTAATCATCAAAGACAAGGAGACAGAGGTTAAGCCTAGTCTTGGATTGCCCAAGAATTTGAATGAACATTGAAAGGAAAACATAGTCCTGAACTAGGCTTAATCCATGTACTGGAAAGCATCTTATTACGCAAAAAAGTAGTTTTATCTGACTGTGTTTTATATCATGGCATTTCACACTGGCACACCCTTGTATGTTTTTAAAAACATGATTTAATGCATTATATCTGATGAAATATCTCCCACATGAAAGGGCCAGTTAGCACAATTCAGTGAATGAAAAAATAAGAATTTGACATGACCTTATTTATGTCTTGATTTTGAACCCAGGACAGATGGCTCAGAATAAAGATCGGGAAGGGGTTGCTTCAGGCTTTAATTTTGCTTCATATTCAGTCATTTTCACGAGGATTTGCTTTGCAGGATCAATGTCTCTCCGCTGATTCAGTTTCAACATCAGCCCATTTACAGGAAAACAGAAGGTATATTAGTGGTTTGGGACGAGGCCGTGGGTTTGAATCCCTGGTTGCCCTAAGGTAGCCTTGAGTGAGGTACCATCCCAAACACTGCTCTCTGGCCACTGTCTAAAAAATACACATCCAATCACTGAATCAGAACTTCATATGAGTATCAAATCAGATCACAGTAAAAAATCCTTCTATATGACATTTTTATTGATAATTTAACAGAATGCATACATTTTATGCAAATTTGTATGGTTTTCATGTCTAGATTTTCATCAGTTTTATTAGATTGTTCTGACTTGGTACCTGTCTAGATGAACATGAGTTTTATTGTGTACACTTGTGATAAAAAGGAAGTAAAGCTAAAGATAGGAAGATATTCACTCCTTTGATTCTGCTTCATAAAACACCCTAAATGTGGCCAATATTGTCTCCTGAAACTCAGAATGTGCAATATGTCGGCCAGATGAGCCTTCCTTTGGTAGTGATTACCCAAGCAGCTCTTTGATTAGGCCGTGTCTCATCATTTGCACTGATTGAGGGAACAAGCCACTGAATGACCCCTTTATCTGGCTCCATCTTTTCTCAGATGTCTCACAGTGACCATTTCTGCACTGAGGCAATGGCCATCATTGCCCCTGTGATGCACACTGAGCTTGCTCAGGTGGAAAGGAGCAGAACATGCAGTACTAAAGACATTTTCTAACAACCTACTCTCCTGTTCAGTTCACTTGATATAATGCAGAGTCAGAATGACCACTCTCTCTCTCACTCACTCATTTTCATAGCTACTTGTCCAAAATGAGGGCCCTGGATGCTGGAGTTTATCCCAGCTCTCACAGGGCGAAAGGCATGGAAACACTGCGGACAGGTTGCCAGGACATTGCAGGGCAGACATGCAGACAAACACACTGACACTTGACACACTGCCCACCTGAGGGGCATGTCTTTGGACGGTGGGAGGAAACCGGACCTCCCGGGGGAGACACGGGGAGAACATGCAAACTCCACACAGAAAGGTCCTGGAACGTCCCACCTGGGAATCGAACCCAGTGCTACCTACTGCACCAACGTGCCGCCCACAGCATGATCAAAGAATCAGAAAATGCTTCATATGGATTGTAATCCTGTATCTCTTGGCCTGTATCTCATCAGTATCTAAAAAAAACACCATCCTTCTTGTTTTCTTTTTACAGAGGATGAATGACACTTTTTGGTTATATGGACATCATCACTACTGTCCAAGAAACTGTAATTCATTTTATAAAATGTATTTATTCATAATAAATCCAATCATAAAAGTCTATGTCATTATAAATAAAGTAGCTATTATTTATTGATTGATTTATTTTTATGTTTTTTTTTGTTAATTAAACAACCAATCAATGTATGTATGCATCCATTCCTTTCATTTTGTTATATTGTGCCATTTTCTTTCTTCTCTTTTTTTTTTTTTTGCATGTGTACATTACATCCTCAGGACCCCAGTAATGTTTGTTTAAATTTTCTACACCAAAAAAGTCATTAATTCATTAATTATTACATGGTTATTTTCTAACACACAAACACACAATAAATAAATACAAATCAGAGATTGAGTTGGCTGAACTGGCACACTGTCCAGGTAAATGTCAATATGTTTATATGTAAATACGTTAATAGGTGAGAATATATAAACATGCCCAGGCTCCTTTGCTCTTTAGTTTCCATTCTTTAACTAAATGGACTAAAATAGATCTAGAAACTGCAACAATGTTACCATGTCTTTACATTTTCATGTAAATAAAGGTATTTTTTCTATGATATGGACCAGAAGGTGAGACTGAAACAGATCTCACTGACAGCTGATCTCATTATGACTTGGTGACTGTCATTCCTGAATGATCACTCGTTTGCTGGCAGTGCTTGACTTGCATCAGCTGTGAGTGACATGACTCTTATTCTGTAGCTCAAGTGTACTTCACTTCCTGTAACACAGCCAGTCACCTGTCAGTGACAGGGGCTCAAATCAATTGCAAATGACAAATTACATATTATATACAACACACACACACACACACACACACACACACACACACACACACACATATATATATATATATATATATATATATCTTATCCAGAGCAACTTCCGTTTCCTAATTACTGGGACAGTCTCCCTGGAGCAAAATGGGGTTTAGGGTTTCAGAAACCCAGTGGTGGATGTTGGATTCAATCCTGCAACCTCTTGATCTATAGGTGAATATCCTACCACTAGATCATAACCATCCCCAATGTGTGTGTGTGTGTGTGCCTATTCCCAACCCTAAACCTAACACATATTTTTCAGCAGAGTTTGTTAGCAATGAATGTATCTGCATATCGTCTATTTGAGATCATCAAAATAAAACGTTTGCTCATGAATTCATTCTGAAATTGAAGCACATTTGAAAACACATTGCGAGAAACAAAGTTATCAAGTCCAATTATCTGGCGAATTTGGAAATTGCTATAACATTTTACATCACACATAGTAGAAATACACAAAGCTGTTGGAACCGTAGTAACATTGAAAAAGTGGAAAAATTCAGGCTTTTTAGGCTTCTCTGCTAAAATATGTGCATTTTATATATTTGACTGCATTTTGTGACCTTACAGAAATGAATATTTCCCTGTAATGCTGATGCAGTCCCAGATTCTACACTTTGTAAATGTGTGTATCAGCATTGGCATCTGCAGATACATGAAAAGTATTAGCTATGGGCATAGACTCACAATTCCCATATCGGTGCTTCCCTACAAAACTACTCATTGGTAATGTGGAAGATGAGTGAGAACAGTGTAGCTTATTATTATTCCACACAGCAAGATGCAAATGGGATGTCCTGTATGCTTAATCCTCAAATGAACCTTAAAACATACACCCACACAAACCCAAAGTGCAACCACTTTCCCCTTCTCGATCCACCCGTTATTAAAGCTCCCCCATGATTTTCTTAAGATTCTATACCAAGGATGTCTAAGGCACAGCAAATCAATGCAACGACTGACAGCAGCCCATCTGGAGTGGAGTGCAGTGCCAAAATCTGTGCCTCACCCACCTCTGGAGACAACAACATTACAGCATAACACTTTATGGACCTGGAGACAATCATATAATCATAGTGAGAACTGCACTTTGAACATTTTTGAATGGATTGATGTTCTTGTTATATGTGTGAAATAAGGTCAATGGAATGGAACAATCACACTTTGCTTTTGTTTTAGTATTTGCTTTTTTTTACACCACTATCGGCCAAAAACAATATGATATTTTGTACTTTTAAACACTTTAAAATGGATTATTTTCTAGTCAAGAAGAGAATCTAAAAGTAAAAGTAAAAATAGCTGCACAAAGTTGCAGCATCTCAGTTTAGACTATTTTCATCTCTCTGTCACATGCAGTATGTTCTGCAGTTTGAATGGCAAAAAGCCAAATTCAGACTTTTTTCCCATCTGAATTTCAGTGACATTTGTAAGTGGTTTCAAATCTGAAAGACATCTGATCTCTGAGCATGTAGGCACTTCATTCATGGGTGGTGGTTCCTGGCATCACAATGTGTAGCAAGAAAGCTGCTGCTACACATCATATTTTTTAACCTAAATATGGAGGACAGACATTTAGACCAACATATTTCATGTTGTAGTTTTAAAGTTTGCCTTTTAAAAGAGGCCATAATATATTATTTGAGCCTTTTTTGCAGCTTCCTTAGTTCAAGTTTGGATTTTAGGATTTTTAGGATTATATATGTATATGTGTGTGTGTAATGAATTGTTCATGTTCTAGGTGAAATATAGCACCTCCATCCTTTTAGATTGTCTTAGTCATTAAGGAAATGTGCCTAAGCTTATAGGAAGCTGTGCCTAGTCAGGCTACTCATGTGTTCATTGTTGCCATGGTAACCAGTATGGATATGTGAGCAGCTACAGTCTGGCCACAAAAACTGGTCTGAAAACTTGAGTCTACAAATCTGATTTGTTGTTCAGTATGAACAAAGTCCCTCTAATACCCAACAAAAAGAATGATGGCATTTGATGGGATTCATTTTTCAATAGCTGACGCTTAAAAAACTTGACTGATCAAACAGCCGTTGGTCCAACTGATATAAACAGCCTTAGTATAAAATGACAGGAAAAGATACAGGATGGCTGTTTTTTCATTAAGAAAAGGAGACATAAGGAAGCACCTCAGCCCTATAAATACCATTATACCATTTAACTGCAGCAATACATTGACAATTTAATGCAAATGGGCTGAGGGTTCAGTGCCTGTCCCCAGAAGTCTAAAGTTATTTACAACACAAAACAAACAACGCCGGTGTTCTATATTTTAGAGCTGAGGTTGCTGTTACATTTTTCAAGCCCTGCAGGAATGAATATCACTGTCCAATTTCCAGCATATTGCTTATGAAACTAATATACAGTGGAACATCTTTGCTTTATTGCCCTCATGTTGCGAGGTGCCAAAGTGGTAGGATCATTTGATGCCTGGAAACAAACAATAAGGAAGCAGCTCTTTGCAAACAGAGTGAAGGCTTTGGATGGTTTAATATGCTGAAAACGTGAACCTATAAAAGTAGCGACCAGGCTGGCCCATCAAGTCTGAATATAATGAGTCAGCTTGCTACTTAGCAGCTTCTCTGCAAACAGCCTTATATCTCTCTCTCTCTCTGCTGGAGCACAATGTAGGAAAATAAAATGTCCTTCTCTCTAGCTCTACTCTCGCTATCTCTCTTTCTTTTCCTTTAACCATTCCTCACTCACCAGCTCTCCCTTTCTCCCTCTCCCTTTCTCTCTCTCATTCTAAACGATATTCATATTTTCCTGGCACTGGGTGAGTCAAAACATGACCCAATAAGGATTTCTGCTGTAATTGCAGCCAATTTTTGTTTTTCTGAGCTGTCTCATTTTGAGCCTAATTTTAGCTCCCCAGCACTTGGAGCCTGTGTTCGAGCTGTTAACAGCAAGCTGAAGACAGCAGAGGTTGGCAATGTCAAGAAAAATAAATGTCCATCTCACCTGTTAAAAGAGGAAAAGCCAAAAGACACATAAAATAACGATAAGGTGGCACTTGATCAAGAGCAATTAAAACAACTAAAAAAATAGAGAATGAGAGAGAGAGAGAGAGAACTGGACACTTACTTTGCCAAAATCTGAGGGTGGGACTGAGGAAGAAAGACAAACAAAAGAGCTTCAGTGTACTAAATTCCTTTGTGAAGAGCAAGGATTGAGCACATCTGATATTATAATGTCTTGTGATCTCTTGTTCTTGTGAACAGAAAAGCCCTGGATTATGGAGCACGTATTGATTCTTTTTCTCCAAAAACAAAGCTAATGCTACACTGCGAACATGCCATATAACCCAATAATTCACCAGTTAAATAGGAAAATGTGCAAAATGAAGTGTTCCCAATTCTGCCTCAATGCACACTTGTTCTACACTTGTGTTTAAAAGCAGAAGAGTTGCTTACTAATGCGTGCACGCACACACACA
>CM029379.1:3133337-3140837 GCA_017165825.1 Hepsetus odoe
CATCCATCCATCCATCCATCCATCCATCCATCCATCCATCCATCCATCTTTTTATTCATGTATCCTCACTAGGGTTCAGGAAGTGCCGGAGCCCATCCCTGTATAAACACTCCCAGATAAACGTCCATCCTCTCAGTCTTAAATCTTTCAATATATTTCTCCTTTTTTAATTTAGTTTTTTCATCTCTACTATCCTTTTTTTTCACATCTGCAACAAATATGTAAAAAATTTGCCAACAGCTGTTGATCACCTTGCTGTACACGGTTCATACAACTTAATATGTGAGTCCTTCTCCTAATTGCTTCCAGTAACAACTCAAAATGATCTCCTGAGCTGCAGGCACTTATTATGTTCATCAGTTCAATTGCACTTGAGGAGGAGCTTTGAAGGTCAACAACCACATTCAGAATAGCCTTCGGATTCTCTGGATAAACAGTACTTTTCTTCTCCCTCCTTTTCCATTGTCCTTTCTGAGATCCCAGAAGTGCCGTGGAAGCTTGCCAGTCAGAAAGGTACGCACTCAAGACTAAATATGGCCGCTGTTCATTTCAATATACACAAGACGAAATCAAATGTGAGAGTATCTAAATTCAAAAAGCTATCCAGCCAAATGTGAAATCCTGCATTGCAAAATTACATTCATCCAGAAAAGTGTCCGTATTGACGCATGCTTTATATAATGTAAGGGGAAAACAATTACCTGATTTAATACAGATAAGATGTGGAGTATTACTACATCTCATAAACAGTGCCATTTATTTCATTGTACATCATTAAAACTAGCAAGAATTTATATGTATCATCTTAGAGGTAGGTGTTGACCAGGTCTTTATTGTCGGGTAGTGAAGGTGCTTACCCACAGAGCAGGTTGCTTCAGGTCACATCAATACCCATGTTGGATACTCTGAGGCCCAGAGCCACTATACATGTACTATATGTGCTGTATTCATAATTTTCAGTCAATAGATCAGCAATGCACATTGGAAAGGAAAAACTCTTCCAACACACTGCAATAAATTTTCCATCTGGTTCTCCATCCATCCATTTTCTGCCGCTTGTCCCAAACAGGGTCGTGGGGGAGTGCTGGAGCCCAACCCAGCGCAGCGCACACAGGGCAAAGGACACACCCTGGACAGGTCGTCAACCCATCGCAGGGAGGATCGTGATGGGGACGGCACCTTGCTCAAGGGTACCTCAGGGCAACCTATTGGGAAGGGGTTCGAACCCCCGATCCTCTGATCATGCAGCCAACACCCTAACTACTAGGCCACCGCTGCCCTGCCCAGCTGGTTCTAGCAACACATATTTTGATCAGCTATCAGAAAAAACAACAAAGATATAACAACAAACTGTAACATTTGGGCCCTTTCGATCCTTATACAGCATCAATATTTCAGTCACTGTAAGCAGTGAAGTTCCTGCCAGAGCTGCATTTTGACAGTCTCTGCATGTATCTTGTAGAGAATCCCTCCCTCTCCCTAGGAAGCTAATGCTCGGGAGATGAAAGACAAGAAATGATTCACTTTCAAAGTAAAATGCTAATTTTGGCTCGCTTCACCTCTCCCAACATCAGCTGTTAAGTTTTCCGATCATAAATGAACCTTCCCCTTGTCTAGATGAGTCCTTATTGAGCTTTCTCAGTTAATCATGTCAGAACAAGTTCATGAAAATGTGACTAAACGTACAATCCTAAAGGTTTTTGAGCTCGTCTCTCACGAAATGCTTTGCTGCAAAGATGCGTGAACCGCTCGTGTCCATTCTTTCATTCCCTCTCCAGAGACAGAGACACGTCAGCATACATCCACCATGTCCTCTTCTGGGCTTCGTTTCTCTGGGATTCTGTGAAAGCTCAGCATCACCGCTCAGTGTGTCCAGTTAAAAGTATTTGGCGTTTTGATGAATCAGGAATAAGTGGTGATCGGGGAAAAGCCCAGTTTTGTCCTCCAGGTTGGCAGTCCCTAAAAAAAAATGTCTAAAGTCACATGAAAAGTAGTTTAGCATGGAGCTTGAGGTTGGTTTTGGAACGTGTAGAAGCAATTAAGAGTGCAAGTCTACAAATAAAACACGGGCCATGACTGTTGGGCTCCTCTGTCAGGAAAACTCATGTTGCTGCTGAAATCTTGCAGTAAAACATGGCAAAGGCTGAGAAGGTCTGTGCAATTTCTGGCAGAGAAGCAACCCCCTGATATACTGTTATGACTATGGAAGACAAATCACTGTAGCTTCATTTACTTTCTGGTAAACAATTTAAACTCCTATTAAGGCGAAGCACTTAGAATAACTTTGCTTTCGATTATGCTTTCTGGCCTGTCCTTATCTGTTCATAGTTTTAGTGAAGCTGTTTGCTTGCTGATCCGTTTGGCCCTGCTAAGAAAATAAACAATAAATTGCTGGTTAAAAGTTCACCAGCACAGAAACCGGCCGAGCGTGGAAATTCAATCATGTGAATAAAAGCTTCCGTTTCAGACCTTTTAGTAGCGAGTGCGCCTCATGCTAACAACATAATGCACACTGCTGAAAATACACTGGTGCGAAACTAACTAGGGGTGATATTGAAACAGATTAATTAGGCGAATTAATTACCTTGCTGCTAATTGCTTGACACTGAACACAAACGTGAGATCATGAAATTTGCATCCATAATCGCAGTTAATCAGGGATTTGGTTAAAAAAAGAAAATATAATACATATTTTAAAACTGCAGTGAGACGGGAGACAATTATAGCTCCCACGAAGAGTGCAGGAATTGATTTAAGTCGCCAAAAATGAATTTGACACTTCAACCAGACTGTTCTTCCTGAATGGAAATAGCTTTTTATCCTGTTAATTGCAAAAGCATGATGTGTTTCCATGGAAAAGCTCCAGGTGAATATGTCAAACAGTGCTGATTATGGACAATTGACATTTGGAGCAGCCCGTAGGAAGCTCGGCCTAACGGTGGATGTATAAGGACAATGAATGAGATCTCAGCTGCTTTTATGAGCCACATAAACGCTGATGCACAACACACCAGTGTTCCACAAGCAAGAGTGGAAAATGTCAGAGGTAGTGTTGAGTCATTCCGCTCCGAGCTGAGAGCTTTAAGGTGAACTCTGATTCTCCCAGCTCAAAGATTCCCAATAAGCACAAAAAGCACAGGCTTTAGCAGTCACCCTCAACTATGATGTGATGTCTGGACTTTAAAAGGCGTCGTGTAAAGACCAGAGGACAATACGGCCTACAGACGCCAATGTTTTGAAATGCCTAAATTGATCGGTTTAAATGTCAGGGATGGTCATTTAAGTCTGAGGCAGGATTTTCTGTCAAACGAAACCGTTTACGGGCTTCTTGTGAGAGCATGTCGTTGGCTATCCCGACACTTTCTTTAAAAAAGTTCACATGTACTTTGGTTTATTTAGTTGAAGAGGGGTCCTTCAAGAAGTGTCCTACATTTTCATGTTTCAGATTTACTCTTCAACAAGAAATGGTTGACTTGACTATTGGGGTTGTGGTAGCCAAGGGAAAGGTCCAGCCCTGAGCCAAGAGGTAATGGGTCTCCAAAATCTTTTGAGTACCAGAGCAGTGGTGGCCTAGTTGTTAGAGACATGATTGGAATGTCCCAGACCAGTTGGTTACACTGAGATACCCTGAGCAAGGTTCCGTCCCCATCACTGCTCCCCGGGTGCTGGATGTGGCTGTCCACTGCTGCACTGTCTGTATGGGTTAAATGGATAAACGTGGTGCAGGGTGTGCTGTGCTGTGTATTCACAAACAGTTGCTTTTACCTCCTTTTTCACTTAACCCCAAGTGGTATGGGTGGTGCTGGTCTAGTGGTAGCATACTTGCCTATGGACCAAGAGGTTGCAGGTGTGAATCCTACCACCAGGGCTACCACCATTGGGTTCCTGAGCACCTTTCTGACCAAGTTCCTGAGCAAGTCACTCTGGATAAGAGTGTCTGCTAAATGCCATGAATGTGATTCCACAAAGACTTAACCTGTCATTACCCGCGATGTGCATTGTTCTTGATATGCGTGCTGATAAATGGATCCCAGAGCTCTGGAGATGCCTGAAATTGTGGTGCCCCAACAATCCCAGTCTAATCTGGCTGAGCCTTTACGTATCTGCCAAGAAGAATGGAAGAAGCTTCAAAAAAAGGTCAGGTCCTAAGAAGACCTGAGGCTATTGTCACTGCCCAAAGGGATTTAACCGAGTATAAAGTGAATGCTGGAGATTCAGTTTTCATATTTTGCTAAAAATTGTTTTTGATAAATAAAAAATAACTGTTTTTGTAGAGCGTAGAGTTTAGGCTGATAACAGAACTTCTGAAAAATGTGGAAAGAACTTGAAAAGGCCTTAGAACGTAGACTGTAATAGAAGTTTGTTTGCTTCAAATTAACCTTTGCATCTCCAGTGCAAAATAAAAAAAAATCAACCTTTGGATGCCAAACATGTCAGGGTGAGCTATTATGGGTTAAGAGTTTTCTGAAAATCTGAACATACAAGTGAAGAACAGCATTTGTCTTATTGGTTTATGTTCCTCTACACCTGAAGGTGATTATTCACACTGAACACACATCAGTGGAAGCAAATTATGCACACATGACATTGATAAACCTTAGATTATGCAGCAGCTATTCTGTAGGACACCGGGCATTATTGCACTACAGGTTTTTGGTTTGGCAAAAAAAAAGATGAATGAAGCCTACTGATTGAACAACTTGAAATGGAGCAGTGATTGAAAAGCGAGAGGCGCGTCAAGGCCAGAGGACAATCAGTGGGTCTTTGTGCCGTTTTCCCAGCCGGTAATGACATTTAGGATGCCTCGCGCATAGAAATAAGCAGGAGCGCTTGGGTACAGAGGCTGGCGGCTGCTGCTCCATAGAGATGACTGGAGCCATGCAGCGAGCGTGTGCTGGATGGTGCCTATTAAAGGCGGAGAGCTGAGAACTCCAGCCACTGTCAGACTTTAAAAAAGAGCAACGCGTGAAGATATTACCTCCTATTATGGGCCTCCCTGACCAGCGTGATGGAGTGGAACAGGGAAGGCCAAACGCTTGCACGCTGTCAGCGAGTCTCATTCTTATTCTGAAGCCCACGGATGACATGGAGAGGCTTTCTTTTCCTCCCCCTTCATCCTTCCTTCTTCTCCTCCTGCCCTGCAAACCCCTCCCCTCTTCACTTTGAGGAAACTCGTGAACGTCCCCCTCCTGGCCCTCGTGAAGCAACACAGCTTTTGTGGAAGCTTCATCCACGAAGCAGACCTCATCCTGTCAAATTGCAAACTTAATCCCATTCAGCCAGCGCACATTGTAGTAATCCCCAGTGGGACACAATGGGCCGTTCCCTCCCCATCCAAGCCCTGCTTCATCTCCTTGGATTATACTGTTTGTATTTCAATAATGACAACCAATTACAGGTCTTTATGTGGAGGCATTAATGCCACTTTGTGCCTTTTCTATCTTTTCTAGCTGTATCCGTTTAAGGATTCAAGCATACTGCAGAGCGTGCAGGGAATACGGCAAAGTGCAAGTGCCGTTCGACACGGGGTCGAAAAAATCCAAACTGGTGCAGATTCTGAGCTCCTTTCAGTAAATAAATAATTGCTTCTTCAAAAACAATGACACTGCTCACTTTGCCCCACAATACCCCGAAATTTCAAGACGCGCTGTTCCTCCCTGTGGCTTTACAGTCGTCTTCGAGGCTTGATTTGTGGACGGTGATTGCCTCGTGCGAGTCTGCGTGGAGCACCGAGTGTTCTCTCGGATGCAACCTTTTCCTCCGGCTTGATTAGCTACGAGGCCCTGATGGTACATGTTGACTGAGCAGCTCCGCTTCACCTGACAAAAGCCCTCATGATTGGAGAACTTATTCTGCTCTGCCAGTCAAACCTGAAGTACAATATATCATTCTGTGCAGTGCATCAGCCTTCTGCCCTTTTGCACGCTGCACCCAGGCTGCAATAGATTGCCAGAGTCTGATAAAAACCCCAGGGAGGGAAAAAGGTGAAGAATGACAGAGTGATATAATCATTGCTGGTCATCGTTGTCCTTTGTTGGTCAGAATTGTGCAACCATCTTAACACCTGGGCAGGAGGGGGGCTTAATACACCCGCCTGGAGAAATTAAAACGCTCAGCATCAAGCACTACTGTTCCGACTGCGGCTTTGAGCTCAAATCATGTGTGTAATGTACTTTTTCTCTTTATGTGACGAGAATTTCCTCAGCTATAGCCCAGATGAAACATCGGAGAGATACGCAGTGATGTCAGGTTGGAGCATTGTGCGCCTGTATGGCTGAAATAGATAAGTGCTAGTTCTCTTTCTGCGTGTCACGGTTTGAACGATGGATGTCACGCAATCCGGTCTCTTTCGCGTTGCCGGGGCTGCCTGTCGAAAATGGAGCCGCAGTAATGACTTTTTTAGCAAGGCAAGTTTAATAGAACGTCTGTAATGGCGCTCACGATAATTTCGTCGTGAGACGTGATTGAAAGTACAAGAATGTGGAAATGAAAGAAGCAGAAGCCATTTGCTCCTTTGTTCATCTATATGAAGTGTTGGGTGTCTCTTTCTTTTGCGTATTATCTCATCTGAGAGCCCAGTGACTGGGGCTCCATCTCAGTAATGTGCCCTTCAAATCAAATCCGCGCATTAAAACGTTACATGCAGAGGGCGGACCAAATAAATAAAGGTAGGGACTCATTTTCTTTATCTGGGAAGCAATCAGCAAAAAAAAAAAAAAGGGTGTCACTACAAATGAAACCTTCTCATTTACTTATTTTTTTATCTGTCAATCATAACCTGCCATTGAACGTTTCTATCAGAAGATACTTTAGTGTTTTACACCCTGTAGTGTAATTTTGGAGCATTTTCAGTGACACCCAAACAATCCTGACGCGCCAACTTTAAATGGATGGGTAAAAACTGCACTTAAATAAATAGAAATATGATTTAATCTGCACATTGTATTCATGGAAAGAGAGATTAAGCCGTATAGCCCCATAAAAGCTGCACATCTGCAAGGCTAGTGCTGGTGGTAGCATCTCCACATGAACATGTCTTATGATAGTCAGTGAGGTGTTACGAGGAAATAACTGCAGCCTCAGATCTACAGAACATGGACGCACAAGACACGCGGCAAACCTGCACCATTTTCCATTTAAACGTGCAAATCTCTGATTTTGCTGCAGAAAAAATCACGGGTCCAATTTATTTGCACTTCCGTTCACATTTTAAATTGAGATTTAATGCAAATATAAGCACAGTCTCCTCAAGGATACGCCTTCAGTACCTTTCATTAGGGAACATATTCCCACTAAATTCCATTTAAGCAGCTTGTTTTTAAGGTGGACCGACTGCAAGCTTTCTTTTAACTGTTCAGCTTCAATCATTAGGTCATGAAAAAGGTGAAATTCACCAGTTTCTCAAAGAAAAACAGGACCTCAAGGACCTGTTTGGAATCAGTGGAATCACCTTTATGCTACCTTGATGAATCAAAAACGTACCCTCTGACCGTGTGGTTC
>CM029379.1:3145837-3158337 GCA_017165825.1 Hepsetus odoe
ATCAGGGGCAAAATGAAAGAATTGCAGGATGCTGCAGGAGGCCTTGTGTGTGTGTGTGTGTGTGTATGTGTGTGTGTTCATGGCGGAGGGCAAATAGGAGACACTCGATATGGACACAGCCTGAATGTGGCCACTCAGCTGGTCATGGCCGATCCCGATTCACTCCATACTGCTGACCAGAGAAGAAAAAAAAAGAAACCCACAGGAAAAAAAAAGAACATTTGCAGAGACACACCAGCACAGTGGTGGTTGTTCATACGCAGGGACGCCAGGCCGCCCCGATGTCTTTACACTAAAGGCAAGGTCATGTCGTCTCGAGACCTTGGCATTCACAGCGTTCAGCCGCATTAGGTCTGATGCAGGGCTGATGAATAATGTGCATTCTAGTGCCATTATGTGTTTTGCATGGTGACCCACACTGCAGGAGGGTGACTTGCGAATGTCATCCATTTGTGCAGCCCAACACCAGCCCCCAGACCGCACTGATTCAGGTTAACGACCTTGCCAATGGCCTGCAGTCTGTCCACTCTAGTACGTCCACCTCCCGTCAAACTTGTGCAATTTGCAGCCTAAAAAGTAGAAGATTTGCACTGAGTGTAGCGCTGAGGCCGATTCTGCCCCCTGAGCCTGTGACGGCTCATGATGCACTTCAGAAAATGCCTATGCATATTCAGTGTCCTTCCCTATAGGGCAGTCCTGCAGGACACCACTCACAGAATGGCATCAAATTGAGTTGACAACACATTAGAGGATGAATGTGCATGTGCTCTTGTGGTAGTAAAATGGATTATTTACTTTATGAAGTGTCAGCCTGAAACCATGGGCATTTTCGAGTCATGTAAAAACCCTGGAGCGCAGCGCCGCACACGGTATGACATATTAAAGGGCCCATTTCCCCATTTCTGTTAGTTATTGTTGAACAAAAAACTCTTTTTGGGGGGAAATATTCCATCTTTACACTGACCTTTTGACTTTTTAACAAACGAATCTGTTTTTGTTACTGTCACTGCCACTCAGATATGCAAATGAGCTTGGCTCTGATTGGCTGCGCTCGGGCAAAGAGCAGGCTTCGAATCTCTCTCCAGCAGGCCGAGCTGCTGAAAGCTGAATATTCAAGGCTGATTGTTTTGTGACATCTAAAAAAAATCTATTCATTCAAACTGTTTTTTGAGCTTTGTTCCCATTAAGGGCGTCGCCGTCGATTCTATCGATGTCAGCGAGTCGATGCATATTAAAGCCGTTCTTTTTTCAAATCATGACATTTTCAAACTATAAACATGCGTGCGTTTACGACATCCTCACAAAACCAAGCGGACCAGTTAGAGCTCCCCCCTGTGGAGAATCGGTCAGGCTATCTAGAACGTTTGGGATTCTAATTACCAAGAAATGACTGTTTTATTAAAGACGTGTAATCAATTCTCGATTTTAAACCACACAGTGACTGGGAGTGGACCGGGAAGCGAGTGGTACATTTTTTTGACATTTAGCAAGTAAACTTTGGATGGTCTTAGTTCGGCTACTGGCCGGAGGAGCTGTAATGAAGCTTGTAGTTTTACTGAAGGTCAAGGAGAAATCTGGCAGCTATTTGTTATCAGTGCAATATTAGGAGCAGCCAGTCTTTTGTGCCACATCATGACATTTGACTACTAATGTAGGCCTCATTCAATGCATATATCAGTCTTCTAAATGAATCCTTTTTTGTAATCTAGTTGCACAATAGAGATTGGGAGCACAAGCTTAGCAGGACTAGGAATACAAAGTGTAGAGAAACAGTGAAATAAGGAAACTGACGTATATTTGAGTCCAATGGCCTGCACACAAAAGGCTTGCATATGTGGGGGATCTTGAGGGAAGATAATCTGGTCCGGGTCGTATTGGTCAGATTCAGGACCTTTTTAGTGAATTGGAGTTAAATATTGAACTATTTAATGGTGCATGATGTACAGTCTGGTTTTCGTGATTTAGGTTTGGGGAAAACTGATATTGGATACAGAATATGCATCACGTAATTCTTATGATTAAGCAATATATTTATAATAAAGTATTATCATTTTATTTATTAGTAGTGTTTTATTCATTCATAGAAGTGAGCTTCATTAATAATGCATGGACATCGTTAATACACACTATTTGATTTACTCAGCACACATTCATATATGTTTTGATATTTGCTGATCGTTTATAGCACTGGTGTGCCATTGTTTCTGGTTTCAACCTGAAATAAAGCACATGGCACTTGCTGCGATCTCACCTTTAAAGTGAAAGTGACTATTTGCGATTGCGAAGACATCACACAGTGAACCACGGCGAAATGCATCCTCTGTATTTAACCCCACACACTCCATCCAGCAGTGGGCAGCCGTATCCAGTGCCCGGGGAGCAGTGACGGTACATTCATCATGTTTCTTTGCAGTTTTTTTTAAGGTGGACTGACTGTTAACCCTGTTCTGACTCCTGGCTCTCTAGACATTTCAAGTATCCTCCGAGGGCAGCGATGGTCTAGTGTTCAGGGACGAGGTTCCAGGGTTCAGAAGGTTGTGGGTTTGAATCCCAGACCAGTAGGTTGCTCTGAAGTACCCTTGAGCAAGGTACCATGCCCGTCACTGATCCCCGGGTGCTTTTAATAGCACGTAGTGTACAAATCTGGCCCTCAATGACCATGCTTCTCAAAATGTATAACTATTTATACCTTAATAAACCAAAAATGTACCTGGACATGTATCTGACCGATTACTGTTACTATCTTGCCCTTACTTATAGATTAAAAGTTGTTCAAATGCACTCAGATGACTCAAAATAATGCTTTTTTATCCTTTAAGTGACAGTAAATAATCAATTCAACAAATTATAACTATTATTTTATTTATAAATGTAATAAAATCAGGCCAGGCAGCACCAGGCCTACACCATAAAGGTGAAATATTTACCCGGCACCCTGGATTGGATCTTAATTTAAAGCAAAAGGACATGCCGCCTGCTCTGCTTATCTCCGTGAATATTGTGTGCTTTTGCATTTCTGCAGCGTCTGACACATGCAGGTCGATTTTCAAAGGAGCCCAAGCAAGACTGCTCCCTCGCATGGCTCCTGCCAGTGTGTCGGTTTATGTTCTTTTGAAAATCCGGCTGATTATTTGTTGGAGAGTGACAGTGTCGAGAGTCTTTTGTGGAGAGCATAATTGCACAATGAATCTTGTTTGCAGCATGTAACGTTTTGTGGTATCGTCTACAGTTCTCTGGAGTAAAGCCCCAGTTCGCAGTTGACTGCCAGCTCTTATTTCAGCATTCTAGCTCCAGACGCTTTTCTAGGTGAGCGTTTTTGTAGGTTAGCATCTCGGTCACACGGTATACGTGTAAAAATGATCAAGAACAGACAAAAGGTTTTGCACTTCTTTACGAACCTGTGCATCACCAGGCGGCTGCACCAACCCTTTTTCTTTGCTGTAATTCAAATCTAATTATCTTTGGGCAGCACTTTCCACTGTAGATCCTCGCCTGACGATGATGTGAGACTGCTCCCGGCGGCTTGGGGGAAGAGAACTAGGCTAAATCACTGGAGACCAACATTACAGGCATTAGCATTCCTGTTAGGTGACATGCTACTATTTGTATTATTTATATTTTATGCAAATGTGATTGAAACAATTTGTGACAGTCTGACACTTTTAAATTACTAGTGGCTGCAACACTGAATGCAATACCCTAAAAAAAAACCCAAAAAAAACTGGTTACTGGTTATTATAATCCCCATTTTTACTCTTTTTATAAATATTCTTACTGGAATTATGTTACTTTTCGATTTTAACTTGAGTTATCTGGCTGTTTGGGAAGACAAATGTCATTTAGATGTCATTTACAGGTGTCTTAAGTGTATTAATAGCATTGATATGCATAAATATCGTCTTTTTATATACATCAGTGACACACGGTGTCAAAGGCAATAGAAATGAGAGATGAGATGATTGTTTCAAGTCAATACATTCGGTTTTTTGTCCTCATTTCCAGGTAGAATATGACACACTCACACACACACACACACCAAAGACGCTGTCAGTTACACGAGCACAAAAGATTCGATTGTAATGCAAAATAGTTCACTGAATCTTTCAGGAGGGAGATGATTCTAATTTGAACTGGCGATTAAAAACGACTGTGTAAAATGATCACATCTGGTAAAACACCAGTTTTCCGCTGCACCAATGACCCGTAGCTGTTGGGACGTCTCGGTTTAGGCCAAAGACCCGGCGGAGTAGCACCCCGGTCCCGCAAAGGGTTGAACTCGACTCAGCATCAAAGGGTTGAACAAATGTAGCGGTTAAATTTTAATCACGCTCTTGTCCTTTATTAAACACTTTGATGCCACGGGGCAGCCTTTAATTTCTCCTCTTTGTCTGTCGGAACCTGAATGCCGAGAACGTCAGACCAGCAGAATGCACACCCTCGCTACCGTGGCCGCACTGAAAGCGAATTATTAGATTTAATGGCATGTAGGGGAGAGAAAAGCAATGAATAAATAAGGGGTTATACAGTGGCGAAATTCAAATCAGTCGCGGATTCAATTTGAAGACAGAATGGTAATGCTGAGGCCAGAAAGGAGAGGCTCAGAGAAGGCTGCAATTTTCCCCACCCTGATACTGTCCCCAGCGTGCTAATTCATGTTTCATGCTCTGCAAATGCAGGCCAAACGACCATTTTTATCCTCCAACCCTGGGCTGTCAGGGATTTCTCTTCTTCTTTTTTTTTCTCTCCTCCTTTCCATTTTTTTAACATCATCTCCCCCAAAGGGATTTTTCAAAGCCTGTACCCTCTTTAAAAACATTAGCTGCAATTTCGCCTGGGTTTCCAGACTATGCTCGTGGAGCCGGATGGCCCTTCGGTGTGCCATTTGTGGGACCCGTTGTCCTAAGTGGCTGGGAGCCTCTTTCTACAACCAGCACATCTCAATGGTGTCTTCAAAGCGCCGGAGCCACAGCTGACAATGTGTGGGGGTAAAAAAGCCCACGGTAAATGCTGTCCTAATGACTCTCGGCAGGGTTACCCTTGATTCTTTCATAAAGGGATGGGGAAGAAAGGTCCGTGCCATTATGTGGAGCCCATGTGAAGTCTGTTGGGATTCAACAAAGAAAATCCTCTGCCTGGCAAATGGTGGGTAATGGGATACATTAGTGTATTATATGCCTGCCGGTGCGCCTGCGGGTCAGAAGCTTATTTTGCAGCCGTCTAGATCCCGAGACTGCGTCTCCGGATGCTAATTAGTGTGTTTTTGAATACACATGCACAACAGTATACACATATGTTTGCATCCATGGCTGATCGTTTCGCTTTGAGGGAAAATGTACGGCTTCATTAGAACCTGATATGATGACTTAAATGGGAAACAAGGCTGAACTGGATTTAGAGGAAGCT
The DNA here is from genome assembly GCA_017165825.1 of Hepsetus odoe. Classification (NCBI taxonomy): domain Eukaryota; kingdom Metazoa; phylum Chordata; class Actinopteri; order Characiformes; family Hepsetidae; genus Hepsetus; species Hepsetus odoe. The sequence continues at coordinate 3,151,241 of CM029379.1, forward strand.
GGAATTTGCTTCAAGCGGAAAGTTCATGGTGATATGAATGGAGGAAAAGACAAAAACATGTAGAGGATTAATGAATAATAAAAATCATGAATAATAGTAACCAGTAAGTATGAATCATTTTTATAGATACTATATACTATTAATCATTTATATAGATTAAATGATTTCTCATACTATGTTATACCACTATTTGTCTATCTATCTATCTATCTATCTATCTATCTATCTATCTACACAAATATATGTGAAAGTGAAAGTGACTACGTTGTAATTGTGAATCACAGCAGCACAGCAGGGGGCAGCTATTTATAGTGCCCAGAGGGCCGTGGTGGCCTAGTGGCGAGGGGGTTGCCACCGATCGGAAGATTGTGGGTTCCCTCACCAGTAGGTTGCTCTGAGGTACCCTTGAGCAAGGTACCGTCCCCGTCACTGCTTCCCGGGCGCTTTCGATAGCTGCCCTCTTCTGAACGTGTGCGTGTGGGTGAAAAGCAGCGGTTGAATTTCATTGTGTTGTGCTGTGCTGCGTTTCATAATGACATAATGGGTAGTCATAATGGGTGGTCACTTTCACTTTCAGAGGCAGTGATGGGGACGGTACCTTGCTTAAGTAAGGGGACGGTACCTCAGGGCAACCTACTGGTCTATGATTCAAACCCACAAACTTCCAGTCCTGGGGTCTGGTCTCTAAACACTAAGCCACCGCTGGCCCATGTGTATATATATATATATAATCTGTATTTCAAAAAGGATCATCTTTTTTAAGACCCTCATGAACCCAAGTTTACTAATAAAAGTGGTGGGCAGCGGTGGCCTGGTGGTGAGGGAGTTGCCCTGGATCAGAAGATTGTGGGTTCGATTTCCTCAGCAGTATGTTGCCCTGAGGTACCATTGAGCAAGGTACCGTCCCCGTCACTGCTCCCCGGGCTCTTTCATAGCTGCCCCCTGCCGCACGGTGTTTGCATGGGTTAAATGCAGAGGTTCAATTTCGTTGTGGTTCACTGTGTGCCGTGCTGTGACCTCGCAATGACAAGAATAGTCACTTTTTTTTTTGCTTTCAAAGCCTTGCTGGTCGGTAAATGGTGGAACATTATTCTGCACTCTTTGACGGTACATCTTGAACATCACTGGTGAATGACTGGTGCACTGTCTGTTTGTCTGTTTGTCTTATGTCGTGTCTCGTGTCGTGTCTTGTGTAGCACCAGGGTCCTGGAGGAACGGTATTTCGTTTCGCTGTGTACTGTGTATATGGCTGAAATGACAATAAAATCCTGCTGGACTTGAAAGAAAGTAAGAAAGTAAAACGGGATGAATCACCCCTCTTTCATTAACAGGCTTTGAATGCTTTTGTCTTCAAAACGTAAAAAGAGCATCATGCAACATATTTCCACAAATTCAAAATTCTTTCAGACTTAAGAACAGCAAACAATAATCAGAACTGACAGCACACATGAACATGTTCTGATTCTGGATCTGTTTTTTTTTTAGGTTGAGGCCTGTGCCAGAATGCCAGACACTGATCCATCACATTATCTTCCAGTGAAGATTTCTGAACTCATGCTCACCTCTGTCATTTTATTTTGCGTGCAAGAATGACATTGTTCGTAAATTGCAAGAAAAAGAGGCATTTCTATTGTCTATGCATCTGGATATATATATATAATTAATTAGTTAGTACATTAGTGTTAATGCACTCTCAAATTTTTCATTTTTTCCATGGAAAGTGGAGGATTTGTACTTTTTTTCATAACCTGAGAGCACTAAAACGGAGTCTGGAGTCAGGACAGGGTGTATGGAGAATAAAATAATTGCAGTGGAATATGATATAGTGATATGATATAGTGTGTTCTAATTAACTTAAGGCGTACCACTGAGGGTACCAACCTGGTGACCCAAGAGCTACCAATCCAGTGTCTTTTTTTTGTGCAACTACTCGTATGTGGAGCCCCCTGCTGGCAGTTATGTTTGAAATGGCTCCTGATGTTTACAGGAAAAACAGTAAACGCTCCTATAAATCACTCCTATGTTCTTCTGGTCATTTGAATGTCTTTGTGCAAAGCGGCCAATGCGTGTTTATTTGATGGAAGTCTAAGAGAGCTTTTGGATATATGACTTTTTCTGATTTCGAGGCAATATTTGGAATATATTTGAATATATTCCCAGATTTAAACAGGAATCAAGTGTTCCATACGATGTGCAAATGGAGGAGATGCCGAGACAGCCCTATATTGAGCTGTTTTCTCTCTCAGCCTTTAGCTCCGTGTGCAGATTGTAACTTACCAAGGTTTAGAGGTTATTCTTCCTTGGTGTAATAGATGTCCTGTTAGGGCCATTAACCACCAACCCCGTCTCCGTGTAGTGAGAGTGTGGCGCGAGTTGGGCGATGGGAGGGTCAGTGGTAGTGAGACAGGTCGATAGATGAATAGGCGATGGAATGGAGGGCAAGAGACTGCGACAGAGAGTGATGGTGAGCTCCGAGTGATAGCGGCTAGAGAGAGTGCAAGACGTATGGACACATAACTATATAAAGTGCATTAGCGAAGTGGAGGATGAATAGACAGAGAGGACTAAGGAAGCACTTAAAGAAATGCGTCCTCTCTGCAGTGTTGTCAGGTTGACCTTAGTGAGGAGGCAACAAACTCCAAAACTTCAACGCCGATTCGAGCGCTAAAGGTGGGGCGTGAACCTGAACTGAACTCACCACCGTAAGACAATGACAGGAGATCTTCCGTGCGAGCGAATCGCTCACTTTAACTGCTTGCGAGCGCGGGATAGCTGCATACTAATCAGAAAGTCATCTGTCTGTGAGATGGGCGCCAATTAAGGCACTTATGGGCCTAATGATCATGAATAAAAACTAATTGGTCTATCTGGAGGTGGGATCTCACCTCTACCAGTTCGCCATGCCATGGGTGCACTCACAGGGAATGCTAATCCTATTGAACATGCATGTCTTAACATCGTCGCTCAAGGTCATGGTTGCCTCTTTCATTGATCTTCTGCAGATCTTCTGCTCATGCAGCAATGAGCACAACCAATCTGGGGCATCCTTAGCATCTACAATCTAGTGCAAAGGTCTTGAGCCAGCCCTTGCATCCCAAAAATACTAATTTATGTCTTTCAGACTGTCTTATCTTTGGTATTGAGTAGATTGTTTGAAAGAAATGAGAACAAATGGTTTAGTGCTCCAGGCTGCAAAGGACAAAAACACTGTCCTTCAGGAAGAACCGGAGAACTGTGCCTCAATGAAACATTAAAATATAAGAAAGTCTGGATCTCGGGAAGCAAAATATGAAGAAATGAACGGCTTAAGACATTGTACCGGATGATGTTACAGCTTAGAGCTTTATAAAGGAAATTTAGTCTGACACGTTTCTAGCCAGCCATCTCTCCATCATCTCTCATTCTGTGTCTGACCGTCTTTGATTGTCTGCACTCACGTATTTAACTTGGTGAGAGATTGGAGCTGTTTAACCTGTCAAGAGCAGAGACGTGGGAAGTTGGGATCGCTGAAAGTTTAAGCAGGACATAAGATTCATGGTATATTTTTAGCAGTTAAGAAGTCAGGAAATCTGGGGATGCTCCCACTTTCTGCATCCCTGGTTAAAAAAATCGTATATTTTTAAGATATATCTAAATCACCTTACACTGGTCATTTACTGTGGTTATGATTTTCAGTCAGTCAGTCATTTTCTGCGCTGCTTGTCCTAATTAGGGTCGTGGGGGGGTGCATCCCAGCTCACACAGGGCGAAGGACGGGGACACACCCAGGACAGGTCGCCAGCCTATCGCAGGGATGGTTATGATTTTGACATTGCTAATATACATCGAGTCTAACAGTGGATGAATACTAGTTGGATGTTATCGCTGCTGTGTTCAGAGGCTGCATTCTTTTAATCGGGATTGGAGTGAATTGAGCGTCACTTTAAAAAATGAGGTGAAATCGAGTAACACCTAAGTAGACACCTAAGGCTTGCTGGACTGTCACTGTGCCTTAGAGAACATCATCCCTGGCTCTAAGCCCTGAGCTCATTCCAGCCTGGTGTCAGCTCAGCCTGGTGCACATCTGATTTCTTTTGCAGGAACATCTCTCATGACCCCCAGTCGCTTAAGGCAGGCTCCCTCAACAACAGGTCTAAAATAGATTTAAACTTGTGGCTGTTTATACCAAAGCAGTGCCACAATTAAACTTGATTTTATACAAATACATGATTAAAATGAAAGTGGAGGAGGAGGCAGCCATTTCCAGCCCTCAAGGAGCAGTGATGGGGGCGGTACCTTGTTCATGGGTACCTCAGGGGCAGCCTACTTGTCCAAGATTCGAACCCACAAGCTTCCGATCCTGGGAACTGCCTGTTAAAAGAAGCAACAGAGCAAAAGTCAGGATGCATTTATCATCTGTGGCTTGCAGGGAGGTGGAGTTGGAGGTGGTCTAGTGGTAGGATGCTCACCTATGAACCAAGAGGTTGCAGGTTCAAATCCCACCTCCAGCACTGCTAAGTTGCTCTGGATGAGAGCATCTGCTGGGGGCAGTGGTGAATTGAAACCCAAGGATTGGCAGTTTTGAGTTTAAATCCCAGACTAGTAGGTTGCCCTGAGGTGACCATCCCCATCACTGCTCCCTGGGTGGTTTAAACATCTGCGCCCTGCTGCATGCTGCATGGATGACATGCAAGGGTTGAATTTAATTGTGCCTCACTGTGTTCTGTTCCGTGTTTCACGACTAGAAATAGTCATTTTCACTTTCAAACCCTGCAAACGTAAACATGGTAGACGGCAACCTGAGGTAAACAGGTAAAGCATTACAGATAATGTTAAAAAACACGAATATTTCAGCTTTATCTCAGCTTTTTTTCTTCAATGATGTGAATGTGGTTCTTTCAGATCATATATTTATTATGCATTATTATGCTTTACTGTTTGGTCAAAAGCTCCTTTCCAAAGCATCGCTCCTCATCTGTGATCAGTTCTCCCAAACATACATACATTTCCTATACTCGTGGCTGAAGACAGCTCACTCCAGTGGTTACCTGTTAAAGGTGTCGGAACATGTTCAAATGGTGATTGTCCAGGGCCAATAAAACTTTATATGAGGATCAACCGCTTGAGCAGGCAAACAGATCCGATTGAACTCATCCATAGTGACTACATGCCAAAATCTGCTAAATGTGCAGCTTGATTGAGTCTTTTTTTTTGCTTCAGGATGCGTAAAATTTAAGCACGTCCTTTCAAAAGCAGCAGCAGAGGCTGGTTTGACAGTCGCGAGCTTTCCTGTCTCTTTGGAAGTCGCCGTGCACATGTTTTGAGGGATTTGCCGGTGGTGAAATGAAGGGCGTAGTGCAGGATGAGGGGTTTCCTCTTTAGCAGCCCACTGCCGTGTTTCTGGACAGCGCTGCCAAAGAGGGGGGCGACTCACCCACAGCTTGGGGTTAATTGCACCACTGGGGGAAAATGCCGTCTCTGATTTGGTGCGCGGTTGAGAAGGCGGTTTGTGACAGGCCACGCTGTGTGCTGCGGAGGCAAGAGCGGAGACAGGAGGAGAAGGAGCCCGCTGAGAACATCAGCTGCTTTATAAGTCAGCCAGACAGAAAGAGACTACCCTTTGGAGGAAATTTCACATATATCCACTTTGATTTACAGAGCTGTTGTGAAATGTAAGAAAAGGAAGTGGCTATTATCTCGCTGGAGGTATAAAAAAAATATATATATAGATTTATTTTCGAGAACGAATGTCCCGTTGCAGAGTATTGAACTAAATCTCTTATTAGAAAAAAGAGACAATACCAATTATGTTGCATGTTCCTTACGGTCTTATCACTTATTTCGACTGTTTAATTAGAAGAGAAGAGACTGTCTCGGGCAAAGGAGAGGCGCCGGAGACACACTAACCTAAAGGAATGATGCCGTGTGTGCAAGCGCAGTCGTTTCTCAAATCTTGAATGAGCCCTGAGATGTTATCATAGTGCATTGCATAGTGCAATAACCTTAATTATTTCATTTAAACTATTGTGCGAAACAAAGGGAGGCCATGGGAGAAGTGAGCGCTGAGAAAAACCGAAATTGAAATGGTTCGAGTAAATCGGTCACACAACAACCAAACTGCTGCTGAGCTGACGTCCTCCGGCAAAAAACCCCCAAAAAACATTCAATTCAAAGTTAAGCCACTGCAGTGCTGCATTCTTTAGAGTGAGATCTTCTGCTTTAACCCTCTAGTGTCTGAGAACGTTATTACATTTAGACCTTTACTGGGGGTTCTGCTCTAACAGTAAAGATCTACAGATCGGAGAACAGGAGCTTGTTATTACACTGTGCAGATCAGAGCCACACAGACTCAAAAGCATCAGATACGAGTATTTTCAGCAAGTAATGGGTCAGTCGCCCCAGAAGCCAAAGTTCCTAGAAAGACTTGCAGTTGAGGGCTGGATTTTAGGATTTCTAGGATTTTTAGATGTCTTAAAGGGACGTGCATGTTTGATGTATGTGTTTATTATTATTATTATTATTATTATTATTAGAATTCAGATGGAAAGCTTATGCTGGCTTTTGTAGGCTTAAGCTCATGTTGCTTCAAGAATCCACGTCTCATTTCGTTGCAGCTACTGTAGCGTTTTCAGTAATTTAATGGACAAATTGGACTAATCTAATGATCTGAATCTGCCTGGGTCTCTACATGTCTCACCTTTGGGGCGGCGGTGGTCTAGGGGTTAGGGAGTTGATCGGAAGATTGTGGGTTCCATTGCCTCACCAGTAGGATGCCCTGAGATACCCTTGAGCAAGGTACCGTCCCTCATCACTGCTCCCTGGGCACTTTCAATAGCTGCCCCCTGCTGTGTGTGTATGGGTGAAACGGAGAGGTTGAATTTCGTTGTGCTGTGCTGCGTTTCACAATGACGAGGGTAGTCACTTTCACTTGTAAAATTCTCTCAGAACAAATGCGTCTTTGGTGTCTATTTTAAAGGAAAGTATAGCTGATGATGCTTTATTTAGATTTATTCTATCTTATATTTATTATCCTCTGAATCAATGACTAGACAATGGCTGACACTCAAGATTTGTTGGTGGAGGAAGACGTCTGTGCGAAATCCATGCTGGCTTTTGTT
>CM029379.1:3163337-3223337 GCA_017165825.1 Hepsetus odoe
TTTTAAAAAATAAACATCATAGTAACTCTGTTACTCCGTCCCTGTTACCCCAAATCTGTCATTTCGAGTTGAGCTATTTTACGCTTGCTCATAGGCAGACCCTCTAAACACTCTCATGTAGGATCAAAGGAATCTGACTGGAGAGTTCATCAGGAAAAGACTATCATAACAAGCACTGCGGAAAGCAAATAATTACGTGTCAAATTACCTGGTAAGCCATCACCTAATTCTGCTTGTCAGAAAGAATGAGGATTAATTTACTGGGAAATATTAAGAGATGAATTATTGAACAGCGTGTTGCTCGTTCCAGATGAGTTTGAGGATTGATGGAGTGGGCTGAACATGCACTCTTGCTTATGTGCTACGGTTTTTTAAGCCAAATGTGTTGCCTGTCAGGCGCCTGTCACCTGCACAGTGGACCCAGTCATGACTGCATCATCGCTCTGTCTGTTAATTAAACTTACTGACACTTAAGGACGCAGAGAGGGAACATGTCATCGAGCGACAAAGGAACGAGCTGCGCAGTTCTGGCTCATTCCGAACATGGCACGTTAGTGTGTTGGCACACACACACACACACACACACACATGCACACATATGCACACACACGGTAGAAATGTGTAGTTCATTAATTCAATAAATTCAATCAATTCAAGCAATGGAACTGAGGCATCCTTGTCATATTGAGGATTAAATGAAATAAGTAGGAATAGATGTTTTAGTGCTAAAGATACAAGGTTCTAGATTAAAGGTTTAGACCCACTCAGCGTTCAGCATCTGCAGTAAACGAATCACCTGATCATCTGGAATCATCTGCACCCGTTTCTTCACTGCTTCATGTCTTAAGTGAGACGCTTTGTTCTGCTTGAAGGTTCAGACGTAGATCACTGTGTGGATTAACCAACACAGAACTATCAAACTGCTCAGGTACAGAGACTGGACTGAACATGAGAGACAACAACACTGTCCTTCAGGAAGATCTGGAGAACTGCTCAGGTACAGAGACTGGACTGAACATGAGAGACAACAACACTGTCCTTCAGGAAGGAGAAGGGTTCCTCAACAATCATTAAAAATACTAGGAAGTCTGGATGTTTGGATGCAACATATGAAGAAATGAGGAGCTCAAGTTCTTGTAAGTTCTGTATGTAAAGTGAAAGCAACAACATTGGAAATACAAGGTTTATACAGTGAAAATATCGATAACTTGGCAAATATATAAGCCTTCTTCTCAGTTTATACCTCGTGATTATCTCATTTCCATATGGTGATTTCGGTGATTCGGTGGCTGGACAAAAAGTCCCATCAGGCAGTGCTGTGTTTATCTTGGTTGCTGGAAAAATGAGTTAAAGGATTCTCACAGGTCATCCTTACCTGACTGGTCTGATCATGTTATTAAATTTTACAAAAGATTTATATTTGACTGAAACAGCGGATGCTTGTTGTAGTGCATATGAGCTAAATTAATCTCTTTAGAAGTAAAAGTAATTAATAAAATAGGAGCATGGATTTTTTTTTATGGGAAAAGAAAGGATGTAATATCTGATCTTTTCAACAGTTTTACAAAACTTTGGTAAACTTATTTTATTGAACGGTCGGGTTATAAAACATTGGACTATTAAATTTAAGGAAAACAACAACAGCAAAAAATACAAAAAAATAATAATTTGGTTATATTTCATTATGCTCTTATTTTTAAGATTATTTTTAATAATAATTTGCTGAAAACAATGAACAGTAACTTCTGCACTGATGGAAGCACAACTAAAATGGGTCTAAAAGTTGGGAAGGTGATGTAAAACTAAAAAGCAAATTTGAAAATTCCCTCAGATTTATTCAAACTAAGCTAAAGAACGTGTTCTGAAAATAGAAGATAGAAGCTCCACATATACAGGGAGTAAAAGTAAAAAGTCATTATTATCAGACGCCTGAAACGAAACCTACTTATTTAGACTTGATGTTACTTCTCGTCTCTCGACATGCGAAAGCTTCAGCGAAGCTGCAGCGATTGCTCTTCAGCATCTCTAGTGTCAGGCAGCGGCAGTAAAACAGGCCTACGAGATGTTTGAAATGGTGAAACAGCCTTGTTTTAATGGACCTGAAATCTGTTCATCAGCCCACATAACACCTATATTAAGCTCACTGTGAAATCCTCGCTGTTAATTTGTTTCTCACCACAGTCTCAGTATCATATTCGGTACTTTCACTTTACCTGGAATATAGAGGAGGATGTCTGGCATGTGGAGCAGAGAGCTTCACTGGGAATCGCTGTTTTAGAAATAAGGAGGGTGAAGGCCCCACATCAAGACCTTATGCGTCAGACAGAAGGGAACTAAATTAACTCTTCTGTTTCCCCAGTTCGGAAAACGGTTGCTGGCATCCGTTTCAAAAAGCCAGAGGAGACAGTGGCAGAGGGGCGGGCAGGAGGAGATGTGAGGGATGTGTGATGAGGTGAAGTAGGAGTGAAGGAAAAGAGGTTGCTCGGTGCCGGCAGCAGAGAGGAACAAAGAGCAGAGAGAGGAAAGTGTTCCGCACGTTGCTCCGAATCGCACTCACCTGGAAAATTGTAAGCGTCTAAATGGCACATAATTTCAATTGCATGCCGCTCCCTAATCTTCAGTGATTCACACATAGATTTTTTTTTCCTGCTTTTGTGCAGCTTATCCCATTTTCTCTGTATTTTTTCCAACCTGTACTGGCGTAAGCTGCATAAGACTGTTAAAGCCCAGGTTGTTACGACACAATGCCAGGGTTTTCAGACGGTTCCTGCTGTTGAATAATGAACTTCAGGCCACTTTGAAGCCGCACAGTCCTGTAGATCAGTGCTAAATCAAAGCTGTTTTGCAGAGAAGCGCTTTCTTCCCCACTCTTTTGGCCAGCACTTCACACTTTGGTTCAATCAGAGGAGCTCCCTTGAGAAAGGCCACGTGGATATAGTTCGAATGATGCCCCGACCCTGCCCCACAGCCTTCGTTTAACTCTGTCGGATCAACGGGGAAAACAATTAGGCCTGTGAGTTGTGCTGCTAGAGACCAGGGTCAGTACGCATCAAACTGGGCAGGCTGCTCCACACGATGTCCTGAGGAGGTGACACTCTGCAGGAACGTCCTTTAAATCCTCATCCAGATGGGAGTGAGAGTTTTAAACAATTCCTCTTTCAGCCTTTTGTGTGTGATCAATTTTCCGTCACCATGATTCATGCAGGGTGAAGGAAGTTCTCCAGAGTGATGATCATGAAAAGGTCATTGCATGACCTAATAATAAAGCCGTGAGACAAATGGGCTTGATGCTCCCACCGAGGCTTGATCAGACTGAGCTCAGGATGACCGTGAGCTCTTAAACCAGTGTGTGAGATGTGACAGTGAGCAGCACCACGCTTGGAGGTTAGTATATACCAGCACCATAAAGGGGCGCAACCTTGACGATGTTTGGAAAGGTGGAATATGTCAAACTGGCATCCATATAAGTGAAGTGAAAGTGACTAATTGCCATTTTGAAGCACAGCACATAGGGAGGCACAGTGAAATTCAAACTCTTCTTTTCAACCACGCACACCGTACAGCAGGGGGCAGCTATTTAAAGCACCCAGGGAGCAGTGATGGGGTCAATAAAAAAGAAAAATACTAAAAACAACAACAACGACAACAATAATAACAATACTACTACTACCACAACTACTACTACTATTACTACTTCTAATAATAATAATCTAAGAAGAAGAATAAGAATAAGAATAAGAACCATAATAACCACAATAATAACCATAATAATAATAATAACTATTATTATTATTATTGTTGTTGTTGTTTTTGTTGTTGTTAATATTATCATCATTAATATAATTGTTATTGTTATTATTATTATTGTTATTATTTTTATTGTGTTATTATTATTGTTATTATTATACACTATATTATTATTATTATTATTATTGTTATTATTATTATTATTATTATTAACACAACTGTTCTTTTTGTTCTGAGGCTAAAAGGGCCTTGATGTTGGGAAGGTAATAAAAAAAAAAAAAAACAACAAGAGTGAAAATTCCTCTGAAATGTATTAAAATATCCAACAATAGGCTGCATTCCTGCCCCTGGAGGCAGTTGTGGGGTGAAGTGCCTTGCAGTATAGTTTAAGATTTACTGAACCAAATGGCCTTTCTGCTTTGGCACAGCAATGAAAAGATTGTGTCACACCGCATCTGAATCCCTGCGACCAACGCAACATATTTTTGTTTTTCAGAATTGCCAGAACTGATAAAACCAAGTTATTGTTGGCTGTTATTATCGGCCAACCTGTACAGTGTTTGTAGCCCACCTGCTGAGATGAATGTTAAATATGTATTTGTTACAAATGCTGGCATTGGTACAAATTTGAAATTTTACTTTGGTTTCTTCTTAATTTCTCACGAGACCCAGATTGTGATTAAAGTTCTGCCCTTCTGGCGACCAAATTGTTTATTGATGTTAATGCATCAGGTTTATAAGAAAATGCTGCAGGTACCTTGCTCAGAAAGAAAAAAGGGAATTGTAATCAAATGTTAGCACACAATGGCGTTTGTGACCGGTGCATGCTTGCAGACAGTGTAATTTCCCTGGGAGTGAAAAAAAGGTTTAATAGCATGCCATCAGAAATCTTGCAGCAGGGCAGCTTCCAGTGGTAATGAACTTGTCAGCCCTGTAGCATTTGAGATCTCATGTTGCTGTTATTATTCAATTCAGCCTAGTGCCTGGCCTCCATTCCCTCCAATGATTCTTCAAATGCCACCCGGCCTCTCGTTTCACACGATACACATTTTCTGCCTTCTCCCAACGGACCCAGGGTACTGTATTGGCCCTTGTTTAAAACAAATTTTGTTTGGTGTTAGTAAGCCCACTGTGCATTCCCTCAAATGTTAAACTGCGAGATTAATGTGTAGCGGCTGCAGCGTTGCTCACAAAACATGTTTTTTTAAGGCAGTTAGAAGCTTCCTGTTCAGCACTTTTGCACAAAACCACTAGAAAAAAACAGCAGAATCCCGGCAGCACCAAGGAAAGACTGATTGGAAGGTGTATACATGGCCATTAGCGCTCAGTGAAGTTTGCTTCAAAAAGAAAATTGCATGTTCAAAGGTGTTTGGGCCCATTTATATTCATGTGTGCACAGGGCCTGCAGCATGTAGGAACACAGGGTTTAGATCTGAATCAGTGATTCGCGGTACCGACCCCATCAATGCTCCCCGGGCGCTGGATAGGGCTGCCCCCTGCTGCACGGGGTGTGTGAGTTAAATGCAGAGGATGCTTTTGGTTGCGGATCACTGTGCGCTGTGTTTCACAATGGCAAATAGTCACTTTCACTTCTTTTATATACTTGTAAATGTGTGGTGTTGATTGGCCTGCAAGAGGAAGAGATCTTAATTGTAAAACAAGCAATAATAGGTGATATTATTAATAGAAACTTCAGGACTCAGTGTTTGAACTTAGGTTAAGCTTAGCTGTCAGTAATTGCTCTTTTATCCAGCAGTGCATGCAGTCTTTAAGATCATGTGTGGATGTTTATTTATTCACATTTATTTTATGTAAAAGTCATACACCTGTGTTGTTATTCAGGTTACCTAATTAAATCTTAATCATATATAAAGTGAAAGTGACTATTCTTGTCATTGCGAGGTCACAGCACAGCACACGGTGAACCACAAAGAAACTGGACCTCTGCATTTAACCCATGCAGCTACGAACGCTGCCTGGGGAGTAGTGATGGTGACGGTACCTTGCTCAAGGGTACTTTAGGGCAACCTACTGGGAAGAGGTTTGAACCCACAATCTTCTGATCATGTGGCCGACACCCTAACCGCTAGAACACCGCTGCCCTATATATACATGTGCATTAACATACAGCAACATGATTTTAAAACTACATCTGCATTTTTCAGCATAGTGATAGATATTGCAAATGATGTATAATTAATATTCTCTTTACATTTGTTTCCATTCCTCCAAGAGCTACTTTTCCCCAGATATGTTTGGCATGTTTGGTTCTTATACACGAAACTGTAAGTGAATAGGATTTTTTTTTCTTTGCGTTATTAAGTCTTTTAAAGACAAACCTAATCGCTGCAATGAAAACTGATTTAAATAAATCATTTACATATAATAATGAAATCAAAACAAGTGGGCAGTTTCTCACTGAGCGAATAAAACAAATTAACGTGTCTATTTGAATATGTAATTATGCAGCAATGTAATAAAATATGTAATTAGTAATGAAAAAGTAATGAAATGGTGGTTTTGAGTATTTTTTTTTCTTTTTTTAAAACATTTCTTTCATTTTATGTGCATTTCAGACTGATTAGTATCTCTGACTCAGCCGCTGGTCTGACTCAAGGTTGCTATGAGCTTTAAGAGCCTTTTTTTTAAGCAATCTCCATGATGGTGCCTGCATGGGGAATGACTTGCAGCCTTGCTGTTGATATTAGGATGTAAAAGCACTTTGGTCAGCAGTGGGAAATGAATTGAAAGCAGCAACACATTTAGAGAAACAATGAATACCTTTTATGAACACGCGTCTTTTCCAAATGCATTCATGCTTTGGGTTGGTTAACGTTGCTGATGATATGAGGACGGGAAGATGTGCCCGCTGTTTTCAGCTGATTCTCAGGTTCATGAAGGTCCGTGTTGTTGATGAGAAGAGGTGCTGGAGCAGAGCTTTCTGCTAAGGTTACTCAGCCAGCAAAGCGGTGCTGTTTGTCAGGCATCAGCCTGCCGAACTGTCAGAGATGGAGCCCGTTGCACGTCGGAGATCAGAGAGAACAGAGTGAGTGCTTAAAGCTGTGCAGCCAGCGTGACTGCTGCTCGGAGAGAACGCCTGAGAAATTGACGTGGACTGCCCACATGCACTGCGGTTGTCCGTGAGGGTGGAGAATGAAGCATCTCCAGCTGACGTTCTGTATCATTTCAGACATTAACCCTCAATCACAGCGCCAGGCTGCTCATTATCCATCACTCCACTGTTTAACAGACCCTTCCTCTCTTCCCGAACGGCCCTTATTTGAGCTTTCATGCATTTACAATGTCCAATAGGGTTTATTTATTTATTTAAGTTAGTTTTTTTTTTTTGCAACCAAGGGTACATTGCAATGCAAGGGCACTTTAGTGAGGCTTGGATTTGTTCACTGACACATTAAAAATAGGTTTTTGATATTTTAGGTATAAATATATTTGTCATCTTTTACTGAGGACTCCAAAGAAGACCCAGACGGGTGTTTTTTAATGTTTATTCTTTTATTGTTTATTCTTATCCTGACTATTCATACAGCTAGTACATACTCTTTACTACAGCAGAACAAATACTTCAGTTAGATCGTAAAACTAGGAACATTAACTAATTTACTCATAAAATGAAAAAGTACAGGGATGTACTGAGAGTGTAAAGTAAAAAGTACAGGAATGTACTGAGAGTATAAAGTAAAAAGTACAGGAATGTACTGAGACTATAAAGTAAAAGTACAGGAATGTACCGAGAGTGTAAAGTAAAAAGTACAGGAATGTACTGATAGTATAAAGTAAAAAGTACAGGAGTGTACTGAGAGTGTAAAGTAAAAGTACAGGAATGTATTGAGAGTTTAACGTAAAAGTACAGGAATGCACTGAGAGTGTAAAGTAAAAGTACAGGAATGTACTGAGAGTGTAAAGTAAAAGTATAGGAATGTATTGAGAGTGTAAAGTAAAAGTACAGGAATGTACTGAGAGTGTAAAGCAAAAAGTACAGGAATGTTCTGAGAGTGTAAAGTAAAAAGTACAGGAATGTACTGAGAGTATAAAGTAAAAAGTACAGGAATGTACTGAGAGTGTAAAGTAAAAGTACAGGAATGTACTGAGAGTGTAAAGTAAAAGTACAGGAATGTATTGAGAGTTTAACGTAAAAGTACAGGAGTGTACTGAGAGTGTAGAGTGAGATGTGTCTCCTCTGAAGGTCGTCTGGAGCGTCTGTCTGTGTGAAAGTGAACTGAATCTCACTCCATATTAATAGAATTAAAGACTATTAAAGCCTCGAACTTCAACTCCAATAAAAACAATCTACTGAAAATAATCCACATGAACTTCACCGCTTCACTTTCATCACCGTCTCTACTAGTTCTCCATCATGGACACACACTCCACACACCCTGAACTCCACCGTCCACTCTCCCTGTCCTCTCTCTCACTCTCCTTCACTCCGTCCTGCACCGGTGGACACACAGAGGGACGGTCCGCTCTGTGTGTTTGTGTCATTTTGTCTGGGACGGGTCTGGATGTTGGGAAGGTGATGGAGGATAATAATAATGGAGGATTTACTCAGATGTGTTGAGTCTGTTCTGAAAATGAAATGACATTTGGGTTCAAATGTAGGGAATAAGCTGTCAGAAAAATGAATCCTCAAGTGAAAATACCTGAATGTGAGTGCAGTAATAAAGTGTCTCTGGCTAATTTCTGGGAGACCCTTTAGACTGATTTCAACCCAAAGAAATGGACTAATATTTGATCCCGCCCAGCAGCAGAATCCCGTTTGATAAATGCGGATTAATCCCTGATAAGAAGCAACGGTTTAGGATCGAGTATAATTAACAGTATGGCTGCCAGCGCCAAAGAACCCAGCGGTGATCTGTAATTTCACTGCTTAATAGTCTTTGTCCTGAAGGATGGACTTTATTCCCTGTTTGTTGTCCAAGCATTGCTTTTGAAATTTGCATTTGTTTTTGTTCTGTTTTATCAAAGACTGACAGACAGGAAAACAAATAAAAGGATTCTCAAACGGCGAACAAAAGCTCTTTTAGCGTATTTGTACTGAAACTCAGCCTAAGTGGTTTTGTCTACTAAAAATGACTAATGGTGTTCTTGGTTGTCATCCAAAGCTGTTCAGTAAAGCAATGCAAGAGTCATTTCAACTTTAAATGTCGGGCTTTATTTTCCACCAAGGGCAGAGATCTCGTTAGCAATGCCCTCTTTGTCTCCTGTGATATTGACAGGATGTGTATTTTTTTTCTTTATCCATTATTATCTCTGATTTTCTCCGCATCACATCAGCTGTGCTTCCGCTGTGAAGGTTGAGAGACCAAACAAATCAGCAAAGACGTGTGTTGTACTCCTTTGAATTAGACCGAGACTTTAAGACAGGCTTCCCCAAGACTAAAGCTCAAGCCTGAGACTAGTGTTTCAGGTTTTAGCCTGAACCCACCACATCACCCATTAAAGACACTGAACAATGTGGGGGTTGATATCTTTTTTATTTTCAG
Organism: Hepsetus odoe; assembly: GCA_017165825.1. Classification (NCBI taxonomy): domain Eukaryota; kingdom Metazoa; phylum Chordata; class Actinopteri; order Characiformes; family Hepsetidae; genus Hepsetus; species Hepsetus odoe. The sequence continues at coordinate 3,172,589 of CM029379.1, forward strand.
ATTACTTTTTAAGAGCATTTTTTTAAATAACAGACACTTTAATGCTGTATAATTAACACATTACTCTTAAATTTTGACATTTGGTCATGATTGTCTCAAAATCCCAAATGAATGTATGATAAAGATAAACAGAATTTAAAAGGATTTAAAGTCATTTTTGGATACATTTTCTAAATCAATATTCATCATATCCAGCCACCAACTCTAATACCTCTGATTTTTTATCCTGTGCGAATTGATCAAAAATATTTGAGACGTTCTGTGTCCTGATACTCCACCTGCCCATGAAGAACTAATCCCATTCAATAGTTCCTCAGAATGTCTAAATATTACATTTGTATGGAAATGTGTAGGATTTGTAAGGATTTGGGTCTGAAAGTGTAATGCGTTGTGTTTTACTATTAGAGGATTAAATGCAGGGGCATCAGATCCTGGGATATTTTAATGGTCACCATAAAGTCACGGAGGTCCCGAAGACATGAGTCTGGACCTCCATTTACGGTGACTCAGATCTTAACATGCACGGTAACGGAAGTCGTGCAGCGACCTTTTTTCTGCATACATAATGTAAGAACATGCGCAGTGATGTTCGTTTTTGAAAATAAAATTGTTGCAGAAGGTTTAACAGCCAGGCTGATGGGTTTAAAGAGCAATAAGGAATCGTAACCTTTTAGCTTGATTATTTGTAATTTCACTGAGGTAGTCCTAGTAAAAAGCGATCAGTGTGTACCACTATACAGGTCAGTCAGTCATATTCTGCCGCTTGTCCCAAGCGGGGTCGTGGGGGGGTGCTGGAGTCCATCCCAGCTCACACAGGGCGAAGGACGGGGGACGCACCCTGGACAGGTCGCCAGCCCACACTATACAGGTATAAAATAAATCACTGCAAAATATGAACAAACTGAAAGCATCATTTTGGAAAGTCCATTGAATTTGATCAGGAATCCCCAACAATAATATAAACACTATAAAAGGGTTCATTAAACACATATCAGTCCAAAATGGCATCTTATACAACAAATAAATGATGTTAATCCTTCAATGAACAGTGTAATGTTGTAATAATGTTGGAATTATGCAGCATTAATAATAATAATAATAATAATAACAACAACAGCAACAACAACAACAACAATAACAATAATAACAATAATAACAAAAGCAAAAACAATAATAATAATGAGAATAGTAATAATAATAATAACAACAACAACAACAAACAACAATACTACTACTACTACTACTAATAATAATAATAATTGCAGATTTTTACAATGTATATGTTATATATTTGTTTTATTTGATTATTATTATTGTTGTTATTATTAATAATAATTTTATTATTATTATTATTATTATTATTATGGGGTGGTGGTGGTCTAGTGGTGGGTACTTGTCTATGGACCTATGACTCAAGAGGTCCCAGGTTTGAATCCCACCTCCAGCACTACCACCACTGAGTCCCTGAGCAAGACCCTTAACCCTGAGTGTCTCCAGGGGGACTGTCCCTGTAATTAGGACATGGAAGTCGCTCTGGATAAGAGCGTCTGATAAATGCTGTCAATATTATTATTATTATTTGGGCAACAAAACAACAACAACACAGAACATAGAAAAATTAAATAATAAATAAAGAAATAAAATCTAATAAATAATAATAATAATAATAATAATAATAATAATAATAATAATAATAATAACAAAACAACAACAACTACTACTATTATTATTATTATTATTATTTATTTTAATTAGATTTTATTTCTTTATTTTTTTATTATTTAATTTTTCTATGTTCTGTTTTTTATCCTCAGTTCAAACTATAGAGAAGTTCCCTGTTTCGATAAGAAGGGTCTAAATATGCGAAGGCAATCCCCTGATTTCCCTGCAGTGCAGTGAGAACAGAATGTAGCCATAAAGCCCGTATGCTTTATAGCCACATTGACTGGCTTATGCTGATTGGCTGTGATTTCGCTGAAACAACTTTAGTATGTCGGGCTGATCGACGCACTCTCATGTGCTTTGTGTGACACGGCAAACCAGAGAAGGCGTAGAACTGAATTAGCCGAGTGTTAAATGAACAGGAATGTAAAACCCCAGCCGGTTGACTATATCGGAGTATCAGGAGACCAAAGAAAAAGGTGGACCCAATGTCAGACGCTCATTATTGGGTTTGTTCCAGGGGGTGCAAAAAAAAAAAAGATCAAAAAGAAAGGCCCACTCGATTTCCATTTCAGTAGCTCCTGTCCTAGAAATTAGCCAGGGGTGTCCCAAATGATATGCCCTGAACCTCCCTCCATTTGTCTGCATTAAGCTTGCATGGGAACAGACTCTTTAGGAATAAGTGGGCCAATTTTATATTTAGCCTTGTCCGCTTGCACCTTGAAAGTGGGGTAACCTAATCTCCTCCAACCTGGGTGAACAGTAGTTCAGCACTTCATTCGCATAACAATGTGGCTTCACAGAGCTTCACACTTTCCTACAGCACTATTCATAAGAGCGCATGAGCCATAACTATTGACATTAACCTACATAGACAATTTTATAAGGCTTTTTCCGAAAAGCATCTTTATGCCTGGGGTGAAGCTGAAGAAAGTATAGAAGCGGTGAATAAACCTGTATAACATGCACAAGCATTCGTTTATTCCTATAAGCGGCCATTATTACACCCTCTGGGGTGAAAGTGTGCCTTTATAAATCTTATGTAGGTTTATGTCGTTCGTCGTTATGTAGATGCCTTGTAGCCTGATTACCACTACTCTGCACAAGTGTTACCAATTAATGCATATTCTGAGAAATAATTCAAATCCTTTAGGGTTACTTATAACATTTACGCCCCGTCTAAAGAAATAAATGGCATAATTTGTCTTCAGGCACTTCTTTGGCTTTCTAATATATAAATGGGCCCTAAAATAACTGATTTACACTTATGGTTTAAGTGTTATGGCCTGACTAGGACACAATAAACACATTTCCAGACGCCCGGGTGTAGCGCCGGCCGGGACAGCAAGCTAATCAAGCGCACGCCATAAACAATGCCTCCCTATTATCTCATGAAATTGGAAATAGTATCCGCTGCTAAACTCAGGCTAAATATTAATTGCTTCCTAAAGTGTAAAATCAATGTCAATTACACTACCCTTAGTACTGGCAGTTCTTAGTGCTTATCAAACACTGCGATCGGGGTTCTGGAGATCCATTTTCTTCACAGGCGTTTCTGACCCTCAGGGTTCGCTCAGACTGCTGTTGTTGGCGCGGGAATTAAAAGGTCTCTTCATGTCGCCTTAATGAAAATGATGCCCCAAAGCCACTGAGAGACACAGTATAATAGATGCTCTCTCTCTCACACACACACACACACACACACACACACACACACACACACACACACACACACACAGACAACATGCACACACACACATGCACACAGATGGCTGTTGTTACAGCTCCCCACTGTCTTTATCTTGCAGACTAAAATAGTCTGGTGTCTGGAAATGCCTTGTCGATACCCAGATGGATGGAATGATGAATGTTTGAACAGGAGAAGGAAGAAAAGGCTGAGGTGACACATTCCTAAAATTAATTACAAGTGCAGTGTATCCCAGTTGCACACAGCTGCTCCATTTCCCTTCATTTCATCATCTATCGGAGTCGGAGTTTTCTGAGCCTTTTGTTTATAGAGCAAAAAAGAGAGAGAGAAGAGAGAGAGAGAGAGAGAGAGAGAGAGAGAGAGAGAGAGAGAGAATAAAATGGCCTATTTTATTATACATTACATACACCACATAAGCATAAGAGAGATAGACAGGCAGGCAGACAGAGATGGGGACATACTGAGAGAAAGAGAGGGAGGGTATGACCGAGAAAAATAGAGAAAGAGAAATGAAAAGAGAAAGAGACAGACAGAGACTGAGAGAGGAAGACAGAGAGAATGAATAACAAAATTGAGATAGGAAAATAGAGAGAGAGAGAGAGAGAGAGAGGAGAGAGACAGACAGACAGACAGGTAGACAGAGAGAGGGAAATAGGGAGAGAGAATGTGTGACAAAACTTGAGAAAGGAAAATATAAAAAGAGAGAGGGAGAGACAGAGAGAGAGAGGGAGAGAGAGACAGAGAGAGAAACAGAGAGAGAGAGAGGAGAGAGAGACAGAGAGAGAGACAGAGAGAGAGAGAGAGAGAGGAGAGAGAGAGGGAGGAGAGAAAGAGAGAGAGAGAGAGAGAGAGAGAGAGAGAGAGAGAGAGAGAGGAGAGAGAGAGAGAGAGAGAGGGAGAGAGAGAGAGAGAGAGAGAGAAGGAGAGAGAGAGAGAGAGAGAGAGAGAGAGAGAGAGAGAGAGAGAGAGAGAGAGGAGAGAGACAGAGAGAGAGAGAGAGAGGGAGAGAGAGAATGAGAGAGAGAGAGAGAGGAGGAGGGAGAGAGAGAGAGAGAGAGAGAGAGAGAGAGAGAGAGAGAGAGAGAGAGAGAGAGGGAGAGAGAGAGAGGAGAGAAGGAGAGAGAGAGAGAGAGAGAGAGGGAGAGAGACAGAGAGAGAGAGGAGAGAGGGAGAGAGAGAAGGGAGAGAGAGAGAGAGAGAGAGAGGGAGATGACAGAGAGAGAGAGAGAGAGAGAGAGAGAGAGAGAGAGAGAGAGAGAGAGAGAGAGAGAGAGAGAGGGAGTATCATGATGGACAAATAGCTTCCTGCTGGGTTGTTGATGGAGCTCAGTTTCTTCCAGCTTGAGTTTTACGCCAAATCTAGAACCAGGGAACGATCTTGGTTCTGCAGGTTCGGCGCAGGTGAAGTGTTTTATAATAAAATCATTTAAAATAAAACATTTTTATGTTTATCTTATCTAATTATCTATTCATCGACTCTTTATTCTGCAGTGTATTTATACAGTGCAGATCTTCCCAGGCCGCCATGTTGATCATCTGTTCTTTATCAGTAGTTTTTTCAGCCCTTTCTGTAGTTTATTTCAGATTATTCGCTGTCAGCGTTTGCTTCTCAGTCCTGTAATAAAAAATCACAACCAAACTGCTGCTGGAGTCCTGCAGGAGATTGGATCATTTTATAACCACCTTCATCCAAGAACTTCAGGTTAACAGGAGACAGAAATCAGAAATGATCACGGGTATAAAAGAGATTTAAATTTGAATCTGCACAGATATTGAGAGATCTTTAGATTTAGTTAGAAATGACTTCAGAGCTTATTCCGGCCAGGCTGTGAATCCAGACTTCTCCGTGGAGAGTAAGTTTACCTCTGATGATATCGGCCTCCCGATTAACATTTGATGGATGGAGAGAGTAACCTGATAAACATGCAGAGGATTTCGCAGAGGTTGATGATTAATTTAAGGATAGCTTAGTTAAGTTCAACAATCCTGATTTACAAAAGCAGTACATCTCAATATCTACATCTCCAAAACTACATCTCAATATCTACATCTCCAAAACTACATCTCAGCATCTACATCTCCAAAACTACATCTCAGCATCTACATCTCCAAACTACATCCAATATCTGCATCTCCAAAACTACATCTCAGCATCTACATCTCCAAAACTACATCTCAGCATCTACATCTCCAAAACTACATCTCAGCATCTACATCTCCAAAACTACATCTCAGTATCTACATCTCCAAAACTACATCTCAGTATATACATCTCCAAAACTACATCTCAGCATCTAAATCTCCAAAACTACATCTCAGTATCTACATCTCCAAAACTACATCTCAGTATATACATCTATGTCTACATCTCAACATTTACATCTCCAAAACTACATCTCAGCATCTACATCTCCAGAACTACATCTCAATATCTACATCTCCAAAACTACATCTCAGCATCTAAATCTCCAGAACTACATCTTAGCATCTAAATATCCAAAACTACATCTCAGCATCTACATCTCCAAAACTACATCTCAGCATCTAAATCTCCAGAACTACATCTTAGCATCTACATATCCAAAACTACATCTCAGCATCTACATCTCCAAAACTACATCTTAGCATCTACATCTCCAAAACTACATCTCAGCATCTACATCTCCAAAACTACATCTCAGCATCTAAATCTCCAGAACTACATCTTAGCATCTACATCTCCAAAACTACATCTCAGCATATACATCTACATCTACATTTAACATCTACATCTCCATAACTACATCTCAACATCTACATCTCCAGAACTACATCTCAATATCTACATCTCCAAAACTACATTTCAGCATCTGCTTCTCCAGAACTACATCTCAACAGCTAAATCTCAAAATCTACATCTCAACATCTACATCTCCAGAACTACATCTCAACATCTACATCTACAGAACTACACCTCCAGAACTACATCTCGATATCTACCTCTCCAAAACTACATCTCAACATCTACATCTCCAGAACTACATCTCAGCATCTAAATCTCCAAAACTACATCTCAGCATCTAAATTTCCAAAACTACATCTCAGTATCTTACATCTCCAGAACTACATCCCAACATCTACATCTACAGAACTACACCTCCAGAACTACATCTCGAGCATCTACCTCCAAACTACATCTCAACATCTACATCTCCAGAACTACATCTCTGGCATCTAAGATCTCCAAAACTACATCTCAGCATCTAAATTTCCAAAACTACATCTCAGTATCTACATCTCCAAAACTACATCTCAGTATCTACATCTACGTTTACATCTCAAACATTTACATCTCAACATTTTTACATCTCCAAATTACATCTCAACATCTACATCTCCAGAACTACATCTTAGCATCTACATATCCAAAACTACATCTCAGCATCACATCTCCAAAACTACACCTCAGCATCTAACCCCAGAACTACATCTCAGCATCTACATATCCAAAACTACATCTCAGCATCTAAATCTCCAGAACTACATCTCAGCATCTACATATCCAAAACTACATCTCAGCATATACATCTAAATCTACATTTAACATCTACATCTCCAAAACTACATCTCAATATCTACCTCTCCAAAACTACATCTCAACATATAAATCTCCAAAACTACATCTCAACATCTACATCTCCAGAACTACATCTCAGCATCTACATCTCCAATCTACATCTCAGTATCTACATCTCCAAAACTACATTTCTGCATCTGCTTCTCCAGAACTACATCTCAACAGCTAAATCTCAAAATCTACATCTCAACATCTACATCTCCAAAACATGTGGAGAAGCAACCAGCGTTAATTGTTTTTGTAATAAAATATTATGTTACACAGCAAAGAAAATGCAAAGCTGAACCGAGTGCATTATTAATCAAACAGTGAAACGATCCATATCAAATAAGCAAACATCAGAAATGATTTATAACAATATGATGACGATAAGTTTTTAAGTTATTTTTATTTTCATTTAAAAATGTTATTGTGTTTACTTTATGCTGTTCACTTTACAATATGCAGATTTGTGTGCGTGTGTGTGTGTGTGTGTGCGTGTGTGTGTGTGTGTGTGTGTGTGTGTGTGTGTGTGCTCATTATATATTCTAAACCGTATAGAAGTAAACTGCATGTTTTACTATATACAAAGGCTTGTTGATATGCTTTAATATTTTCTTTTAAATAACTATCTGTCTGTCTGTCTTATCTATCTGTCTGTCTGTCTGTCTGTCTGTCTATCTATCTATCTATCTATCTGTCTATCTATCTGTCTGTCTGTCATTCTGTCTGTCTGTCTGTCTGTTCGTCTGTCTTAGAGGCCGATGGTGCAGGATGTTGCTAAAAAATCCCCATTTGCTCAGCTTTTATATCCTTTGAGCTGTTGCTCGTTTCAGTATCTGGTTAATCAATGGAGGATTAAATGGCCATATGGACGTGAACATCCAGCAAAAAGGACGAGCAAACAATAGTCTTTTTCCGCCTCCAGTGCAACCACACTTCATGCCCATTCTAGATCAGCGCAGGCGCAGGAAGCTTTCACCGACTAACCTGAATGCTCTTTTTCAGTCCCTTCATTATTCACAACAAACGTATGTAAAAATACAAACCGCGCTGGATCTGGAAAAACACACTGACCTTCAAGGCTTAAGGCTTGTTCATTAACAGCCTGGTAAATATTACCGTGAGGGAATGGATCCTACCGCTTTACACAATGACAAAACAGACGACAGCTACATTGGTTCTCACTGGCGAGAAGCGGCACATTGACCACTTTGACCTTTGCCCCATGACTGTCTTGGCCAATTCAGTGAAAAGGAAGAACGGGAAGCAGCGACCTCGCTGTGATTGTGCCGTTTAGAAGGCTTTTCTGCCCCCGACTCCTTTAACGCCGCTAACATATCACCTGACATTTGCTCTCAGTGTGACGACAGATCACAGAATCGTGTTCATGAAATGTCATGCCATGGGTGACATTAGGTCCACGGCCACCAGGGGCAGCTCTCCCAGCCGCCGCTAATGGAAAAGCCTGGCCCTTATCCTGCCGAGGCACCTTTCCTTTGTCTCTGCATGAGCAAGGATGCCAAAGCCTGGATTTTGTCCTTGCAGGCTGTATGTGTGTGTGTGTGTGTGTAAGTGTGCATGCGTTCTTGGTGGGATTCACTGTTTTAGGTCCATTATTCTTTTGGCCCGGGTCCCTTTTGTTCCTCTCTTTGGCAGGGTTTACCTGCAAGTCGCTGGCCAGGAAGTCCCTGCACCAGAGCCCTCCATGATAACAGTAGCGCTACACTAAAGATAAGACTGTCCTGTGCCGCTGCACTCGCCAAGGCGGGGTGAAATTTTGGGCATTGTGCATTTAGGACCACAGAAATTGAAATCTGTTTTTTTCCCCCCCTTATTTTATGGCCTTTTTTCTTGGGCGGTGCAAACTGCCTTCATTTAGTGTTTTGCTGTCTGCACTGAAAGCACGATAGGTGTGTTTTGAATGTATCGTCCTATTGCTGGCCGCGTCTTCGTGAACCTTTTTTGGCTTTTCTTTCCAAGCAGCAAGCACGTTTCAATCGCTGCAGGTGTGTGTGTGTGAGCGAGTGTGTGTGCGTGGAGAGAAAGAGAGAGGGAATTAGGACGAGGCTGGAGCAGCGAGGGGACGCAGGTGATGCAGGGCTCAAACAGCTGCTCTCCTGTCACATTATCCGCTATGAATGTTTCCGAATGATAATGTGATCAAAAACCCCACTAAGCTGGAGAGAGGGGAGGAGAGTGAAAGCTGCGATAAATTGCAGAAGCAGAGCCATTTGAGCATAAAATTAGATTTGACAAATATGTTGTTACCTGGCAGTTATTTGACAGAGGAGATATTGGTGCTTTCTTGGCTCCTGAGTCTTACTTTCAATCATATCAAAATAAAGGGGGGATTGGGGGGGTCTTAGATGGGATCAGATGCATTTTCAGTAAACAAACTGGAACCCACTACTTATCGTGATACACGCCCTGAACACGAAGACGTACCAAGGACGCCACGAACGTGGTAGTGAGTTACTGCCGTTAGAAAAGAGCTCATGGAGGAAAAGGGTCCCTGATTATCCCGTTTGATGAAACTGTGGACGAGTCGATGTCTTCCAGCGGAGCAGGGACCTCACAGGAGAATATCGGCTCATTTTTCATGAATTCAAAATTCGAATTTAAATTTCGAGGGCCCCCATGATTTAACTGCGTCAAAAAAACCTTGTTGAAGCGAGAGAGAGAAGGAAAGGGACCTATTATATTTAATTAATATAATTAATAATATGATTTAATATAATTAGACCTAATATATTTTATTATGTATTATATACAGCATATAAGTAAATTCATTCATCTATCTATCTATCTATCTATCTATCTATCTTTCTATCTATCTGTCTGTCTATCTTTCTATCTGTCTATCTATCTATCTGCCTATCTGTCTGTCTTTCCTTTTCTCTCTCATTTCTCTTCTTTTCTTTCTCTCTTCTCAATTTTCACTCACTTCCTCTCTTTGTTCTATCTATCTATTCATCTATTCATTCATTCATCTATCTATCTATTCATTCATTCATCTATCTATCTGCTCCTTTATATAGATAGGTAGATGGAGAGAGAGAGAGAGAGAAAGAGAGAGAGAGAAAGAGAGAGAGAGAGAGAGACAGATAGACAGAGAGTGAGACACAGACAGACAGAGAGAGAGAGAGAGACAGAGAGAGAGAGAGAGAGAGAGAGAGAGAGAGAGAAAGAGAGAGAGAGAGAGAGAGAGGAGAGAGAGAGAGAGAGAAAGAGAGAGAGAGAGAGAGAGAGAGAGAGAAAGAGAGAGAGAGAGAGAGAGAGAGAGAAAGAGAGAGAGAGAGAGAGAGAGGAGAGAGAGAGAGAGAGAGAGAGAGAGAGAGAGAGAGAGAGAGAGAGAGAGAGAGAGAGAGAGAGAGGGACATTAGAGAGAGAGAGAGAGAGAGAGAGAGAGAGAGAGAGAGAGAGAGAGAGAGAGACACAGAGAGAGAGAAAGGGACCTGTTTTATGATCTATTCTTCTATTTCTATATTTACGAACTCTGATTTATTCTGAGACGCTCACTCTTCTTGGTAGGAAATCAGCCACTGTGCAGTAACATTTCATTGGACAAAAACAATGCTGACATTTCAGACTCCATGTTCCTGCCATTGCTTTGCATTAGCTTTGCCCATTTCCCTTCAAGCCTCACACACTGTGAAAACTGCTGTTTAGCAGTGCAGTGTGAGAAAGTGTATACTGGGCGATTATACTGGCATTACTGCTCACTGTTTGTACAAAATACAATCATTTCCTGCTAATGTGTCAGTAAAGCAGTTTAACTCTCACATGAGGATGTAGGAACAATCTGTTTTTTTGTAATCTGTTCTAAATGTTAATTGATTAAACGAGATATGACAGCATCAGATTGCGTCAGGCTGATTTGAGCAAATAGCTCGTATCAAAGCCCAGCCAGGTGGATTATATTCCTTGGCAGGTAGGCAGAGCTCAGTCCAGCACAACTACTTCCCTTCTGCTTTTGAGGATATGGAAATGGATTGGGACAACAGATGAACACAATGTTCCCCTTAATTGGTCAGTGTTGTGCACAATGCTGGTAGTTTGCCGTAATTGTTTAGCGCACGCCATTGTTTGCTCCATTCTCTTCAGCCATTGTACGGCGAAGTTCCTTTGTGCCTCCAGGAAGCAGTGGAGCTATTCACGAGCAGCCTGGGAACCCAACCAGAGGAGCACAGGCACACAAAAGAGCTCTCTCAAACCGCTCAGTCTGCTAGCATACATTCATCCAGCAAGATAATGATATTGTCTCATTGTGCAGGCTCTGGCACAGCTCTGACTGCCTGGGTGGGGTGAAAGAACAAGGTCTAAACGAGGAACATTTGGACACCAGACAGCAACGGGGCATGCAAACTGTCCGGTTGATTAGGCCATTAGTGTCTTAACAATTTAGCTTCCGCTTCTAAACCTAGCCTGTCCATTTCTGAGCAATTAGGCTGAAAAATTGATTCCTATATTCGGGAATAATGCAGAACAATGACTTTATAATGTATTGTTGAATCTTTAGAAAGGCTTCCGAGGGCACTTGCAATCAGCAAGGTCCGTTTCTGTGGATTCCAGGCTGGATTTGGAAATAATCGGACAGACTATCACGAACAAAATATCCACCAATGAGATGCGAGGATGCATTATAGATAATCTGTCCTGAAATCTAGTGCAGCTGCATGATCTAAGTCGATAAAGCACTGATCCCAGTGCAGCGTGTTTATGTCCAGCTTCTGGCTTTAGATAGATGGCCAAAACATGCACACAGTTGCACAAATATACGCTCACTTCTCTTTCTTTATTCTTAATATTCTGAAGCTTTACACCAACATCATGCAAACATTCATTCGCGATGAGTTCAATCGAGTGTAGCTTTACAACCCTCTATAGTAGTGTTCAAACATTTGGCATCACTGTTTCGGATAAAATACGCTACCGCTGCACAAAATAAAGACAAAAAATGAAAGGGTGTGTATTTTGGTGGGCAGGGACCTAAAATATTTCATGAATGATCAAATGACACGGATTCAATTAATATCCAGAAAGTTTCACTGTTTAAAAGATGGCTATATTTAGATGTTGAGCAACATTTTTTCTTTTTTTTTCATATGCAGGCGATTCTTGGTGCCTCGTCAGTTAACGTAATTATCTCACAAAGCCTTAAACTAATAAAATACACGGGATATCTGACTACACTGTTCATATCTGCAAGCTATTATTGTATAAAATGAGAAAAGGTATTAATGTAACTCCATTTAAATGCCATTAAAGGGGTTTAAATCACGCACGGCATGCGCACAACCATAAACACAGCCTTGAAGGTTGATGTCGGGTGGTACACACAGCTGGTGCTGTCGGTGTATTTTCGCAGGAGCACGACGCCCCGAAATAAGCTATTTTCTTTTTCCAAATTTCCAGACAAGCATGGCACAAATATGCCGAGACGTTGAACTCCGTTATGAATGTTCTTGCCGTTTGGCGCTAAAAAGCTGCTTTGTCATCGATGGCAGGGACTCTGTAAGGTACGGTTTAGCCCAGCCGAGCAGCTCTGCGCCATGTGGCTCTGCCATTTGGGCTGTTTTTCATTTCAGCGGAATATCAGCGGCTCTTTTAAACAGAATGTAAGTGAGCTCACTGAGGGCCATATTATGAGAAGCAGCAGCTGTAATGAGCACATGTTTTCTGCACCGGGCTACGGCCCAAGAGATTAATTAAGCCCTTTTGTAATGCAGCCTAAGAATAGGAAACAAGTTAATCGCAACCGAAATTGACTGATGTTAAGGAGGAGAAAAATCTCAGATCAAACAATACGGCTCAATTTGCTTTCCGGCGTTCTGAAGCCACCGTTTGGAAGTTGGAGCCCTAACACTCGCAGTGGCGTGTTAAGGCCTTGGCGTTGCGTTTTCTGTTTGTGTGCCGCTCTTTTGACCCAGAAAATCCATGCGTTCCTATCGTGCCTCCGACTGAGGTCAGAGAGAAAACAGAAAAGAAGAAACGGCATGCAAATGATCCCAGGTTTCCGTCCTCCTCCCAAGGAGCTGGTACCCCCATGTTTATTAAATTTGTTAAAGTGCTTCCGAGCAATGTACATTTTATCCTCTTAACAGTCAAATTAGTATATACTCCAGCAATTACTTAATGTACTCTAATGAGATTTCCCCACGAAACGGCAGGATTCATTTATTTTAATGCGCCGGGCTCCTTCCAGGGAGTTTATGCATCACGTCCCTCTGGAGCACAAGCAGGGCTGGAGTCATAAATAGTGGAGTGTGTGCGGAGCGCTGTGGCTGCTGCTGTGCCCTGAAGTCGAGGACCGGGCTCCTGTAGAGACCGCTCTTCAGGGAGGATCGCAGCGCTGCTCAGGGGGTTGATGACCTCCGCTATGGTGGGAGAAACCGATATTCAGATGAAATGCATTTAGGCTGATGGATTTGTTTGCGCATGCTTTTTTGAAACTGGTACAGGCCATTAGGGATCCTCACTTTGAAAGTCTATGGGTTTATAGTGCAGGGGATCCGAAAATGAAAATCTTCCGGGTTACCACCCACACCAAAAAAAAGGCTTCTCTGTTTCTCAATACATTGAGGATATTGAAAATGTGCTATTTATATTGTGGGAAATTGACAGGCCTATGCTTCATTTTCGCATGGGTGATTCCCAAATGATGTTTTTATCCATCAGCTCTCACTGAAGCTGCTGGATTTCAGGATTGGGAGGCTTCTGGCTAATTTACTTGGAGAAGGTGGTGCAGGTCTAACAGTATTAGGCCTGTGGATCATTCTCCACACTTCAGATGTTATCATCTTATGGATTCAATGGACCGTTCCTTATAGTGCTCCCAGTCAATCAACTTTGTTTTCATTTCTGGCTGTGATATGTATTTACTCTCAGCCCAGTGTGATGCATTTCCCAACAGATTATAAAATAAAGCAGAAAAAAGCAGAAAAAAAGAAACTTGTTTGCAAAGTCCCATCTCTACTCCTTTATATACTGAATCCATTTTCATTTTATTACAGTACGAAAAGAGACCTGCAGGCCTAAAGATGGCTTGGAACCTTTGATGGGCCTATTTGCTTTCCCCCCCCCTCCTCCTTCGCTCCGCTCATCTCCATTATGGTCCTGAAACTCACAGCCGTGGCTCCGAATGCAAAGAGGCTCTTTATTTGCTGAGCAAATCAAACGCAGCGCCTCGCGGTACACAGTTCAGTTCACTCCACAGTGTCCGAAGCTTCCCCAGGGGCTTAGGCGTGGCTCTGAAACGCAGCTCTAATTTGCTTTTCTCTTCGGTTCGCAGGAGGGATTTTTGAACAGACCGAGGGGCCGGTCCCACTCGTCAGCGCAGAGGAGCTGGCCTTTAAATTTGCAGTTAATAACATCAACAGAAACAGGACATTACTGCCAAACACAACATTAACTTATGACATCCAGAGGATTAATATCTATGACAGCTTTGAGGCCTCGAGGAAAGGTGAGTAGCGTCAGCCCGGCCGGGCTTTGGTGGCGGAAAACGGTCCGATTTGACCCGCAAAACTCTCCTCAAACTTTTCATGCCGCTGATATGTTTCTGTTTTGATGACTATAATTAAAGATGATGACTAGCAATAGAGAGAAATAACTTTAATAGCTGGATAAGCGGTCATGGTGCCTTATTTCCTGTTTGGTGTTTCCTGATGTTTAGTGTTCCATCAAAACAATACGTGCAATAAAAAAAATTGCAATATTGTCATTGTTATATTAAAGTCATTATAATCATAATAATATTCTTACAATAGATTACAAAATTAGATGAATCAGCCTTGATTGGCTGCAATTAGCGGGATGATATTGCTTTAATCCTCAATGTTTTGAACTCTCAGAAGCAGCTAACAAATCTAATAAAGCAAGAATGGCCTGTCTATATATTTTTGGCCACTTGTTTTTTCAGTATTTTTAATGACGAATTTTTCTTCTTCTTTTAAAAATGTCAAGCTTTGATGATCTTTATGCATATTACATCCTTTTCTTCTTTCTGATTTCTTGCTCAGTTATGGTTACTAAGATGTTGAATTACATTTCTGAGTTCGGTTCTGCTTTTATTTGACTTGTTTTATGGTATTAAGTGAAACTGTTCGTTCACAGGAGTATTTCTGTCTAGTATTTCTGTTCTGAAAGTGTTAACCTGACCTCTGCTCCTGCCAGCTTGTGACCAACTGTCCTTAGGAGTGGTGGCCATATTTGGACCCTCTCACAGCTCCTCGTCGAACGCGGTGCAGTCGATCTGCAACGCTTTAGAGGTGCCACACATCCAGGTGCGGTGGAAACATCACCCCATGGACAACAGAGACACTTTTTATGCCAACCTTTATCCAGACTACTCCTCGCTCAGCTACGCCATCCTGGACTTGGTACAGTTCCTCAAGTGGAAAACAGCCACCGTGGTGTATGACGACAGCACTGGTGAGACCGGTGTTATATTTCCATATCATACATGAATTATATTAAACAAATCTTTTAAATGTGTTTGACGACGCCTTGAGGAATGAAGTGAGCCCTTAACAGATTTTCTGACTTTTAAAGCACTTCAAATTACAAAAGTTTACAAATGTTTTTGGAAAAAAAAAAAAAAAATCTAAGATTTCAAAAGATTTTTCACCAGTAATGATGTATTCACTCAAATATATACAGTGGGGTTTTATTTCTAAACTTGTTTACGCCCTCCTTTAGTAATCCGAGTTTTAGTAGCTGGTTTAGTTAATCGAGGCTTTATTAAGTTAAATCAGGAGCTGCTGATTGAAGCAAACAGAATTACTGGATGATGAAAGGAGAAATCGGGAACCAAACCTGTGTTTTTAAAGAGATCAGCTACTTAAATCAGAAATTATTACGACGTTTTGCTGAATTTGTCTTCCTTTGCATGTATTCTGATGATGCCTTGTGTTAATGGAACAAGTAAAAGTGAAGTTTTTGCCAAAAAAATATGCAGTTCATATTTTACTTCTTATTTTTACATCACCCTGTTCATTAAACTGTCCTCTGTTTCTGAGACATACTGGAGGATGTGATTAGTTTGCTGTTGAATGACGTTAGATTTGTTTCTGTTTACCATCTTCAGGTCTGATTAGACTGCAAGAGCTGATCATGGCCCCATCCAGATACAACATCAGGCTGAAGATCCGGCAGCTCCCTCTGGACACCACTGACACCCGTCCCCTGCTGAAGGAGATGAAAAGAAGCCGAGAGTTTCGTATCATCTTCGACTGCAGCCATGTCATGGCTGCCCAGATACTCAAACAAGTCAGTATCTGTGCAAGACACTCACAAACACACACACACACACACACACACACACACACACACACACACACACGTGTATATATATATATGGACATACAAGGTTTTGTTCCAACTACACAAAGGCATTAAACAGGCCCTTGTCTTTAAATGAGGCAGAACGGGCCAGCAGTGTTTAGGGAATAGGCCCCAGGATCAGAAGATCATGGGTTCGAGTCCCAGACCTGTGGGTTACCCTGAGGTACCCTTGAGCAAGGTACCGTCCCCATCACCGCTCCCCGGGCTCTTTAAATAGCTTCTCCTGCTGTGTGTGGGTTAAATGCAGAGGTTTAATTTCATTGTGGTTCACTGTGTGTTGTGCTGCGTTTCACAATGACATGGATGGTCACTTTAATTACAGTTTTTTATATTTTAACTCAAAATCAAGATTCTGGGCTTCGCTTTGGTCATAAAGGTTTCTTTGATTTGGTTGGATTAGAGGCAGTTATTGAACCTCTTTAGAAGACAACCTCAGCCCTTGAACCAAAGCTTCGATGTTATGAGGTTTGCTTTGCTGGAGGTAAAAGTGAGATTGGAGAAATTTAGCGTATATATAAAATCCGGTAGTGATATAAGAACGTGGTCCAGGTAAGAGGCTTAATAGTTCAAGCTTGTAAGCTTCTCCATCCCTCAAAGTTTACACTCCCAGTTTTCCGCTGTACGTTTTGTGAGCTGAAAAACCCCCGCAGTTATTTTCTGGGTCAAAATGAAGGCCTTATTACTTCATATTTGAACTTATGAACAAGTGCTTTCTGTAGCCCCAGTCCACTAAACAGACGGATTCCTCTGGTCACCTGTCTCTCTCCGTCAGCTTCTCCCAAACTTCTGTCGCTACATGCGTTCGCCTTTAGGCAAGGAAAGAAATGGGAAATTGGAAAGGGCAGGAAGTCTGTTGAAGTTGTCCTCAGGCCAAATCCCAGATGGCTTTAAAAAGCAGTGCAGTGCCTGTGTGCATGGCTGGGATGCTGGCTAAAGGAATCAGAAGGGACACATACCAGTAAATATTACAGGAGGTGGTGAACATGGATAGAGTAGATGCCTCATGACTTCAGCAGGCTCGGAAGGATAGTTTTCAGGGGTGGGGTGATGAGGACGGCGGGACAGGCTGGCTATTATGGCTCCTACTGCAGAATAGAGTGAGACAGTTGTGAAAGGAAGCTTTCAATGGATTGCTTAACCTTGGGTTTTCTTCACAACAGATGGCGAAATTAAAGAGGAAATATAGCCACCCTGGGAAATGCAAGCATTTCAGTGGAGATTGAGTGAGTGAGGATATGGGAAGTGGACGTGGAGGATGAATAAAATGATCACTCTCTTTGATTAAGGGCCCTTATCGCTGTTGGAAAGGTAGCCGGATGACATTTGCTATTGTGATCCTTTGAAAGGGCTGACGGAGACATGGAGTGCAGTCAGGGTAGATTTGTCATCAGTTCTGTTCATCCGTCCCATGGAGGGAGCATGGCATCAGATACAGAGCACTTTGGCCCATGTAGGCTCCTGCGTCTTCTCCGTGTCCCGCCAGTAAAAACGCTTCTCCTTCTTTGCCGTTTTTTTTTTTTTTTTTTTTTTTTTGGCGTTCACTGTCATATTGATTGTAAATTGCGATGCTGACCTTTTTCATTGTCTTACATTTCCCTCTCTTCCTCCCTCCCTCTCTCTTCTCCTCCTCCCTCTCCTTCCCTTCCACTGCTACAAGGCCCAGATGATGGGAATGATGACAGAGTACTACCACTACATCTTCACTACTCTGGTAATGTTCCACACTTGCTCAAGCAAATTGAATCTCATTTATTTTCCTCCTGCTTTTTTTTTTTTTTTTACTCCCTTTTGATGAATAGCTTTTAATTGCCAATAGGCTTCGGATCTGCTTCATAATATCAATTTCATTTGACAAAGAAGCGGTGTAATGGACTATCCGGTATCCCAGTGTAAACACCCTCCCCTCCAGTCAACAAAAGATGTTGAAAAGCTTCCACAAAGATAACGGGAAGTCAATTGATTGTGGCACTCGAGAGTTTAATTGAGGTAGAAATGCTTAAGCTAATAACCTTGTGTTTGAGTGACCTTTGAGTTAAAAACCTCCCAACTGTTTACAGTGATACCCCGACTCAGTCCTCTAAATGCCAGCTTTGTTTCTCCTGTGTGCATTTTGAGTGGCCTTTTAATGCTTCTGATGTATCAAACTGCAAAGCAGGGATACTTATCAGAGGCTTATCTTCCTCTCCTTAAGGCTGGATTATCATTCGTCGTCGTCGTCTGAATACAAATCACCTTACTATATGTATACTAAAACGTGGTCTACTATGATGTTAGATCTTTTTTTCTCCTGCCAGGTTGGCTTCAAAGGCAATTTCAGTTGAGCCTTTTCCTCATTTAAATTTGTAATCAGAGTTGGGTTCTAAATTGGGCAGGTGAAGGCCAGACCGGTAGGTTCTCCTGAGGTACCCTTGAGCAGGTACCATCCCCATCACTGCTCCCTCGGCGCTGGGCATAGCTGGCCCCCGCTGGCCCCCGCTGGCCCCCCGCTGGCCCCTGCTGCACGGTGTGTGTGGGTCGAAATGCAGAGGCTGTGTTGTGTTTGACAATGGCAACTAGTCACTTTCACTTTCACATCGAATCCACTCCAAGATTCGAGGTCTGTGGTACGGATTTAAAATCAGTCCATATTTCGTGGAAGTGGGTGGCAGACACACCTGATTATGCAAGTAAATACTGGAGTTAGTCATATTTCATTCCCTTGATTCTGTTTTTTTCGGCGGTTAATCACAAATTACTTGACTTGGAGGAGTGTGCTGATTGCAGCTGTAATGAGATGTTGTTGATATCTCACCGGTCTTAAACAGCGTTTCAAGTACCGCTGCAGAAGGGCAGTGGTGAATGCAATCTAGCCAAATGTCAATCACTCTCACAAAACACCCTTTGGTAATGAAAAAGGGAATCTTGCGAGGAATTTTAATCCCAAAGAGAGGACGCTACCTGCAGCAACCCTACAACCAGTTCGGATTTCAACCAGTTAATTAGATGCAGTTGAGCTCTGAACACCAGCGCAAGGTTTCAGCAGCGTTTATCTGGAAAAGACGACTGTAAGTTGTAGATATAATAAATAATCACGTTATTCAGAAGTATGGATTCTCATTGGGTTTCTTGAACCCTCATTAATACTGTGTGATGTTGTAAGTAAGTGGGATGTGAGCCTGAGAGTATGACAAGCCCCAAAAATCTAATTTCAGAGCCTTTAATCCAAGAACTGGCCACTTGAGTGCAAATTTGGAAAAAATAAAAAAATCTTTTTATTGTTATTATTATTTTTTGTGTTAATATATCTTTATTTTAGCCTTTGGGGAACGATGAGCTATACCTAAACTTATACACGAGACATTGAACTTGTCTATTACGAAACATATGTGAAGTGAAAGTGACTAACTGTCATCGTGCAACACGGCACGCAGTGAAACATAATGAAAAGCATCCTC
Organism: Hepsetus odoe; assembly: GCA_017165825.1. Taxonomy (NCBI): domain Eukaryota; kingdom Metazoa; phylum Chordata; class Actinopteri; order Characiformes; family Hepsetidae; genus Hepsetus; species Hepsetus odoe. Next base: position 3,192,336 of record CM029379.1, read on the forward strand.
TGCTTTTCAACCACACACAACGTGCAGCTAATTAAAGCACCCAGGGAACAGTGATGGGAACGGAACCTTGCTCAAGGCAACCCACCGGTCTCAAATTCAAACCATTGACCTTCCGATCCTGGGGCCTCGTCCTCAAACACTAAACCACTGAGGACATTTAGATCATTTCAATTAATCCCATAACCGTCAGATTTAAGATGTTTGTATTTCAAAATGTGGGCCTTTCCAGTTCAACATTCTAAATACAGAGATTCCTGAGGGAACGTCCACACTGGACAGGGTTGAGCTTCTCGAAAGTGCTGTAGACCATATTTAGACCCACATAACGTGTCACTTTTGACTTTAGAACCACTTTGGTGCTTCTGCAAAACCGAACTCCACTGGATGATGTTCAAAAAGCACAATGGAAGGAGAGATCAAATCCACGGAGCTGGCATAATATGCTGGAAGAGGTTCAGCAAAATCACCCGTTAACACCACTGGAAGAGCAGGTCTCCAGTGAAACAGCGGCGGGTCAGTCGTATGTTTTAGAGATTTCTTTTCGCAAGCTTTTTCACTACTTTCTTAAGGTCAGCGGGGCTGAATTAACTCGGCAGGAGCTGGAAATGACCTCAGTAGGGTGACTCGGTGGGTTAATTCAGCACTAGAGACATTATGGAAGAAAACAGCAGCGAAAAAGCAAAAGCTTAAGAAGAGATTTAGAAAAACGAGAAGATCGGACTTCTAAATCCAGAACGGAACCGCTGTGTTTCTCCTCAGAACAGAGTCCCACGTGTTGATATAGTGTAGTTCAGATAACAGCGAAGACTCAAGGTCTGTCAGAGGCCTGGGACTGTAAATTCACTGACATGAAGAAGGATCACCAAACACTCTGCTCACAATGTGGCTCGGGTTTGGACACCGACTTCATCCCTCAAGCTCAGCAGCGTGACAATGGCATTGTTCCGCTGTGTATGAGTCTGTGTTTACCGCACTAAATCACTCACACACCCCAACACGGGAACCCTGCTCGGCAGCACTTTGTCACATTATGTCGGAGTGCCAGACGAGTTGTTCTGGGTTTGTTTTCTGTTTTATTTTGGAACGCATTAAGGAATAAACTCCTAAATGGAGAAATGATCCTTTAATGTGGTTTGAAGCGTAAGCTCATGGACTAAAGACAAGAAGGAGGCGCGAACCGCTCTTAAAACCAGTTTTATTTCTGATTCTGAAACAAACAGACATACAAGGCTTTTCCTTATGGTTCCATCCCACACGTCTTTCCTGGATCGAAAGGATTCCTAAAGCAACACAGGATCTCCTGACTTTCTTACTGAGCAAGAAAAGTCAACAGTTGTGTGTTCAGGGATCATTTCCTTCACTGTGAGATGATCAACCTCCTCTTGAAAAGTGATGGGGTTTGTGCCTCCGCACGTGAAGGCAGGTCTCAAAAGAATCACACATTTATTTTCTGTCTAACAGCTGATTATAAGTGTGAACACATGTGGATTTAACAATTGAATGATTGAATAATCAGAGTTTTGCAATTTTGACTCACTGGCATGCTAGATTTGACATAAATACCTGTTTCTATATCCACATTCGATAAAATAATGTAGAAAAAACTGGAGCATGTATATTGTATCGCCCATTTCCTCCCAGCCATGATATACACAGTATTTCTTTTTTTCTTTATTTATTTATTTTTGCCATATTATCATTTAAATGCCCAAAATGTTCTAGTTATTCACCAGTACCGGGTAATTATATTTGAATAATGTTTATTCTGGTGACACTAGTGCAGGCTGCTTGTGTTTCTCCTAAAGCTGTATGGTATGTGAAATAGCAGATGCTGTGAGAATTTTTAAAATCTATAAAGATTTCTATAAATATATATTTTTAAAAAATCTAAATAACATCTATATAAAATCTAAAATCTGTAATATTTTTTTGGCCACCCATACAGTAGCATGCAGTGCACGACATTAGACTAAAGCATGCTGTTTGAATTATTTTAGTGATGTTTTTTGTTTGACAACGAATCAGGAAGACAGGAAATGAGGTGAGGTAACTAGTAGTGACCCCAGGAACACATTTAAATCTCGTGAAAAGAAAGCAGCGGTTTTTTTTCTCCCGTCCCGAAATTCTTCATGACATTTTTTTAAAGGAGTCTTCAAGGTAGCAGATAATATAGAGCAGTTTAATTTTCTGTTGCTGGAGGGCAAGCATTTTTCCCGCATGGGTCCTGCACTCCCTTGTTCCTTCGGTCCAGAGCCCACAGGGTGTTAATGAAACTGTCTCTTACGTCCTACCCAATGTCTCTGCCCCCCTCGGCTTATTCCAGCCCCGAGGGTCTGTCCGTTTGGGACGTTCTGCTCGGAACAGAGCTGATGTTCCAGAAATGGCCAGTTCATTTGGGTTCAGATCTGAAAACAGTAGCTGCCTTTTACAACCGGTGAACATTCCTGATGGGTCTCGAATCATTATAGAATAATGACATTTTTTTCCTGTGCCACCAGTTAGACTGGCGTGAATCTCAGCGATAAAACCAGCATTTTATATGAGGGCGGTGTCGGGAAGGCTGCAGCTTTGATTCGTGATCCTACGCTGTGTAGAATTAAAGCTAATATTCCGTTTAAAATGTTCAAGTTGTAGCATTATTGTTAATATTATTAGTGATGTTTCAAAACGGTGTCACGCAGAATCACAATGTACAAAATAAATACCCGCATTTGAAGTCCTACAGGGTGCGTTTAATGTCATTAAATAAGAATAATGATAATATTACTGTCATTTTGAACATAATTTGTTCAAATAAACAAGAAAAAAGTCAAATTACACATTTTTAAAACCATCAAACAGTTTCAAAAAAGGTTTTTTTTCGAAATAAACTGAAATTCTTCCTCATGCAAGGTTTCGTGACTTTACTGCATGTCTTACATTTGACCTTCGACCTCCCAGCCTGGGTCTGGAATCATTAACACCTCATCATAACTCTTTTCCACACCGGTGCTTCCGTTTCCCGAGGTTTAGTCTCACATCATTGCTTTTCTGTGTGAAACTCCGATCCTTTATTCATGGCTGGACAAAGGCATTGAAATCCAGAGACACTGTGATCCGTTTCACTGACGGGCCGACATTCAGGATCAGGTGGTGCTTACGGTCGGGTGCGCGGAAACGGGAGCGATGAACACAGGATTATTGAGGAAATAACCATTTCAGTCGGCCATTGAGGGGCTGACTGCTGGCTCACTGTGTTTGAAATCACACAAACTGTGTGTGTGTGTGTGTGTGTGTGGGTGTGGGTGTGTGTGTGTGTGTGTGTGTGTGTGTGGGTGTGTGTATGATCCCCCAATCCCTCATCCTCTACACAGTCAGGCCGGAAATCCTCCCTCTCCTTTATTTTCCCCCTGTATAAATATATTTTTCACCTCGCCTATATCTCCTTTTTATTGTGAGACAAAGAGTGACACAGAGTGACACGGCCTCTCTAGTTCAATTCAAGCCGGGGCAAATGAAAGGCCCTTTTTCTCTCTTTTGAAAACTGTTCTAGTCGCTTATTCCGAGGGACATTGCTCTTTTCACTGTTGAACTACAAGAGGATCGTGTAAATGCTCAGTAGTTTAATGCTTATTTTATTTTATTTTATTTTAATTTACTTTATTAATTTAATTTAATTTAATTTAATTTATTTATTGCAACCAAATTATGCTGGGGATAAAACAGGAAAGGTTTATATTTTCTCTCTCTCTCTTTCTCTCTCTCTCTCTCTCTCTCTCTCTCTCTCTCTCTCTCTCTCTCTCTCTCTCTCTCTCTCTCTATCTAATGGCCATCAATCTAGAGCCATACCGCTTCTGTGGGGTCAACATGACCGGCTTCCGCATCCTGAACGTGGACAACCCTCAGGTGGCCTCCATCGTGGAGAAATGGTCCACAGAGAAGCAGATCCCTCCCAAACCTGACTCAGGTCTGCTGAGGGAGTCATGACGCATGCTTCACTTTCTCTCTACATCCTCTCTCTCTCTCTGCCTCTCTGTCTCTCTCTCTCTCTCTCTGCCTCTCTCTCTCTCTCTCTCTCTCTCTCTCTCTCTCTCTCTCTCTCGCTCTCTCTCTCTCTCTCTCTCTCTCTGTTTCTCTCCCATATTTACAGAAATAAAGTCAGGCTAACGCAGAGGAAGATGAAAGAACAGAATGTGCTTGATAACTACAGACAGGTTCGACTCCCTGCTGGATTAATTCTGATCCTTAGATTTAGATTACATGCAGTTTCTTGTTTGTTTGGGGAAGGAATGCGATCCGTGAGAGAGATTAGTTCCTTCTTCTTCTTCTAATAATAATAATAATAATAACAATAATAATAATAATAGGCACAGTTATGGAAGATGGAACAGCACTAATGCTGTCGGCTCCCTGAAGCTGCACATTCCCGATCTTCTAAATGTATTAAGCAGAGATTATTGTTTGGCAATGAAGCCCTCGGTTCAGATTCAGTAATTACCTGCAATGCCTGATACCCTGACAGTTAAAGTGAAGTGAAAGTGAAGTGAACGGGACTACGAGCACACCATAACCACACAGTGAACCGCAATGAAACGCTTCTCTATGTTTTACCCAAAAACACACCGTGCAGCAATGAGCAGCATATTCTGCGGTGATGGGGATGCTACCGTTCTCAGTGACCTGGCAACCAACTGGACCGAGTTCAGATCACAAAGTCTAATTCGACAGATGACAGATGTGAAATCTTTCACAGGACCTTCGGTCCACACATGTAAATGATTGTGAAGCTCCATAGTAAAGAAAAACATTGCCTTATATGGAAGTCCAGGGAGCGTGTGACAAAGATCACTTTTTTGCCACTCCTACAGATTTATAGTTGATTTTGGTCAGTTTTGATATAAGTGGTTAAAATGAAATAAATATACTTGCTAATTTGTTCTAAAAAAGGATACTAAACTCTACACTGCACATTTCTAAAGCCTTTAATGAATGACTTAAAAACAACACAGCAGGGAAATAATGGCCAAAACATCAAAACATCAGTCAGAGTCTTCTCTGGTTACTTTGAAGTGTGAGATCTGGAGAAAACGGAAACCGGACACAGGAAAGGATATATGGTGCTCTAATTTACACTCCCCAGGATAAAACAGCAAAAGCAAGAGCGGGCCAAATTTTGCAGGGCAAAATCAGAAAAATACAAATCTAAAATTTGTCCCTTTGTCTCGAGTCTTCGCGACGGGCCGGTCTCTGGGAAGGTTTAAACGGCTCCTTTATGAGTCCTGGCTGCGTGGTGAGAGGGATCGCTGCAGGAAGTGGGGTGTCCTTGTGTTTAAAAATAATGAAAATAAAATAAGTAGATTCACTAAAAAGACTTTAATATCATGCTTCTGTGTTTGTCTTATTAAAATATTTCTTTTGCACCCGCAGAGAGAGAGTTGTGCTTAGGAAGGTGCTGCTTTTTGTGTCAACAGAACAAGCACTTTAATTGCTCTGGAATTACTGGAAGCACAAGTCCGCTCACTGCAGACATCAAAGTAACTTGCCTTTAATGTGTTTCTTTTTCTTTCTCTCTCTCTCTCTCAGCTCCATATGTACAAAGAGCTGCGTGCACGGGAGGGAGCTGCGTAAATAATTTAGCAACCTCTTGAACCATGTTGTTTCGTAGGGAATTAAAAAAAAAATAATAAAAAAAACCCCCGATGTGTGTGGAGCTGCAGGGCCCAGCTGTGCAGAGATACGGCTGCAACCCAGAACCTTGTTCTCTGCTTTTTTTTTTTTTTTTTTCCTTTTACTCCATGTATTTATTCCTCATCTCTCCACTCCTGCCTCGCATGCTTTTTGAGACGCGTCTGCTACGGGTGCAGAAATGCAGGGCTGCCCATCAGACAGGGGGCTGTTGCTGTGGCCCGGCCTGTCAGCTGAAATAATGTCCCCCTTTATTCCAGACAGATGCTGCTCTGACGTATGACGCGGTCCACATCGTGTCCGTCTCCTACCAGCACGCGCCGCAGATGACAGTCAACTCGCTGCAGTGCCATCGCCACAAGCCCTGGAGGTTCGGCGGGCGCTTCATGAGTTTCATTAAGGAGGTAATGAGTACAGCCCGGGGCCGCACTCTCCCTGTTCCAACGGGACCCGCCTTTAGATGTGTGCCCGAGATAAGATACGTAGATGAAATTTAGAGGAAATTGCTCAGTGTGACTCTGTATCATCTCGCCGGGTTTAAACCGGCCTGCAGCTGGTTTTACACACAGGACGTGACCCTGCTCCCTTCATATCCAGCTCCGAGCCGAGCTAATTAATGACTTTATTGATTATATTGGCAGATATTAGGTTTTATCAGCATCAGAAAAGGCATCAATAAACAAATCTTCTGTGTTCTACACAGACACTCCTGGCCAAATCCTCATGTTCAGGCCTAATCATTTTAAAACGTACAGCAGAGATATAGGTTGGAAACTGGACCTTTACAAATTAGGCATTTACAAATTGCATATATATGTATAGGCAGAATAACAAGCAGCCTCTTCTATTGCAGGTAAAGACTGGGTAGGAAATGGGCGTAAAGAAATGATTGATGCAGTTTTTGGTGCATAGACCCACACATGACTGGAGTTCAGGTGGAAAACATACATGAATTACTGTGGGATCGCAACAAGAATGAAAAAAAGTCTGATTGGTTATGCAATGTATCCATAATGAGATCCTGCAGCTTATTAGAGAAATGTTGTAACTCATTTTTGACAATGCTGGACAAACCACAGCTATTATGATCAAGTTTATTAACATTATTAGCACTTTTCACAATGTTTTTGCTCTTTTTTAAATGCCGCAGTAATCAGTTTTGACCTCTAACCTGTCATATCAGGACGGCCCTGATAAATGGCAGTTTTTCAGCACCTAATTAAGGTGCCCGAACTCAAGAAGGATTTCTACAAGCCCCTTTTTTTAGAAAACCCCTAAAGCTGACACACCCCTGTCTGTTGGCCCCACTTTCTACACGAAACCGTGGCTGTGCTTTCAGCTCAAGTACGAAGGGCATAATCAGCTCCGCTTTCGGAGTCTGTGTTTGTGACTCATAACAGGAAGATGAGTGCTGTGGAGCAGCTCTGTGTGCAGAAGAAGAGAAAAAGAGGGTCGTGGAGTCACGGAGAAAGAGTTGCATATAAGAAATCTCCCCATCGGGCCCCGTGTACAGATTGCAGTGTGTGTGTGTGTGTGTGTGTGTGTGTTTGAGAAAGGAGTTGGGTGCAGTGGGATTTTTCCCCCTCACTCTCTTGAGAGTGGAGAAAGTGAGATCGTTGTTAATTAAGACCGGGGTCTTTAGGGAATAAGTGACAGAGGCATTGGGATGTAAAATGTAATTAAAAAAGGAATATCAGCTCTGGGTTTGTGTGCACCATACCTGCATGTAGCGTGTGTGTGTGTGTGTGTGTGTGAGGGTGTGTGTGCGTGTGTGTGTTTTGAAACATTCTCTCCACCTCTCTCTCCCTGCAGTCTCACTGGGATGGGCTAACTGGACGATTGTCCTTCAACAGGACCACAGGCCTGCGAACAGACTTCGACCTGGACATTGTCAACCTGAAGGAGGACGGCCTGGAAAAGGTGAGGCTTTGACCCTCCAGGACCTGCTCCAGTTCCAGACATTTTAAAAAAGCAATCATGACCCTTGCACAGTTGGGCTGGACTGACGAACCTCAATGTCACATGATTAGTCTGAGTATTTTTTCAACGTAATAGTATTACATCATAGCCCAGTTTCACCAAATACTGAGGAACATTCATACCGATTTATTTCAATAAAAAAACAGCATTAACACATTACTCTTGGGTTGATTTTACAAGACCACACACTATCAGGAATAACCTTTTATGATTGTTATCTTGACAGACAGGGCTTATTCCAGTAAACAACCACTGACTCTTCCTGGGATGACAGCAGCCGTTATTACAAGATAATAAACCTTTATAAGCGTTAATAAAGGTGCTCAGGGATGGTGTTTGAGGGTCGGATGGTCGTATGAAAGGTACCCTACTGTTAAACCTTACCGAATCATCTACATTCGGTAAGGTAAGGTCATCTACACCATGGGATGGTGGTGGTCTAGTGGTAGGATACTTGCGTAGTAGTGGTAGGGACCTGTGGCTCAAGAGGTCCCAGGTTCGAATCCCACCTCTGGCACTACCACCACTGGGTCCTTGAGCAAGACCCTTAACCCTGAATTGCTCCAGGGGGACTGTCCCTGTAATTAGGACATGGAAGTCGCTCTGGATACGAGCGTCTGCTAAATGCCGTAAACGTAAACGTACATTGGCATCTGGTGATGTTTGGAAGTGCTTTTGGTTACGATAAGTAAAGCTTTTTTTAGGAAACCTTTATAATGTACTCATAAAAAGCTGTGGCTACCAAAACATGCAATGATCTGTCGGTCAGATGAGCAACAATGTGCTCTGTTTGACAGATAGCAGTGAATTTTGAACGGCCAAATATTTCATAACTAATACATTAAGGCTTAATTAATAAATTGACCTCCAATCGATCCCCGAGGTTTTGTGATGTTAACTAGAGCAAAAAAAAAAACCCAAAAAACAGACAAACACACACAGACATATCTTTGTATGGTTACTTTAGCATAGCCAGCCTTCCTAACATGCACGTCTCTGGACTCTGGGTGGAAACCAAAGATACCGGATGATCCTCAGGCTGAGAACTGAACCCGTCATTGACATAAACTGCAAAAATCAACACGTCTGTGTGCTTAATTATGATGCTTTTTGAAAAATCACACCTTATATCTATAGACAACACCTCACCCAGCACTACACTCCCTCGTCACTGCGCAACGCAGCAGTACATTCTCACTATGCTGCATTTTACTGCACCGAGTGCTTCTAAACATGTTAGACACTCAAGAAAATCTGTCTTTGATGATAATCAGATGATAATCAAGCTCCTAAACCTAAACTGTTCAATTAATGGAAAAAAAACTTTAGTTTAATGACACGTCATCTCATCTGCACAAGCCTGCGCTGACCAATAAGAGAGTCTCACTGGGGTGGTACTTCTTGCATCCTTGGGCTTGTCCCATTCAGGACAGGGTGGGTGCCTTGATTTAGGGAAGATAATTCCACCCTATTCTACTTCAATTCACTTTTAAGGTGGACTGACTCTTTACCCCCATCGTACCTTAATCAGGACAAGCAGCTAGTAAAATGAGTCAGTGTTTCCGAATCATCGTTATCGGCGTCCCCAGTTGGAAGTGTTATTTTTTGCAAATTTAAGTGCAGGCTGTTTCACACAGCCTTGTTTGTTTGGCCCGTCTGCATTAGCATATTACGCTACACTAAACTTTCTTTACTACCTTGTCTAATTTGGCCATCGAGTAGAAGAGCACTTGATGTTCTGACATAATAATTTACCCTTTAGCCATGAAGCAAATGAGCTGTTTAAACATCAGCATAAGTTAGTGGATCATAAAATAAATTGGATTATGGTATCCAGCACTCTTAATTACAGGCTTTGATAAAAACAAGCGGAGACTAAGTCTGAAATGCTTTTGGGGGCAGTGGGGTGTGTAAATCTGCCTCTGTGTTTATATTAAGAATAGGAAAAATGGATGTTTGTATAGTAAGTTAAAGTTTGTCCTCCATTTCAGCCAATCAGCGAACAGGGATGAAGGCAGCTTTTAAAGTAAGGTGTGATTTCGTTCATGTAAATGTGTAGCAGGTGTCCATTACTCTTGAAGCTTGTCTATAAAAGGTCCATATCCTGCATTATTCTTAATGTAGTGTGTTGTGTGTGTTCTTCACTGAGCTCCCTCACTGTAGGACATTTACTTGCTTTTGTTTCAATTTTCTGGCTGTGATAACTGGAGAACGGGAGGAAGAAAAATCATGAAAAATAGAAGAAGTTTGATTTAAACTCTCACCAGGCTTAACCAGAATACACACGGGTGAGGCGTTTGGGAAAGTTAACATTGTTTGGAAATTAGACCACATGAAAATATAGTTTATTTCTCCCTGATACCTGCCCACTTTATTTTATAAAAAGCCTGGTTTGATTTTTTTTTGTTGTTTTTTTATGATATGGGTCCTTTAAAGTGGTATTTTAGCTGGAAATCAATCATGAGGTAGATAGAGAAAAATAAATAGAGAGGTATAAATCAATCAATAAATTAATAAAATGAAATTTGTTGGGAAATAAGACCACACAAACTCTTTTTGTTAAAAAACAAAAAACAAAAACTGGTATTATATACTATAGATGGATAGATAGATAGATAGATAGATAGATAGATAGATAGATAGATAGATAGATAGATAGATAGATAGATAGATAGATAGATTATTAGCGTTCAACCAATTATATCATGCAGACGAGCAGCAAACACATATTTATTTTTTAGCATTTCATAATTATTTTAAATTATTAATTAATTTATTCACTCATTCCTTTTATGTCTCAGGTAGGAGACGTGAGCTCTTCCTCAAAACCGAAGCCAAATCGTCTCGCGTGAGAAAAATCAGCTTAGTGTTTCCAGGCCTTAACTGTTGGAGCCGCTGCAGAAAGAGACTCGGGATGTAATCCCTTTTAATTGAATATTAGCCCACGTTTTATCTGCTACTGGAATTAGGAGCACTTCCCTGGGTGGAAAATTTGCTTTATGTTGGCATTAGTGTTGAAGAGTGCAGACACTCTCCTGCCATTTGTAAATAAGTATAACTTCGGTGGATAATCTTCTTTAATGAATTGAGCATAATTGCCGCCACTTTGCATGGATGAAATGCTGGGATTCACAAGCGCAACCCAGTGGAATTCATCTGATTCTGCACAAGCTAGAACTAATGCGTGTGTCCATTCATGGACATGTTGGACGGTGTTATCAGGTCGAGACGTGCCTCTGAAACGTCGACTGGATCCACAGCTCCACCGTGGGCTTCGTGAAGACAGGAGCAGCGGCGGGGACGGTGTGCGTGTCGTCCTGCAGGCAGGCGGACAGGCGGAGAGCAGCGCTGTGGCAGAGATGGATGCTGACAGCCACGGGCTATTTGCACTAATGATTTGTTGGGGAATGTCTGTACAATATGCAGGGCTTCTTTCTGTTGCTGGAGGGCTGAGTTGTGGAGAACTCGCCTTATTTGTTCAGATCTCTGCGCTGATATTAGTCGGATTACTCATAGCATAACTTCTTAGGCCGAGTAAACTGCTCCTGTCAGCCCCAGTCTGTTTGCGTGTGTGTGTGTGTGTGTGTGAGTGTGTGTGTGTGTGTGTGTGTGTGTGTGTGTGTGTGTGTGTGTGTGTGTGTGTGTGTGTGTGTGTGAGTGTGAGTGTGTTAATTAAATGCATTTCGCTGGAACATTTTCAGTTTTGAGCACTGCTTCAGACAGTAGCTTGTCCTGAAATGGATTCATTGATTCTGAATAAACCTCCTCACTGTATTTGTGGGATTTTCTCATCTGTGTGTGTGTCTGTATATGGGTGTATATACTTTCACACAAACCAGAGAGAGATGATAGAGATGATAGTGATGATGATGATGTGGCGATGATGATTATAATGATGGTGATGATGATGATGATGGTGGTGGTGGTGATGATGATGAAGATTATAATCATAGTGATGATGATGATGGTAATGATGATTATGATGATGGTGATGATGACAAAGATCATAATCATAGTGATGATGATGATGGTGGTGATGATGATGATGATGGTGATGATGATAATGGTGGTGGTGATGATGATGATGATGATGATGATGATGATGGTGGTGGTGATGATGATGATGGTGGTGATGATGATGGTAAAGATGTTGATGGTGAGGATGATGATGTTGATGGTGAGGATGATGATGATGATGGTGGTGGTGATGATGATGATGATGGTGATGATGATAATGGTGGTGGTGATGATGATTATGGTGATGATGATGATGGTGATGATGATGATGATGATGATGGTGATGATGATGATGGTGGTGGTGATGATGATGATGGTGATGATGGTGGTAGTGATGATGATGATGATGATGGTGGTGATGATGATGGTGATGATGATGATGGTGGTGGTGGTGGTGATTATGGTGGTAATTACGATGATGGTGGTGATTACGATGATGGTGATGATGATGATGATGGTGATGGTGGTGATTATGGTGGTGATTACGATGGTGATGATGATGGTGATGATGGTGATGGTGGTGATTATGGTGGTGGCGATGATTATTGTTCTACAATGTATCGATATTCATAAGTATGTATACATTAATTTAAATAAATAAATGTATTCATGCACATTATTGTATAGTTATCATGGAGACTGCAATAATGATTTGTTAAAATATAAAATAAATACAGTGATTTATATCTATGTAAATGTTCCCATGTATATTTTCATTTTTTCTATAGTTTCCTAATGTCTGGAGCTATTTAATGGGTCTGTTTTAAATGAATATCGGTACATCGTCCTCGGTGTCGTGAATATCGGACCAGTGAAGAAGCTAGCAAAAGTCCATCCTCTTTGCATTCATCAAAACAGTATGATAGAAAATTGCAGTACAATCTTCTCCAAGTCCTTAATAACGATAAGCAAACAGCGTTATCAATTTGTAATGCACGCTATGGTAATTTCCGCCTCTGCTTTTGTTCAACATTTTCTCCACTGAAATTGAATTGAAAAGCAATTTCCTCTGGTTGAATTGCCCTTCCTCTGATCTTAATGCATTCAAGAGCCTGGCTCCTCACGGTGCCAGCCCCCCACACACAGCTCGATCCTCGGCACCTTTTGGCATATAGGTGACATAGGCAATCAGCTAATGCCAGTGGATGAGCTCTGCGGGGTCTGCTAATGCAGGGAGGTGGGCTGCAGGGAGGGTGAGGATCACACAGGCAAGCAGTGGCTACACAATTTTCCTCTTCCGCAGGTGGGGAAGTGGAGTGCTTCAGGAGGGCTGAACATCACGGAGGTCCCCAAGCGAAACGGCATGAACATCACCGACTCCCTCTCCAACCGCTCGCTCGTCATCACCACCATACTGGTAAGGTCATACAAGCACTTAGCATGAAGGTCACTCGTCTTTTCTTCCTCTCTTTCTTTCTCTCTCATCAACCATCCTTCTATCTTTCAATCTGTCTTCCTGAAGAGAAGTCTTCAACCATCTGATCCATCTGACCTCCGACCTCCCTATTTTTTAAAACAGCTGTTGTGAGGTTAGGGTTAGGGTAGAGAGGAACGGAATCCACCGTAGAATAATTGGAAAGCTTTTTTGGTAATTATTTATATTTTGTAGGGAATCGCATGTTTAGTGCAAAAATACTTTTCGATGTCTGTCTGAACTTTGTGATATTGAGTAGATTAAAGTAAAGAAACTGGAACGAATGTTTTAGTGCTCCAGGTTGCAAAGTGTCTTAAAATGCAAGGTTCTAGATAAAGGGGTTCAAGCACTCAGCGTTCAGCATCAGCAGTAAACAAATCACCTGATCATCTGGAATCATCTGCACCTGTTAGTCAGATGCTTTGTTATGCTTGAAGGTTCAGACGTAGATCACTGTGTGGATTAACCAACACAGAACTATCAAACTGCTCAGGTACAGAGACTGGACTGAACATGAGATACAACAACACTGTCCTTCAGGAAGATCTGGAGAACTGCTCAGGTACAGAGACTGGACTGAAAATTTACATTTACATTTGCGGCATTTAGCAGACGCTCTTATACAGAGCGACTTCCAATTCCTGATTACAGGGACAGTCCACTTGGAGCAACTCAGGGTCAGGAACCCAGTGGTGGTAGTGCTGGATGTAGGATTTGAACCTGCGACCTCCTGGTCTGTAGGTCCGTAGGCAAATATCCTATGACTAGACCACCAAAAATGAGAGACAAAAAGTCTGAATCACAAAATAAGTAGAATTGAAGGGGGTCAAGACTTCAGTTTGCAGCTGTATAATCGAGGGGTACATTTCTGACTGATATGCTAATCAGAATGATCAGTGGTTTCGGCTCTTGTAGTGTTAACCTGTACATTTGCTTTGCCAAAAAAATACAAAAAAAAAACCTTTTACCTGTCCTACCTGTCACATATAGTGACATTATTGCAAAGATTTTCCCTCAAGCCACAAGTTCCTCAGCGACATTGATGATAGATGGAGAGAGGTAGTGAGTGTGTGAGATAATGAGGTGTGTGTGAGAGAGAGAGAGAGAGAGAGAGAGTGAGAGAAAGAGAGAGAGAGACTGCTCTCTTTTTAGATTTATTACTAGAAAAACACAGGTATCAAAAGTTAAATATCATTTAGCGTCAATTATTTCATTCACCTTTCGTTACAGTAGGTTGCTCTGAGGCACCCTTGAGCAAGGTACCGTCCCCATCACTGCTGGATATGGCTGCCCACTGCTGCACGGTGTGTGTGGCTTAAATGCAGAGGATGCATTTCATTGTGGTGCACTTTGTGCTATGTGTTCACATGGGCAAGTAGTCACTTTCACTTTCATTTGATCGAGATTTTAGGTTTAGAGGTTTGAGAGGCACGATGGGGTGGCCGTGGCCTAATGGTTAGAAAGAGGGTTTGCAACAAGGGGGGGTGCTGGTTCAGTCCCCATGACTGGCAGGTAAAGGGGGATAGTGGGAGGTGGGTGAACAACACTTTCCCGCGTCCATGGCTTGGGCGAGGCACCCCACAGCTGCTCCGGGTGTGTGTTCACTACTGAGTGTGTGTGCTCACTACTGGTGTGCACAGGATGGGTTAAATGCAGGGGACAGATTCACTGCCCACCGTTCACAGTCAGTGTGTGCTCGCTCATAGAATTTCATTTTCCTTTCATTTTCAACAGATCCAGTCAGCTCAGAGATCATTTGCATAAATCAGCTTTAAGGCACAGAAACCAAAACAACCTATTTCATTCCGAGGGATATCGAGAGGTTGGGAAATGGCATTGTATGAACACAACTAGCAGAAAATAAAAGCCGAGAAAAATACAGAAAATGGGCCCTTTATGCTGCAGTATTGCAGGCTAGCAGCCCTTAAATAGGTTTTCCTCTTGTCAGTTTGAAATTTGAAGCAAAAAAAAATTAAAGAAACATTACACACTTTGCAGGACAGATATTTGAAGTCTATATTTCCGGCGACTGGAACCGCTTGGATGCTTTCTTTTTCTTAATGGAGTGTGAATGCACATTATTATACTGGCGCCACACAAGCTGTGCTGGACGTAGTGATGGTGGTGCGGCTGATTTACAAAAAGAAGAGTGTGGAAAAGTCTCTTAGTGACATGATTTGAAATAAACAGGCGTTTCCCTCAGCACGGCAGCCGCAGTGATGCTTTAGGCCCTATATTTACGCTTGTTGCTGGTAGGTTAGGGGGCTTTGTGGAGTTGTCATTGGGGCGCTGATGTGGGACTGCCTTTGTGGGCTTATTTTGGACAGGCACATGCGTTACAACAACTATAAACACTATCATTAGGCCAAGATTGGGAAAGAAGGCTATAATCAGTGCTTTTCTCTTGCCAGCCATGGGAGTTCCATGATCCGTTGCACAGACGATTGGACAAAGTCAATGATCTAGCCGTCACAAAGACATATCGTTGGCATTTGGCCCCTGTCTCATTTCTGTTGTGTTTTGACAGCGACGCCTGAAACTTGCTAATCAAGAAGGTACATTCTGAGAACTGGCTGAATGAAGAACCTGCTGAAAACAGATTCAGCAGAAAATACTGAAATGAGAGATCTGGTCCAGGACAGGGACAGATTTCCGGATCTACTCTTTAGCTAAACTTTGTCACTGTGATGAAGCAGAATCGAGTTTGGCGGACCAAGGACATTGTGTTTAGGGGAATCTCTGCAATGAATTGCTTTTTTTAATTCACAATGATCTTACATGTAACAATGTCACAATGTGGCTTTTGATCTCACAAAGGCTTTTAATATAAATGTTCTGAACAAATCAAAATAAATCATCAGGAGTAGTGGTGTAATTCTTAACCTAGGACTAGGCCCAGGATCAGACATGGGTAAGTTGCTCTGAGGTACCCTTGAACAAGGTACCGTCTCCATCACTGCTCCCTGGATGCTGGATATGGCTGCTCACTGCTGCACGGTGCGTGTAGGTTAGATGCAGAGGATGCATTTCGTTGTGTTTCACTGTGTGCTGTGTTTCACAATGAGAGTCACTTTCACTTCACTTAGGAAAACCTGGAAAGATAGAATACTCTTAGAATTCATGGCCTCGTTTTCAAAGCAGTCGATGTTCATGTGTCAAGCGTGTGACATTAGGCACGTAGACTCCGCGCTAAAGGCCGACTGACTTGCTAAATTCCCCACCAAGTTTCGGACAGCTGCGGCCGAGCGCTGATGAGAACGGAGGCAGAAGTCCACATGGAGGCTGTAACTCAGCACGGCGGAGGAAAGCCATGACTCTCATCCTGTGGCGGCTGATAATGACACTGCATCAAGCAGGGCACAAATAAGACGGCTGGCATTTTTATTACGAGACCTGGCAACCCGAAAAGAGATTAAGATATTTAATGCACTTTCCCGCGTGCATTGTCTTCACTCCATTGCCTATTACTGTTTCTCTGTACGAGCTTCTCCCCTTCTAGCCTTCTCTTATGCACACTCATGCAGTGAGAGAGAGAGAGAGAGAGAGAGAGAGAGAGAGAGAGAGAGAGGGAGAGAGAGACTGCTTTTAGCTTTGATATGAGTCCAAACCTTGGGGAATTTCACATATTAGGAGACTAGGAACAGATGGTAATGACTTTTTTTTCCTCCAACACACAAACTTTTTGATCAAGATAATTGGACAACTTATACAAAGTTTTCCTTGGAGCTGACTGGCTTCACTTTCAATATAAATTGCTTTATAATCAAGAATTCATTGGCTATGATTTATTTAACAGCGTGTCAGTTTTAATCATTAGAATTAGAAGTTCTGGATTAGCATCCTGTCACCGGCCCGTTGCCAAACAACAGACAAAGGACAAGTATACGTTTTAATACATTGCCAGCATGGAAAAGTTCATAAAATGTACTTTTTTCATCGAGTCATTCAAGAGTGCTCTACTCATAACCAGGGTTTGAAGTGTAAGGGGGCTGAAAAGTCCCAGACCTCCTGTAAGAGTAAACAGGAGCTCCGTTAGAATTGATTTTAAATTGAAATCATTTCGCTGGTGGAGTTATTTTCTCAAATTAAATGTGATTTTTTTGTATTAAATAAAAGAAATAAGAGGCGTGAAGAGACTTTAAAGTTAGCTGAGGGGACATACCTTTAGGGTTTGTCAGCAAAATTCTCTCTGGGTGTAAATTTTAAGGCACATGGTTTTTTGTGGCCAAATGCTGGATTTAACTTTACACAACGGCAGAATGCTGACTGACTCAGAGAAATGATTCCACAACAGTGCTATAAGTTGCTGATGTGGACAAT
Organism: Hepsetus odoe; assembly: GCA_017165825.1. Lineage (NCBI taxonomy): Eukaryota > Metazoa > Chordata > Actinopteri > Characiformes > Hepsetidae > Hepsetus > Hepsetus odoe. The sequence goes on from CM029379.1 coordinate 3,209,731, forward strand.
TTTGTTTAAAGCAATGCTAACAGAAGTTTTTGGTGCTTTCGGGCGTATCCAGTGTGAAAGTTATTTATATTTGCTTTGTTAATACAGGTGATGTATTAATATGGAGGTTAAAAGAGCTTGCTTAAAAAAAAATAATTGCAAAATTTTGCTAATCTGCTACAGTTTTCCACCTTGTAAACCCTCAAACCTCCTAAGACCTCAATAAAATAGATAGTGATCTAAAGGATAATTCTTAAACATCCATTCACACTATTCAGGGAAGAAGTGAACAGTCATTCCTTGAAGCTGGATGTAGGAAAAATGAGATCTGAGCCATTGGGTCGCAGCATTTTGGCAGCAGGGTCATGGGCCACCCAAAGCTCTTTAATGTGCATGGGGATCATCCGATTGGTCCCCTGGCAAGGAGCTCTGACAGCAAGGTATCAGAACATGCCGTTCTGCGCTGGGAAGCTCCTCTCAGGTCAGAGCGTCTTTGCTGATCATTCCAAGGAAGCGTATTTCTTTGCTGCTATTAACATATTGGTGCACAGTTGGATCAGAAGCATTTTTCATTGGTATGAGGGGATGAAGGTGACCTACACAATATTATGAAGGTGGTCTTAATGTTATGGCTGACTGGTTTACATGCATCTGTATATAAATATATATAGCCAGTTGAGGCCAATATGTCTCCTTTATATTCATACAGTATGTCTGCCACTGATGAATTAGTGGCAGTCTTTCCGCTGATAGAAGCATGCAAATGGCAGAGCTCCAAGGCATTTATTATCAAGGCAACTGGACGGGACGGAGAACAGCAGTGAAATCGATTTTAAAATTCAGCCTGAGCATCATTACACATGTCTGAAGCATCGCTCCTCTTCCGTGGTGACGGAGCGCAGCCGCCCTCTTTCTGCCTGGGAACATCTGGAATGTTTCGGGGGGTTTTTCAAGTATAAAATGCTATAAAAGCTAGATTGTGGTCACAGTAGACTGAGAGAAAGGACAGGAATCGATTAGATCACCGAGACTTTCTGAACAGCACTGGGCCGTGGATCTTCGAAGGCAGCAAATTGGATAATCCATCTAAAAATATAGAGCAAAAAACGATAGAAAATATTTACTCTGTTCAGATTTGGCCACTTCTCCATGCATAAATCATTCAGATTAATACAAAAACGATCATTTGGTGTTTGTTGTGTCATTTCTCCCAAATGATGATCCTCCAATAAAAGCACTGAAGACGTTGATGACGACATTACGAGCATGTTCCTTTTAAGAACGGCGATCCGTTTCACATGAATGATTTATGCGGCCCAAATAAGGGTGACTCTGATTGACTGAATTAGGATTAAAGTGAGAGTTTGGGAATCTTCAGCTGTTTAAGGTGGATTTAATGTTATTATATAAGAAATAGGCCGACGTCTGATATTTTTCCGTGTGCATATTCGCCCATGCTGACGCTGATGGCAGTATAAGAACTAGTGCAGAAATCGGAAGACTGCATCTGTTTATACGGCGGGGAAAATGAGTATTGAACAATTAAAACAGTTAAGCCCATGAATGAAGTTGTGTGTAGTAAAGTGGAATGACCCAGGGAATAATTATTGAACACGCTTTCTGAAATTCATTTAATATTCAGTAGAAAAGGCATCGTTGATAATGAAAGCTCGAAACTAGTCTCATGGCTCAGGTGTGATTTTGGCCCATTCTTCCACACAGACTGAAAAAAGTGAAAGTGACTACCCACGTCATCGTGAAATGCGGCACAGCACAACACAACGACATTCAGTCTCTGCGTTTCACCCATACACACACACGTGCAGTTATTGAAAGCACCTGGGGAGCAGTGACGGGGACAGTACCTTGCTCAAGGGTACCTCAGGGCAACCTACTGGTGAGAGACTCGAACCCACAATCTTCCGATCTCTCAAACCACTGTCTTCACTGCCTCCACTGCCTTCAAATCTTGAAGGTTCCTCTTCCATGAACTCAGATTTTCAGTTCTTTTCATAGATTTTAAATTGGATTTAAGTCAGGTGACTGACTGGGCCTTTCTCGCAACTTTATTTTCTTTCTCTGAAACCAGTTGAGAGTTTCCTCTGCTGTGCGTCCGGGACCATTGTCTTGCTGAAGTGTCCACCCTCGTTTCATCTTCAGCATCCTGGTAGATGGCAGCAGATTCAAGAAAGTTGCTCCAGTCATCCTTCTTTCAATTATGTGATGTTTCCACCTCCCAACTTCACTGTTTATTTGGTGTTTTTGGGGTGATGTGTTATGCCATTTCTCTTCCAAACAGGGTGTGTGCAATGACATCCGAAGAGTTTGGTCTTTGGTCTCTTCTGACCAGACTATATTCCTGCAGAATTTCTTTGGCTTGTCCAAATGCCGTGCAGCAAACAAGCTTCATCCTGCTTCTTCTTCAGCAGAGGAGTCTTGCACAGTGAGCATAAAGGCCATGTTGGTAGAGTGCATTACTTATTGTTAAACAACTGCATCTGCTAGTTCCAGGTCTTTCCAAAGCTCTCTGCGAGAGGTCCTTGGCTTTTGGACAACTCTTCTGATTATTCTTCAGACTCCTCCGTCAGAAATCTTGTGAGGAGCACCTGGTTGTGGCTGGTTTATGGTGGAATAATGTTCTTTCTACTTCTAGCCCCCAATGGTGCTCAATAAAACATTCAGAAGCTTCTGTAACCAATGCCATCAGTATGTTTTGCTACAACTTCATTTATGTCCTTGTTTGATTTGATTTCTTTGTATGTGTGGGTTACATGGATCGTTACCAACATCTGGTGTAAAGTTCATGTCAGCAGCCCCATTAGGAATATATTGACTAAAAAAAATGAAATTGTGAATCTAATGTTCACATATATGCAATGGCGATATTTTCAAAGGTCTGCAGATACTGATATGGTTTCGGTATCACTGTGCAGCCCTATGCGAATATGCAAAATTGGGATTGAAATGGTGTTAAATATGATTGTATTTTAACATTGCAGGACTGGACAGTAGTATTTGGTTTAGCATATGTTAGAAATAATACAATTTTATCCAAACCACTATTACTAGTGACGCAGTGTTCAGCACTGAACCTGCTCGTGCAAATATGTAGTGGCTAAGACCGTTCAGCTGCAGTTGCTTTCTCTCAATTAGGAGCAGCGCTGGAAAAAGCTGACCTCACTTTTCATTTGATGCTTTGTGTCTGAGCAGGAGGAGCCATATGTCATGCTTAAGAAGTCTGACAAGGCGCTCGTTGGCAACGACCGCTTTGAGGGCTTCTGCATTGACCTGCTGAAGGAGCTGGCCAGCATTCTGGGCTTCGCCTACGAGATCCGCCTCGTGCCGGATGGCAAATACGGCTTCCAGGATGACAAGGGCCAATGGAATGGAATAATACGGGAGCTTATGGAGCATGTAAGTACAGGTTGACCATTTCTGCATCCGCTTCCCCACCATGCCACTGCCACAGCAATAAAATAACTCATCCCTCAACTGTCAGCATGCTTCAGTGAGCTCATGTCAGCAGCTTACACAAGTAATCAACTTACTGTTTTATCCGTGCCGTGTTCATGCATTCCAACAACCTGCCGAAGTGGCACGATGGTGCGATTTAACCGTTAGGAGCTGCATTGATTGTGGATGATAATAAAACCAAGGTGTTCATTATTTCTCAATGAATTTAGAAACTGGAAAAATGTTCAAGCAAAACGCACATTTGTAATTATAAGTAGATTTTCAGGATCGTTCCTGTTAGACAGAAAGCTGGTATTGCGCAAGCAGCCTTGTTTTGCAGAAGAAAAGACGCCCTGACATTTATGGCGTGCTCTGTGCCGTGGATTGACCGCAGAACAAAGGAATACGCCAGAAGTGAAGACGCACCATATTTAATACGTAACCTCATTTCTTCAAATGCCTCAAAATCACTTTTGTGGTTCTGAATCTCAAATGCCGAATATCAGCTGGTACAAACCCGTGGAAGTGGGCGCTTTTGTTGAAGTGAGATGAAGGTTGGTTGGGTGATTTTTTGACCTGATTTGTATTATGAATGATATTTCTTTGCAGAAGTCATCTAAAGAGATGACTAATAGATATGACAGATATTACAATAACACGAGAGTGAAGCCCTTTTCCTTTCTTCCACTGTCGTACTGTCTCTCTCTCTTGGTCTTGAATGGTATCTTCTGCTCTGCTCAACCCCGGCGCTCTCAGCTCGATTCCTTTTAGCTCTTTCTTTTTCTTACTGCTCATGCTAGTTTGTAATAAAGCTCCAAAGGTTTGTCTGCATGTCCTCTCATTTACGGCTGTAACAGAAATATCATACGTTAGTACTAGCAGCACATGCTGAGACTACTTTGAGTGCATTTATTTCCCTTTCAGAGCTTTCTAGTTGGCCACTTCCTGCGAGCTACATCACTAATTGGTATCACATAAGGAAGGCTGCTTAATATCTGTGTAAGCCTTTTATGACAATACACCTAAACCTGCACTAACCTGGCAATTTCTTGCCATATTGGCTACATATGTCAGTCCAGGAAATGTGATGACAGTGGGTGCTGGTTGGAATAAGCCTTTATTAATGGATATGCAGGTTAATGGCAGATGTCCTGACATGCTAATGTAGTCATTTAACCTGTGATAAGATTACATATTATTTCATTGGGTAATATTGCATTCATTTGATAATATTTAAAACATTCATAATGTAGCCACGGCCACTGAATGAAAGAAAAGTCAGGACAGCTCACGTTATGTACTGTGTTGGTTAACAGGGGTATTAAAGGCTGCTTTACTTACTAGCCACCAAATACAAAGAATATAATTAACACCATGAAGTTAGAAGGCAAGGAACGTGCTTTATTTCCCCAGCCTGATGATTCTCTCTCTTCTAGGAGCTCTGTTTTTCTGAGCTTTTCATTCTCCTCCCCTTAAGTTCCAGTTATTCGCCCTAGAAACAAGGCAAGCTGAAAATCAAAATGGATTAGTTGACCAAATGCAAACAATTGTAAAGATGAAATGCACTTGAGCAGCCCTGACTTGTGTCAGAAGCGACGCTTAGCACTCTTGCAGCAGCAGTTCAGCTGCACTGGCCGCGCAAAACCCATGCCGTGGAAAGGGTGAAGTGAACAAGTGCACTTCAATTTCACTTACACTTGATATTTTGTGACAAATGTGAGTAACAGTATTTATGTATGCACTGCATATACTACTTACCATGCACAAATTAGTCAAGTGCTCTTTCGCCCATCTATTGTTATCGGTTGACTTTATTGTGCGGCTATTGATGTTATCGCAAGATTTAAACAGAACTGCAAGCAAATCAGTGCTTTTAAAGCTGGATTAGTGGCAGCACTGACACTGGCAGTGTATAATACAGCATTTTGTGCTTTTATCAAACCATCTCCAGTCATTTTAGTCGTCTACACTTACAAAATACAGCAAACTGAAGGGAAACTCCTCACGGCATTTATTCCAATCCAGCTTTCATCCCTGAAACTTTCAGTTGTAAAGGTGAAGGGACAATCCCAGACACACTGATACTCCTGGATATGATCAGCAGCAAGTGCTGCCACAGCAAATACTGCTCCACTGAGCCAGCAGAAGCAATGAGAAGACTCATGCCCCTTTCACCTCCCACCTTTTTCCCAGGATCACCCGCCGTCCCTGTGCTGCAGACCCAGGGGCCTCTGCACCGGAGACATGGCACTGCTGTGCTGGCATTTGCAAAGTGGCTCTCATCCCATTCCCCTTTCCCTTCCTTTCACCCTCCCGGATCAGCGCTGGGGCTGGCTGAGAAGTTGTAATAGCTTAAGTGGCATTTAGTGGACGGAGTCATATGGTGGGAGTCAATGGCAAGGTGCTGGAAGTGCTGCGAGAGGTGAGCTACTGCAGCAGCACTTAATCATCCCCTGCGCTTCAGCCAGATCCGCTCTGATAACAGTCACCTTGAACGCAACAAGGAGATTATGGCAGGTGCAGTCAAAGAGAGCGTGCGTCCGCAATGTTTCTTTGTTTGGATTTTGCCATAAATATACTGTTAGAAAGGAAAGAAATTGCTCTTATCAAAGGTGAAGACACAAATGGCACGGATGAAAGTGAAGATCTTGAAAGTATTTTACAATGCGCTGAATTTATCCACCAGACACAACATTAAAAGTACTGATATTTGAAGTGAGTGATTTGGAATATCGCTTTATAGTGGCACCTGTCCGGGTCCAGGTGAGGGGTATATAAGGAGAGGGAACGATGGCTAGCATAAAAAAGCAACAGTGACTATTTGTCATTATGAATAAAGAGCACAGCTGTTGTTCTCTGCATTTTACCCAGTGTAGTAGTCAGCAGCCATATCCAGCACCCAGGCAGAGGTGCTGGGGACGGTACCTTGCTCAAGGGTAACTCAGGGCAACATACTTGTCTGGGACTTCGGATTATTGGACCTAATCTGTAACCAACAGGCCACCACCTAGTGATTGTTCGGTTTGATGGTTTGATGGAATGTCTTCTGTAGCATCAACAGACCGGTCAGAGTGCCCATGCTGACCACTGTTCACTACAAAAAGTGCTTACAATGGGCATGTGACCATGCAGTGATGGTGGAAGTTGACCTGCTCTGGTGAACCATATTTTGGAGAAACCTCAGTACACCTTTAGAAGAGACGTCTTGGCAGCGGTGGCCTAGTGGTTAGGGAGTTGCCCCGCATCGGAAGATTGTGGGTTCAATTCCCTCAAAAAGTAGGTTGCCCTGAGGTACCCCTGAGCAAGGTACCGTCCCCATCACTGCTCCCCGGGTGCTTTCAATAGCTGCCCACTGCTGCACGGTGTTTGTGTGCATGGGTTAAAAGCAGAGGTCCAATTTCGTTGTGGTTCATGGTGTGCAGTGCTGTGACCTCGCAATGACAAGGGTTGTCACTTTCACCTTTCACTTTCACTTTGTGGGGCTTCATACTTTAAGTCGGTTTTAATGTTTTGGCTGATTGACATATTTTGTAAGTATGTCCTTCATTATTACAGCAGCCATAGCAATAATAAACTTCCGCAATCACGACTGGGATTTTGACATTGAAATCAAACTACTGAACGGTCAAATATACTGTTTATGTTTCACAGATTATGCGTATGAAATAAAATACAGTCGACCTCACCTTAAAAATAAAAACAGCTTTTTTATCCATTTTTACAGCTGGTCTTCAAACCATCCAAGACTTTAATGCGTGCAAAGATTTGCGAAGTTTTCTGCCTTTCATCAACAAATTTCCTCGATCAATTTTTTTTCCACCGACACTAATTTTCCGTAAATAGCCGTCCATCTCCAGTATTCCCATTTCTCAAATCACTTCATCCTCGTAATCTCTGCGATGGATTTGGCACCGGCATTCTTGGCCCTTATCAAATGGCTTCTGCGGTATCGAAGGTGCTGTGTGTATTTTTAGGAGCTCTATTTTGTGGCTGAGTGCCTTTCTTGCTGCTGTCTATATAGATAAGCTGATCTGGAATCAGCAGAGCTGAAAAGCAAACTAAGGAACAAGCTCAGAGAGCTGACCCCGGATTGCCACAAGAGGCTGGAGTAGATAGACTGTTTTCGTGTGAGTAAACTCGGGGAATCTCAAACCTCTGAAGAGGAATTTATGGTGTAAGTGATTTCTCTGCTGATGCTCACTGAGTATAGAAGCCTCGACCTCTGGACGCTCTCGGTTTATGTGTGAGGAAATATTCACAACGGCAGGTTATTGGCATGGATTTCTGACATTATTTACAATATTCCTGCACATCATTAAAATTCAAACCTGGTGGTGATTTTATCCCCCGTGCCTGATTTCTTACCCGCTCCGTGGTCGGAGGGTCTTTGCTCCATGGCCTTATAAAGGAGCCATTCTTAATGAACGCCGTCAAAGAGATTTATCCGTTATGTTTATTTTTAGCAGTGCTTTCAGGAACAATCGCCTTCACGTCGTCGTGTGCGCAATTAGTCCTGAGACTTATGTGAAGGTTAATGGACTTCTTGTAGGTTGCATGTTAGACATCTTTACTCGCTTTTTTAGGTCAGCGAGTGGCGTCAAGCAGAGCACCACATTTAGGTTGACCAAAAAAAGTCACCCAATAACAGTGAAGGAACTTGGCAGCGGGGAGTTGTAATGTCAGGACGTGCAAACTCAAGGAGGAAATGTTTCGTTTAACATTCACGTGAGGTCGTATTTTCCCATTTTATTTCATAATACTCGATAATGAGATAAAAATATTATTTATACCCCAGTCTATCCATGGAAGCTAATCTGAAAAAATGCGATTTTTCTTTTTTTTTTTTTTTATACATAACAAACAAAAAAAAAAATCACTTACATATAGCCTGAAGTATTGGAGACTGGTTGTGGAATAGGCACAACATCAGAGCAGAGGTCACTCAAAGGTCAGAATTTATGTCACTGGACAAATGCAGCCTGGATCTGTAACGTAGGAATAAGACTATTAGAAGCACATAAACCTACACAAGCATCATAAATGGACACCATGGGGGATAAAATGCGCTCTAAAAGTAGGAAAAGTGCTAAAAAAGCTTTGATCGTGTTTTACACGGCCCTTTATTTTTCTCCAGCATGCTCTGCAAAGCCAAAGGCCGTGGAGGGGAAGGCTGGAAGTGATGCACCAGGCCTTGTTAAAGTTGATTTAGTTACAATAGATGATCCCATTCATCATGCCGCCATACCGGTATTAATAGCTGGCTTAGCACATCATTTGTTACTGTCGTGGTAATTAATCTCTGCACTGGAAGGTTACACGCCAGCATAATCTCATTGTCTCCGGGTGTATACGTAGAGGCCGGGTCCTCGCTGGGAACATCTCGTAATGAAAAGTCTTGGTATTTACAGTCTCCACCCATGCACTCGTCTTCTTGATCTAGTTAAATGTTGCCAAAACCTACTTCTTAAAGATTATCAGTGGGAATATTGACGTTTCCACGTGCGGGGATCAGTCTAATGAATTGTAGAGCAGCAGGGGAACCTGTGCAGATTTGAAAGGATGCAGCGATTTCTTCTGAAAAGATAGCGGAGCGCGACATGGCCACCGTGTCATCCGGTGTCAGAAGTTCACAAGAGACATCCGGGCAGCCCTGCAGGGTCAGTCAGCTGCTCGAGCGGCAGGCCGGTGGAGTGTTGGCGGTGGGCTGATGGGAAGAAAGAGAAAACCTTGTGCACTTTGTGTAAATATTTAATGAGATCTCAGGGCCTCACTGTCAGACTGGCATTTTATCTCTCCGTCTTCCTTTCCCCCTCTTTTTTCCCCACTCTTTTCTCGTGCTTATCCGTTGTTCTGTCACTTTTCCTGGCCGCCTGTCAGGTATTTAGCTGCCGCGGTGGTAAATGTGGTAATCCATGCAGCTTTCATTCCGTCTGTCAGTCACCGCCGTCTCTGCTCGTGGACGGACACGAGCGGGGACGACAAAGAGCACCGGACAAGTCAATCACGGGTCACGGTGCGAGATTTGGAACAGAGCTGTTTAAGATGTGAAAGAGCCGTCTCTGAGCCGATTGAGTCCCATCGCCATCGTGACCGGAGGTCCAGCACAAAGACAGGAAATACATTGGCTTTCCAGGCCCTGCAAGAGGCCATCGCGGTGAAATAAAATGTCAAAGAGCGGCGCTAGTATTGTGGCGATGGAAGAAAGGGAGTTTATTGTAATGAAAATGTTTGGTTTTTTGAGCTGTTTTGTTAGAGCAAGTGTTGCATGGCTTCTTCCGTGTGGCAGGAGAAGGAGCCCTGAACTCCTTTGTGATTCCATCATGTTAGAGGGAAGGAGGCAGCCATGCGTGAGCCAAGCAGCTGGTTTCATTAACCTCCTGTCCAACCCCGGAGAGAGGGAAGCAGGGCGAGGCAATGTAAATGGTGACCTTCTAAATATGCAGCCAGACACGTGCCACTGAACACTTCCCTTCCCCGCGATTTATAGACAGGGGAAGAGGAAGAAGAAAAGAGCAATCGTTTGCAGTGAGGAAAGTAGGCCACTGGAGTCAACAGCTGAATCACCTTGGTGAAAAAAAACGCACTTTGAGTGCCCCTGGCACAGATTTGCTGAGGGTGTGACGTCTGTTTGAAAGCTCAAATGTGGCTTCTCTTCGGCTTTGGCTCTTCTTTCAAGAGTCAAGAAGATTCGGTGTCATGTGTGTAAAGTACAGGGACATGTTTGAAATATTCACTCAGTGTGCAAAAGTGCAAAAAAAACCTAAGCTGGCTTAGTATTACACAGAAAGCTAAAATATTACACACACACACTGCGTCTGCTTTGCTTTTTTTTTTTACCATTTTTAATGGCATATACGGTCTGGGGCACATCTTCACAGAAAAGGGAGGCCGATTTTGAACTCTAACAGACCAATATTCATTATCCGATGCTTGTCACCAAGCAGAGAAAGGTAAATAATAGTGTAAATTGCAGGAATAAGTGCTGCGTAAGTGATGCTATCGCTACTAAAATAAGTACGGTGTATTATGTTACACATCGATGAGGGAATGTATATGCTAGCTTGGGCTCTTAAATGTTTTCTAATAAAAAAAAAATCTGAAAGTGTGCAGATTTGCAGAAGTGTGCAGCGAGTAGAAATGGCTGGAAGTTTGATTATATCCCATAATATATATTATAACTAAAACTGGTTCCGATTAAGGATTATTGCAGTTGCACCACAAATAATGGAAATGATATATTTTCACACAATGCATTAGCCCTGTACAGTAGTATGTACAGTAAAGACAAATACTCGGTGTTTTTATAAATATACAGCTGGATTTATGTAGATCATTTAATAATCACATACATTTATTTACAGCATTGCATCTGTTTGTGTTACCAGTGATCACATGGAACCAGAATTATAGATACTATATGATATCTATACTAGAGACTAAGAGTATATCATTAGAGCATTAATGTTTCTAATGTTTTTAACATCTAGATGTATCTATAACATTATAATATAACATATGCAACAATAATAATGCATCCAACCCTGGATGGTCCAGATGGTTGGAGTGGTGGATTGTTGGTGGACAGCCACCATGTCCCAACAAGGCTGCAACATCAGCAAGGAGGTGGCGGAGACCCCTTTTGGGCCGGAATCACGGGGAGAGAGCTGGTCGGCCCCTTTAGGCTCCCTGAAATGACCTCGGAGTTTCTGATGGACCACTTTCTTCCATGGTACAAAAAGAGGAACCGTGCTTTCCGTAACAAAATCATCTTCATGCACGACAACGCACCATCTCATGCTGCAAGGAGCACCTCTGCATCACTGGCTGCTATCGGCGTAAAAGGAGAGAAACTCATGGTGTGGCCCCCCATCCTCCCCTGACCTCAATCCTATTGAGAACCTTTGGAGCATCCTCAAGCAAAAGATCTATGAGGGTGGGAGGCAGTTCTCATCCAAACAGCAGCTCTGGGAGGCTGTTCTGACATCCTGCAAAGAAATTCAAGTTCAATGGATGCTGGAAGCTGCTATCAAATAAGGGCTCCTGTGTTAATCTGGAACTTGACCTGATGAGATGTTTTTGATTGAAATAGCTTTTGGTTTGAGTAAAAATGACCTCCTAATGCTGCAGATTCAACCAATGACCATTTTTAGTTCTCTCTGTTGTGCGTAATAATTTGGAACAGTGCATTTTAAGTTTTTTATTTTTGAAAAACACACGGTTACCATTGGGAGGTTTGTTCAGTAACATCTGAATTCTGCTCTAATGGCTGATTACTCGATAATTATGCTGACTGTCACCTGCATCAACTATTTAGGAAAATCAGAGAAATATCATCTGTATAATAATTTGCGACGCGGTGTATAATAGAGAACAGAAATAAACTCATTTTATATTTTTTCATATTGCAACAAGCAGGAAAGACTGCAGGCTCTAACAGCCAATGCTGAATGTAAATGGAGTATAAATGCAGTTTGTTATGCAATTATCTGCTTAATAAATAGTGTATTTATTGTATTACATTGACAGTAAATCACTTTACTTAAGTGTGTACAGAATGCATTGTTTTACTCTCTTGCCATTTTGCAGCACAGTCTTAAAATGAAATAGAAATTAAATCCTTCCTTTTTCCATCAGAGAGCAGATCTGGCTGTGGCTCCTCTCACCATCACCTTCGTAAGGGAGAGAGTGATTGACTTCTCCAAGCCCTTCATGAACACGGGGATCAGCATCCTGTACCGGAAGCCCAATAACACCAACAGCGGCTTCTTCTCCTTCCTCAACCCCATGACCCCTGACATCTGGGTCTACATCCTGCTGGCTTACCTGGGCGTCAGCTGTGTTCTTTTCGTTATCGCCAGGTGAGTGAAACTGAAAGTGAGTTCGGGGGATAAAAACCGCATCCGCCGCTGTTCCCGGCCCTTTGAAATACTGTCGTGAGGGAGTTTTGAGCTTTAAGCCGACGTGTGAATCCTCACAGCTCTGCTGAGCTGAAGTGCCGAGGAGACAGAGGGGCGGTAAGACTGCCTCTCTCGGGACCTTACTCCCCCCGGGCGGCCATTGTTGCTGACACATTGAGCGCCATGTGAGGAGTGGTGCTTGAGTTAATTTTGGAGGAAATGAGTGATTGGCCCGGGTTGTGAGTTTCAAGAGGTGGCAGCTGCTCTCATCAGGACCTTTTTTTTGGTCTTTGGATGTGTTTCCTTTCAATACTGTCCCAAAAACACATAAAATTCACTTTGGCAGGAGTGCCATTATTTTGTCGTCTAGGCTATTAAGGTGGCCGGTAGCCTCAATTTCCAGCCAGCAATGCTGCCTGGATATGATGCAATTCTGTAGCACTGGGAGGCTTTTCCATTTTGGTGGAAGGAAAAACATGCTTCAAGTAGGAGTCAATTATTTTCTTCAAGCGAATCAAAATAGTCACAGAGGCATGGCGAGGCAGAAGGTAATACTGTCAGTTAAAGCCATTTTTTTATTTATTTATTTTTTTTGTCTGGAGCACATGGTGTGTGTAACCAATCAGATTTTCTCAACTCAGCTCCACAGTGACATTTTACAGGATCCAGGTGTTTTGTGCGAGACACTGCAATCAGGACCGGGTGACTGGTGTGAGAGAGATTTTACAATAGGTGATGTGGCATTTGTGAAACTGCCTCTGTGCTCACACTGTCTGAGGAACAGGGACAGGACGAGGCACACAGGTCCACGGGACAGAGCTGGCAGAAATCAAAGGGTTTCAACTCTGCTTTAAAGCTCTAACTGGCTCTTTAAGCCTAAAAGGCACAACAGCAATGATCTGAGTTATTGTTTGAGTTATTGTATGTTGTATCAGTTAGTAAAATAGATCTACTTCATTCGTTTATTGGGCTGAATCAGTTTATAGAAATGAGAGAAACACTTGCAGTTTTCCATGCACCCCGGGAAAAAGGAAATCAAAGGTGGGAATGATGTTGAACCTGAGCTGACTGAGTTTCAGTACAGAGGGAAACTTAACTTTAATCTTATTTGATGTTGTTTACTTGGAAATAACAAGGTAAACAACAGGTCAGAGGATATTTTGGGGTGCAATCGTCCCGGCAACTGAGAAAGAGGTTTCTCAGTTAGTTCTCAACTGAGTTTATATGACTGATTTATTGACACAAATGAGCGAGAGGTGCTAACAGACAGTATTCACT
>CM029379.1:3230837-3255837 GCA_017165825.1 Hepsetus odoe
GGCTAATGATGATCATACCAAATTAGCAAACCATTCGTTTCCTCTTTCTTGGGGATGGCATATTTTTTCGGTTGGCACCAAAATGTCCGCGCTCAGTCATTACTCTCTGCCTTCCACCAGCATATCTGCCTGGAAACCGTTTTAATTCTTTTCTTTTCTCCCTCCGCAGCTTCACACAAAATTAGTAGAAGAGAGAGCTATTAGAGGCACACCAGCCTGATGCTGTTGTTCCCCTGAAGCCCTCATGGGCACACATTAGCAAATGATGCCCCCAAAACGAAGCGGGCATAATAAAGTAGGCAGGGGAGATAGAATGAGTAATGAAATGCTTAAGCTCATGTAAAGTGATGATGGGAGACTTCTCTGTGGTGAGCCTCTGCCTGTGAGGGTCGCGAATGCGACACGCAATTCTCCACGAGTGCCTTGCTGCTTTGCCCTGCAAATGCCTGGAAGTCCTATCAATTTACTGCTGCTCACAGACACAAGTGTTCACGCGAATCGCAGGTTTATGGAAAGCATGAAGGCAGAGTCAATAAGAAACACCCACATGATTTTTCAACCCCCCGTCCTCCTCCTGTGTTTCACATTTCTCTCGGCTCCTTGGCAACCCTGCTTATTGGGCTCCATCAGCCTCAGCTTCACTTCCTCGCTTCTTTTCCCAGATTGTGTTGTTGTTGTTGTTGTTGTTGTTGTTGTTGTTATTTTCTCTGCTGGTCCTGTTGTTTTCCTAAGCAGCGGATCGATTTAAACGCTTCCTTTTAAACCTCTCCAAGAAATAAACGTGTTCTCTGAAATAAATCAAGGGTGTTCTTGGAACAGCGCAACAAAATAGATGCTTTACTAAGAAGCTAAAGTGCTTTTTAAAGCAGCAATTCTTTTTTTTCACTGCTTTCCTCCAAATAGGGGTGCGGCCACTTTGAGAAGTGTCATTTGGCGGAAAATGCAACTAATGGTGTTTGTGAGCGGAGAGTGACACGGGCAGTTTGTGTCTAATCTTTCATCCTGATGGAGAGCGAGATGCCGAGATCATGTGAGGATTATGAGGAGAGAAAAGCAAAAGGCATATTTTTTTGCACGAGCTGTAAGCCGAGGAAAGGCAGTCGTGTGTGAAGACTGGTTCTCCTCCTTTCAACCTTTAGGAAAAAACGGGTTAATTAAATAAATATATTTAAAACAGACACAACATTAAAAACACTACAGGATGGAATACTGATTGAAAAAACAGATAATTGATTATCTGTTATCTTATAATTACTTATAGATGATTGATGGATGGATGGATGGATGGATGGATAGATAGATAGATAGATAGATAGATAGATAGATAGATAGATAGATAGATAGATAGATAGATAGATAGATAGATAGATAGATAGTTAGTTAGTGAATTTATCTTTACTGGAATTTATTCAGATGATAAATTGCATTGAGAGAGAGAGAGAGAGAGAGAGAGAGAGAGAGAGAGAGAGGGAGAGAGAGAGAGAGAGAGAGAGAGAGAGAGAGGAGCAAGTATGAGATAATCAGAGTCACCATTGATGGATGGATAGATAGATAGATAGATAGATAGATAGATAGATAGATAGGATAGATATAGATAGATAGATAGATAGATAGATAGATAGATAAAGATGATGGATGGATGGACAGACAGACAGACAGACGGACGGACGGATGGATGGATGGATGGATGGATGGATGGATGGATGGATGGCTAGATAGATAGACAGACTGTTACTGAATTTATCTTTATTGGAATTTATTCAGATGATAAATTACATTGAGAGAGAGAGAGAGAGAGAGAGAGAGAGAGAGAGAGAGAGAGAGAGAGAGAGAGAGAGAGAGAGAGAGAGAGAGAGAGAGAGAGAGAGAGAGGAGCAAGTATAATGAGATAATCAGTGTCACCATTGGATAGATAGATAGATAGATAGATAGATAGATAGATAGATAGATAGATAGATAGATAGATGGATGGATGGATGCATGGTTGGATGGATGGACGGACGGACGGACAGACAGACAGACTTTTACAGAATTGATCTTTATTGGGATTTTTTCCAATGATAAATTGTGTTACTGTACGTCAAAATAAACTGTGCCAGGATATTTGTTGTATATTGAAATATACAAGAAATCCTATATAAGATGTATATCTTCATATATCATCTGTTTCGATTGGTCCAGCAGGTTTTTTGATGGGTGATGCACTTTTAGCTTTTTCAGGTTTGATTTTGATGAGGCCTTCACAAAGCCGTGGACGTTTCTGGCGTAGGGGTAAAGTAAAGTTACTGACAGTAAAACGGGGTTTGAGTTTAAAGCCTCAGGCCTCCAGCCCCACTGAGAGCATTTCCAGCCCGGTACCGATTAGCAAGCTACCTCCCCTTCTTCTCTGTTATGGAAATGAGCAGATGTTTAGATTCAGCATTACAGCAGTAAATCTCGCAACCACTACAGTCCTTTACTGTCTCTTTACATCAGCACTTTTTTTTTCTTGCAGCCGAGTTGTAGACTAAGACGAAGAGGACGCCTATATGTCTGTATTTCCTTCACTTGAAGGACACCACTTTGTGTTTTGGACACAGCAGTGTGGTGAAGTTAGTTTCTCCAGCAAGTTTCCAGATAATAAATCATTTTGATAGACATCTTGTTGATGAAAATCGTTCCAAACTTCTTCATTTCAACGACAACGAGGAGCATCAAGAGCCACGATTGGTTCTTAAAAACCCGTTGCTGTTTGAAATGCATGGAAAGCAGTGTTTTATCTTTACTGGGAAATACATTTATTTTATTGTTGTATTGTTTATTATTACATCTTATTAGCTCTTTTGCACATTTTAAAGTCCTTTTTGACTTTATTAAATCATTAATGTATTTTTTTTATCATTTATTTGCTCTAATTTTCATGCTCGCCCTTCACACGATGGCATTTTGTTGATGAAAATAGTTCCTTTCTGTTTTAACAGCATGTTTAAAACCCAGTTCAGGGGCAGGGGTCCGCATTTTAATGTTTAGACATATCTTGCCTGCAGAAGTAATTTTATACAAATACTTTTGTAATAATTCCAGGATGTCTTTCTAAATGTTATATTAGCATTTCAATTTCTTCCCACACACTCTTGTCCTCCCTCTGCTCAATACTGTGCAGAAAAACTGGACTGAAAGAGTCAACAGAGCCAATTAATGGATTTTTATTACATTTTATTAGTACTTTGGACTATTCTTTCCCACCAGATTCTTCGATATGTCTTATTGATTTTTTCCCGCATTCTCTCTGGCATGAGCGAGTTACACCAAATATGTAACATCCATCTCCTGGCACTTAATCCAAGGCCTTCATGCTGGCTGTGTTTCAAGGCTCGACAGCGCTTTTAAATCAGCGTTGTGCTCTTATTGCTGTATTTGAAAGTCGGTGCACAAGATCATAATAAACTATTGATTCCATCTCAGGCTCCGAGCTGATGCCCAAAGCGCTCTCCACGCGGATCATAGGAGGCATCTGGTGGTTCTTCACCCTCATCATCATCTCCTCCTACACCGCCAACCTGGCCGCCTTCCTCACCGTGGAGAGGATGGACTCACCTGTCGACTCGGCCGACGACCTGGCCAAGCAGACCAAGATCGAGTACGGCGTGGTGAAAGACGGAGCAACGATGTCATTCTTCAAGGTTGGACGATCCTCATGTGAAAGTGTGCGCTTGAAGAGGGAAAGGAGTGGGTGGGAATTTTTAATGTGTCCTGTCATGTAAATGCACAAAGCCTGTTTTAATGCCGCGCTGATGGAGGGTTGCTCATGGGTTGCGTTGGCACAGAGTCAGAGAACAGCAGGGTGTTAACAAAGGAATTTTTTGAATCGCAACTTGGGCCAACAATAAAAAAAGTATTCTTCTTGTTCTGAGCAACAAAAACAAAATCAATACAATTCCACAAAAGACTATTTTTCTCATTTTCTAGTAAGATCATTATTCCCACGGCAAAGGCAAATACTTCAGCTCCTCCACGTTTGTGAACTGTCTGAAATATTCCTCCAACCGCGTGCAAACTTTCTCTGCAGGATTTTACATTTCTTTATTTGATTATTCCCAGCTTTTCCTCGATGCTTTACCGTGTCGGAAATGCGATAAACTATTCACTACTATTATAAACGAAACTGGGTGATACAAATGTATAAATTCAGTCACAGTGTGCCAGATGCTTTTCCATCCCCTCCATATGCCGTCCCATAGCTGTTCTGTAGCAAACCTCAGCATTTTGGAGTGATTCATGTAAAGTCATGTTTCCTACAGCGAGCAAGTCTAAAAATACCAGCCGGGTCAGAACTTTTTTTGGAAAAGGAGCTTAAAGTATCTGGACGCGCTATTCGTTCCCACGCCGTGCCTTCGTAATGAACTCTGATCAAGTGAAAAGTTACATTTCGTGGCGCGTGATTGCGAGAAAACGAGAAGATTAGAGAGACAGGTGTTTGTAATTAAACCATCAACGCTGTCACTTCCTCCTCATCAGCAGAGAGCGGCGTAATGAGCCTGACTGGGGCAGATGAGTTAAAGGAACGGAGTGGTGAAACTTTGGCAGTCAAAAGTCTCCGAGAGGCGAATTGAAAATCGTCTCGGCGAACCTACAACACGAAATGTTAATTTAACATTTTATTGAGTGTAATCAAAGAGCGCTCACACTCTGTAATTCTCTTGTGTGAATTCAGATGCTTGATGGAATTGAGCCAGTAATTATCTGTGATTAGCTATGGTAGCTAACGTGACCTCCTTGTAGAATAGCATGAAATGCCATTTAAACTCGCTGCAAATCAAGTAGGGCTCTATTAATCCAGCACAGCGTGGCCTTTTTTCTGAGATTAGAGATGTTGCCCCCCCCATCCTCTTCTATACTTTTCACCATGTTATTATGTGCAGTGATTCAAGTAAATCAATGGTGAAAAAGATTGTGAGTGCACTAATATAACGGGGGGAGCTGCTTGAATCGGCGTCAGTGGCATCGTTCTTTTGCTTCTTCATTCTTAAGGAGCCCAAGGCTCAGGCCAATTCCATGCCACTTTCAATTATACCGCGAGACACCGGGGAAACGGCATTTGAGGGAGGAAAAGAATAACAGGTGCTCAAGGTTAACAGAACAATGTCAACAACAGCACTGCGTTGTGCCAGGCTGGAAAATCTGGCACTAATGAAGCCAAAGCCCAGGAGAAACAAAACACTCATTTAATTCATCTGTGTGACAATAGGTGTGTATGCATTATAGTTAACTGTGCATAGACTGCACTTTTTAGTAATGAGGATATTCGCTAAAGGCAGTTCCTCTCTTGCACCACTAGTGATGCTGTTCCACTCATTGATTTCGTCTCACTTTTGGAAGGCATTCCTTTGTTATCTGAACCCAAGCAGTGGGGCAATGGCTGATAATTGCTGCAGTATATATTTGTGATCATGTGCAGGACAAGCACTATAAGCGCCTTAGACAAGCAGCTGTGCAGTCCTCAGCATGTCTGGCGCAGCTGGTGCAACGCATTTCATAGTGACAGGAAAGACCAATAAAAATGGGAGAGCAGCCAGAAGTTTTCTCAGAGAGCCACATGCAAAATGATTCTTTTCTTTTGCACAGAAATCCAGAGTATCGACTTTCGAGAAGATGTGGGCCTTCATGAGCAGCAAGCAGAGCACGTCGCTCGTCAAGTCGATTGAAGACGGTATCCAAAGGGTCCTGAAGTCCGACTATGCCCTGCTTATGGAGTCCACGACCATTGAATACGTGACTCGCAGGAACTGTAACCTAACCCAGGTTGGGGGCATCATTGACAGCAAGGGCTATGGCATCGGCACCCCTAAAGGTAACCCCGCCCATGCTGCCGTACTGTGGTTAATCACAACTTAATATTTAGATAACTAATAATGTATCTCGTTTCGTAAAAAAATGACTTCTTATTTGTATCTTGATGAAGGTTTAATCATGCGCTGATGACATTTTCTTCATTAATTCTGAAACAAAAGACTGAGAAGGATGTTTATTAATTTGATAAAATGAGTCTGTAGGCCCAGCAATGACCTTTTTAAGTCTAATTCATAATCATACATTTCCTCTTTTGAGGAAGTTTCTTTAATTTTCAATAATGTACTCTTTTTCATTTCCAATAATTAAGAAGTTAAATTCAAAATTTTAACCACTTTAAAAAAATGTAACCCCAATATGTACCGTGCAAAAGTCTTAAGCCACACATTTTTTCGTTATATTTCGTAGGGAATCACTCATTTGGTGCAAAAATAATACTTTATGCCTGTCAAACTATTTATCTTTATCATATTGAGGATTAAATAAAAGAAATGGGAACAAATGTTTTAGCACCCCAGGCTGCAAAGTGTCTAAAGATACAAGGTTCTAGATAAAGGGGTTCCAACCACTCAGCGTTCAGCATCAGCAGTAAACAAATCACCTGATCATCTGGAATCATCTGCACTCGTCTCTTCACTGCTTCATGTCTTCAGTTAGATGCTTTGTTCTGCTTGAAGGTTCAGACGTAGGTCACTGTGTGGATTAACCAACACAGAACTATCAAACTGCTCAGGTACAGAGACTGGACTGAAAATGAGAGACAACAACACTGTCCTTCAGGAAGATCTGGAGAACCGCTCAGGTACAGAGACTGGACTGAAAATGAGAGACAACAACACTGTCCTTCAGGAAGATCTGGAGAACTGCTCAGGTACAGAGACTGGACTGAAAATGAGAGACAACAACACTGTCCTTCAGGAAGATCTGGAGAACCGCTCAGGTACAGAGACTGGACTGAAAATGAGAGACAACAACACTGTCCTTCAGGAAGATCTGGAGAACTCTTCCTCAACAATACATAAAAATATGGACTGGCTCATTGGAAACAAAAAAAGAAATGACAGGTGGCTTAAGACTTACTGTATGTTTATGGCACCTTCGTCCACAGGCTCTCCATACAGGGACAAAGTGACCATAGCCATCCTGAGTTTACTGGAGGATGGGCGGCTGCACATGCTGAAGGAGAAGTGGTGGAGCGGAAGCAGCTGTCAGGAAGACGATCGTTATGAAGCAGGCCCGATGGGCATCCAGAACCTGGGAGGCATCTTCATTGTGCTGGCTTCAGGCCTGGTCCTCTCTGTCTTTGTGGCTATAGGAGAGTTCATCTACAAACTGCGGAAAACAGCAGAGCGCGAACAGGTGAGTCACGATGCATTGGAAGGCAGGGACTGCTTTGTCTTCTCCGATCATTTTTTTTTGCTTGGAACAAAAAAAATTATTGGGTTAGTAGTGTGACAGACAGATACCAGCAAGAACGAAAGGGAAGGTTTACAGGACAGTAGTGAGATCAGCTACACTAGACGAGTTTGAGACAAAAATGGAAAAGACAGGAGGCAGTAATATTAGAAATGAGAGGAACAGCTCAGGTGAGATGTTTTGGAGACAAAGTTAGAGAAGCAAGGTTGCGTTGGTTTGGAGTCCAGAGGAGAGACGAGGAGTATATCAGGAGAAGGATGCTGAGGAAGGACAAAGGGGAGGAGTATGGATGTGGTGAGAGAGGACATGCAGGCAGTCGGTTTGAAGGAGGAAGATGCAGAAGACAGGCAGAAATGGAAACAGATGATCCACTGTGGCGGCTCATAAACGGGAGCAGCCGAATAAATGGGAATAAACGGCAAAAATGAAAGTGAGTAGTGAGACCAGCTATGCTCTGTGGTGCTGGGTTGGGTAGTGTGGGTCGGCAGGGTCTTTCTTTTCAAAACATAGAAAAGGAACGAATAAGAAGACATTGGAAAACATGAAAAAAACCATCCATCCATTACTAAAGCTGCTTCTGCTAATAAGGGTCACATGGGGTGCTGGAGCCAATCCCATCACTCATGTGGTGTAAGGCGAAAAAACAGGCTGGCAGTGCATTGCAGGGCAACACGCCAGTGAACTCTAAAAAACAAACATGGCAGAAAGGATACTTGGCAACGGTGCCCCAGAACCATTTTTTACCTTTTTAGCTTCATGAAGAACCTTTCAATCGATATGTTTTTAAATCTGTATTATAAACAAGATGTGAATTTGTAAAACCTTCCAATAAAGGTTCCGTCCCAGTAAAAAGTTTTCAGAAAAAGTTCTAGAAGCTCACATCCGAGTCTAGATTTTCTTTCGGAGTGTAATTTGTGCTCTACATTTTGTCTCCATTTTAGCTTCACTATTTGCATATTGGTCTGTGCATTCTGAATTATTCATCATGTTTAACAGTTGGAAATGGGCAGCGCTGGCAATGTCACCGCAAACTGCTATTCAAACAAGCAGTTATGACAGAAAATTGTCAAAGTCAGCGGTGCATCATAATTGCGCATATTTGTAAAGAGTGTTATTATTCTCATTTGATGATTTCTAATGACAGACCACTCAGCGATCAGCTGTCTGGCAGCACAACAAAGTTCATCATTTAAATGTGTGAATGTAGCCTTTAGCTTCATGATTCAGTCATTAATTAGCATTAATGTAGATGTGTAGTATTAACAATGCGTTATTCATCAATTCTGGAATGCTGGATGAGAGTTTTTTGGGGGCCTATCAACATAAGATTATAGCATTTTTGTGATTTTGTTGCTTTCTATGAACCGGTGCTTGGATCCACATTATCCATGTATATAGAGAGAGATTGACAATTGAAGTTTATCCATGATACGATTGAATTTTACCAAGAAAAAGTATGAAATATCTATATATTCCTTCATGTGTTGCTTTGTGTTTGTGAGCCATTGGCGGGCTGGTGAGATTACATTCCCAGTACCATTGAGCACACTTATTGCAGATAGAGCATTGCTTGTGTTATAGTTTCCCATTTACACTCTACAGATTCTCCTTATAGACTGATTTTTCTAAGAATATCCATGATACAGTGAATTTCCATGATAAGCCCCTTCCCAATAGGTTGCCCTGAGGTACCCCTGAGCAAGGTGCCGCCCCCGTCACTGCTCCCCGGGCGCTTTCAATAGCTGCCCACTGCTGCACGGTGTTTGAGTGTGCATGGGTTAAAGGCAGAGGTCCAATTTCGCTGCGGTTCACTGTGTGCTGTGCTTTGACCTCGCAATGACAAGGGTTGTCACTTTCACTTTTTCACTTTCAAATGTTACCCTTGTTAGTTGTATTATCCTTAGTTGTTCAAAATCACGTTTACATATATCTTTGGATACATGATGGGGAGCATCTTATAGGAAAACATGCTGTCAGGACTGTGGCCCTGCTTTTATTTTCTTTAAGCAGATGATTACTAATTGGAGCATGGAAAATGAATCCCCTGTTAGTCATAGCAGATGTCAGAATGGAACATGGAGCAGTCGTGCATTTGGCAATTATTATTAGACAAAGGGTTGCTGTGGACACGGCCTTAAAGGTAATAGGACAGAGCTTAAAAAATGGCTAGAAAAATAATTCACCATGGTGTCATGCCCACTTAACCTCAATTCATGTTCCTCCCACTCCACACACTTAGTGCACTGACAGTCTGGCCGTCACACTGATTGGACACGGGTGTACTTACTTCCTCTTTTGCTTTCTCCCTACCCCACCATGTCTCTTTTTTTCCCTCAAGAGGTCTTTCTGCAGTGCGGTGGTGGAAGAGATCAGACTGTCGTTCACGTGCGAGAGAAGAGTGAAGCACCGGCGCCACCACCCGCCACCGGCCATGGTGAAGACGGACGCCGTGATCAACATGCACACCTTCAACGACCGTCGCCTGCCGGGAAAGGACAGCATGAGCTGCAACACCGCGATGACGCCCGTGTTTCCATGACCTGCCTGGGGGACGGTCACCTGAGGCACGTTCCCGGCACGGCGCCCGACACCCGGGACTACGGCTCCGAGATGATCACGGCATTCACCATCAACCGCAGAGACATCCGCAACCAAACGGCCAACCAGAACGGAGGCAGTAGCAGCAAGCCAGGTAACGACCACATCCTCAAACCAATGTACCCCACCATGCCACTGAGGGAGGGAGGCCGCTCCGTGTCTTTCCTGTGAAAGAGAGAGAGAGAGAGAGAGCGCCAGCCACGAGGCCAGAGCTGTCCGGCCCTGCGTCTGATGTTTATGTATGAAACACAAACACATGTTCACCATCTGTTCCCTGGAAAATCGAAGGAGTCTCCTCGTCCCCTCTCCAAACCAACCACCCAGCCCATATTGAGAATAAAGACGAGCATCTCATTGGAATAAACGAAATAAGAGAAAAGTGGCTTCTTTGAAGCATGGCAATAAACAAACTACAGACTGACACAAGGGGTGTATTTCTTTTTTTTTTTTCCTAGAGTATCATTTATAGCACATTCATTTTGGAAGTTCAGTGCTCGGACTATTTTTATTTGGATTTCGTCAAAAAAACGCTGAGGGCCTTTGGCACTATTGGCGCGGGAACAATTCTATGGGAGCCACATCACGGGCACGCTTTGGATAAACGATTGAGTTTGGGTTTCCCAGACTTGGCCACTGGCAATATGTGCAGTTAGTGACAGTATGAGCAGCTCTAGATCTGCAAGTTCCAAGGAGGCTGCAGAGCACCGTGGCGTCGTCCCTGGTTCGCCGATTGAATGCACAAAACAAACAGGGTTGACATAACTCAAGCTAACAAAGCATATTGCCATTTAAATGAGCAGACTTGTTTTTCCTCCCTGAAATTAATAATGGTTCTGTATGTTGTGCCGTGTCTTATCATAGTGCCGAGACTAAATTCAATTTGTTTGTGCTCGACATCGTACGTCGCCGCCAGATGTTTTGTACACATTAAATGATAATGAGATGACTGATTAACACAATAATTGCCAAAGATCTGTCCATGAAACGGCTCCGACATCCCAAAACAGCATCCGCACCCAAACTGCAGAGAATAAGGCTAATGCAGTCGGCTAAAGCGCTTATTGTGCAGATTCACACACATATTTACATACTTCATCTCCCCGTATAGTGTTCTTTTGCTCTGCTTTTATTAATATCATGCCATTTACAAGGTTCAGCAGATTTCAGGAGGAAGATAAACACACATTTCATCAACACGTTTCACATTTTAGCGCATCCAGCATTAAAAACAGCCATTTCTTCTTGGCCACCCTTTCCAAACAGAGGCTAAAAAAGCATTTATAGTGAAAAATAAACATACGCTTAAGTGTCTGCCTAATGTAGGACATCAGAATATATTCCGGACGGCTTTGGCTGGTTAGTAGAGTCTGAAAGATGAAATTGGCATGATGTATCCAGGCTTTTACTTGCATTTGAGTTTCTTTCCGTCTATTTCTGTGCTCGCCGGCTGGGTCCTTGAGTGAAGAGACTTGCAAAGTGGGTGAAAAAGAAGAGATAAGTGATCCTTGTGTTATCATTTACATGATGTACTGAGGACCAGAACGCATTACGTGCTACCTCCATCATTTGGAATATGTCAAATCTTTTACAGTATTTATGCTGTACTGCTTGCACGAAACTTCGCAAAACGGAACATTTTCAGTCAGTGTTTCTGCAGATGGTTTAGGTTTTAGAATCGATTTACAGGTTTACTGGTAGATTTTGGTCTACATTCTTTTGCATTTTGTCATTTTGTGTCGTTTTGGCTCTGACATCCAGCACAGAGGATTCGAAAAGATGCTGGAAGTCCAGAATTTCAGCAAGGACAGATGAGCAAACTTTTATAAAAACATTCAGCACTTTGATGCAAATCGTTTGCAATCCATGATCCGTAGATATGACCCGTAATGGCTGATGTTCTGCCAGCTCAGTAACGCAGCCGGTTTCAGTTCCTGCCCATTTTGGCAGCTTCAGGCCTGTCTTTAATAAATGAAAAGCCTGCTCAGTGGATTTCACGTTGGGTGCTTTACTTGGCCAGTGAAGAAAATTCCACTTTTTTGCCCCCGGACAAAATCCACAGTAACTTCAGCGGCACATTTTGCATTATCGTCCTGCCGCGAGGTAAAGTGCTGTCTGCTGAGATTGGAGGCATGAGGTTGGAAGTGAGCAGTTATTCAGAGTTCACCTCTCTGATCCAACCAGCAGTCGCCAATAAGGACAAGTGAGTCATTTCCACTTTTGGCAATGCATGCCTACTGTATGCCACCATGGGTTTCCCATTTATTTTCTCTTCACTTTCTTTTATCCATTACCTTCCCAACTAACCAAATTAATTTCCCTGAGTACTTTTTAGCCAGCTTGACCTTTTTATTCCTGAGGCACACCGGTGGTTTGCATCATGCATTCTTCACTTTCTAGCCCTCAGTGTCTTCTACACCCAAACGGCTTTTACTCATACCATCCAAGGCATCCAAAGTTGACCATTCAATTCATCTTATTGATGTTTCTCATTTTCTCAGCCTCAACCTGCTGTACCTGCACCGACATGGTTTTTGGAATCAGTGCTAAACGTTTCACTGTCTACAATGTGATGCAACTAATGCAACATCTTAACAAAGCACCACTTCATTTGCCCTCTGTGGCTCATCCAACATAGATGTGTTGTATTTGAGGAGAATATTCTGCACTTTAACGCAACATGCCGAAGCACAGAGCTGAGCGAATATTGCGCCACTGTCCAGAACCTTCACGGTTCCCCTCCTTGTGTGTGTTCGAGAGAGTCAGTGTGTTTGCACGCATGTTTACACACATGCAGGAAGGTGTCCGAGTGCATCTCGTCTGGTCGAAGTTCAGCCCATCGTCCTTGCCTCTTGCATAGACTGTGTTGTATTCATATTTTTTTTTTCTGTTTTCAGGGGTGAGCTAAAAGCTTTATGGCAGCAAGAGCAGGCTTTTAGCTTGTTGTATCTGAGGGATCTGCAGGATCTGCCAGGAAGTCCACTGAAAGCACTAGTCTGACTCATTGCTGTCCAGTTGCGAGAGTTCGGCACACCCTTGAGATTAGCTATTTTGGGTTCCCCCAGAAATAAGGCAGTAATTAAACCATTAGAAGGGAGCAATGGATGAAGGTCGCTCTTTTTTGGGGGGGTGGGGGTTAAATCCAGGCTAATTTCCCTTAGCAAATGAAGCGGCAGTTCCCATAGACCGCTTTATGTTTAGCGTCAAAGGTTTCCTTAGCTGGTTGTGTAGATGTAACAAACAATGACCAGTGTTAGAATCATGAGACGTAGGTGCTCGCTGCCTTATCAGGTAGCACAAAAGACTGCATACCTCCGTGAGGTAAATATAAAGGACTGTCGAAAAACCTTTTTGCGTTCTTTTTATTGCAGACGATGTACTGATCAAAATAACTCCAACTCGTGTGATTTGGTGTTGACTCGGTGAAAGCTCATTGTGTAAGTGTCATTTAAATTTAGTGCAATTTTAACACCCTCTTGCAAAGTAGACTATATATTAGATGAAAGGAAAATTACTGTATTTTGCTAAATACTGATTTTTACCTGTAAATTGTTTTTTTTGGTTTGTTTTTTTCTTTATTTCCAGCACCATTCCTCTTTATAATCTGACAAATGCTGTATCAGAAATTGTACATGCGTTTTGTAGTATAGGATCTGTTCTATGGCTATACTTAAGATGGATTTAGAGGACAATGATATTATCTCAACTTTATTACCCGAGAAAACGGTTCATTAACAGCAGGGGTCGATATCGGTACCGAGTGCAAGGAGGAAACAGTTTGATGTGTGTATCCCCCTTTTTAAATAATGAAAAAAGAAAAAAAACTCATGTATTCATATCAAGTGTATGTAAATAAAGATAGTATTTGATTCTCGGCGCAGTAGCTGTGATTGCTTTAGAGGAAGGTATGATTTTTCATGATTTCTCTCGCTCTCCTTCAGCACCGTTTGGATCAACAGCATCGGTTTATTACACTTTTTTAAATGTTGGGTTCAGAAAACATGGGATTACAGTGTGATACCTTTTGTCAAACACATTTCTGTACTGAAATCTATAAATGACAGACTGAATACCTGGCAACATTCGAATACAAACATTTGGGTTAAAACATCTGATTGGTCAACCTAGGCTAAATTCTTCTTTACACCTGAAACTGGGGTAAAATTTGCGATTTTTGTAAATCTTAATTTTGAAATCATTATCCGTACACTGTGACGAGTCAAGTTCATTATTTAAATGTTCCCTTTACATGCAAACAGTATGAGCCAACTATGAAGAATCACTTTTTTCTGTGCCCATTGCAAATGAACCTAGAAATGTTAGTCTGGGTATTTGAATCAGCTCTATTTTATAAAAGAAAAAGCAATGTCAACACTGTTGTTTTGCAAAATTCTATGAAACGAAAGAAAATAAAACAAGCTTTTACAGAACGTGTGACCCATGAATATTTCACCTTCGATGGCGATTACGCTCCTTCGTTTGACTTTTTGTTGGGGGGGTCACGCCCGATCCTTACTTCAGAAACATGTCTAATCGTATCAGCCGATCTCATGCTGCCACCCAGGGTTTATGTGTGGAAATAAAGAATTTCTATGAATATAGTTTTTGTAATGTTTTGTATTTTTTTTCTTGGTAATCATATGTTGACAGAGGAATATAGTATATCTGATGTTGATGAAAAGGGAGAATTAAGAAGACAGGAGAGTGAGTGACTTATTTTTTCTTTTGACACTGTGAATAATTCAATTGTATAGATTGCTGTATGGGTTATATGCTTTTGAAATTTTGAATAAAAATAAATGAAATATTCTTGTTAGTCGTGGTATCCCGAATGATGGAAATCCCCTTCCTGGCAACCCTAATGGCAGGGCCCTGTTTCATCAGGATACAGTGAAACTCAACATTTGTCTTTCAGATTTGTCCCTCAAAGCTTCTCTGCAATTTACATATTTAAGGCGGGGTGTCCATTTTCAGCACCCCGGGCAGCATTGATGGGGACGGTACCTCGCTCAAGGGTACCTCAGGATAACCTAGTGCTCTGGGACTCAAACCCACAACCTTCCAATTATGGAGCCAAGTGCTTCACCACTAGGCTACTGCTGCCCCGTTCAGGAACGGTGTGAGGAACATATCAAAGAGTTCTAGAGTTCTCCAAACTTCTCAATTGGATTGAACATCCATGGGATGTGCTGGACCATCCAGTCCAGTACATGGAGGCCCATCTCCAGCTCTTTAAGGATCTACTTCTTATTGAGTGTAGAAACCACAGCACAGCTCTTAAGGGGTTGATGGATCATAGGTGGACCTCCACAATACTACACACGTTTTTAATGTAATGTGTATATGAAGGTGTACATCACAGTGCTAAGGTGTATCTCCAACATCTCGCTGTTGTTAAATCAGTGAGTACCACATGTATTATTATGAGATGAAAATTTAAGTCACTGTGAGAATTTGGGAGCTTCTCTCTTAGCAGGAATTAGCATAAAACTTGCACAATGTTAAACTCAGTTGAGTGTCCTAATGGCAATCTACAACCCGCCAGCAGAGAGACCACATAAGGGAGAAGTTAACCTTGACAGTCAGACGCTGCTGCTGAAATTTTTAGGTGCCCTGGGACATGTGGTGCAGAAGGTAGAGGTGAATAATGAGTGAAGGGTAGGAGCATCCTCATAATGGGAAGATTTATTATCTCTCACTAACAATTAATCCCTACAGGCTGCCAAAGGCCAGGAGCCAGGACAGCAACAGGAGGGTGTGTGTGTGTGTGTGTGTGTGAGAGAGAGAGAGAGAAAAATATGATGAAATACTGGAGAGAAAGTCAAAAAACTCAGATTTGAGAAAAATGTAAAAATGCACATCTAAACAGGAATGAATGAATTCACAGCAGCAGTGAAGACTGCGCATTCAAAACCACGTGTTGTTTTTAAATGACAAAGTGCACAGATAATCACCGAAAGTGGGTCAGAGCCCTTTCAGAGCAGGAAAGGACATTGTGTTGTTTTGATGGTTATTTTCTCGCTGTTTGGTGAAGGTTGTCCTATAAATCTGTGTAATGTCTCTTAATGCACTGGTTAAACAGGAAAAAAAAAACATGTCCATCAGTGTTTCAGAACACAAGTCATTCTTCATTTTTGATCTTTTTCTCTACAACATTACCTGCAGTGATGCCATCACATGTGAAGACAGCGAAACGCGTCATTTTTAATCTTATTACATTTTTAGTCTTTTTTAATCTTACATTTTTAGTCTATTAACACAGTTCTTCCAGAAGAGGCTTATGAGGAATTCGGCACCTCCCACACACTCTAAGGTCAGCACTGCTTCCATTTGACCTTGACTGAACCTGTGGTCTCCACCGAATCTCCAGAGGGAGCTGTCACTGCTGAGCAGCCATGTATCATCGACCTGTTTGGAGCTGAGCAGAGCAGCGTAGGCCTTGGCTTCTTCCATCTCTGTGGAGCGCTGGGTGAGAGACCTGGATCCACAGGAGCTGAGCTGCAAGACTGTTCTGATGGAGGGCACCATGTGCTGACCTTGGCACAGGCAGTGACTGAGCAGAAAGCGAAGCTCCCAGCAGGCCTGCAGGTGCTCACCTCATGGGGCAGGCCTCCAAAATAAGGCTAAGCTCCTCACACATAAAGAACAATAACCAGCTTCATCCAGCTTCCAGGATGAAACCCAACCACTTTCTCCTTCTAAATGTCATCATTTGTGTGCACCTTTGGGTTTGCTCTGCACTAAACATGATGTACAAAACCAGAATTACAACGTTTAGGGGTTTGACTTTCAAAGATATTGGTAACCGTTGGCAACCAAATCATTGTTCTGATGGTTGACCGAGTATTTGTATTGATTTTGGGTTGGAAGAAGGTTAGTTGAGAATAAAGTTAAAAACACAAAAATCAGAGGTGAGGCCACGGGTGTTTCTAGGCATTAAGAAATCACGTTGGCATCTATTTTCTCACTTGCTTTGGCCAACAACATCCCATCCCCGCCCCGGGTCATTCATAAATAAATAAATAAATAAATAAATGACCACAAAGCCAGTGGAAGGAGGATGAGATCTTGCCTAACGTGCCAGAAATGCCCTGCAAACTGGTATCCAATACTGGAATAAGTCACCAGGCATTGTTTCTGAATAAGCTCTACCTTCGCCCGTCAGAATAATTTATTTCCCTCATGTTTGAAAGATGCGGTCAGTAAATCAGCTCAACTAATAATGAAACACACTGACTAAATGAATTTTACTTTTCACTTCCATCTCATAGGGCGTTGGCCGCATGATCGGAGGATCAGGGGTTCGAACCCCTTCCCAATAGGTTGCCCTGAGGTACCCTTGAGCAAGGTGCCGTCCCCGTCACGCTCCTCCCTGTGATGGGCTGGCGACCTGTCCAGGGTGTGTCCCCCGTCCTCGCCCTGTGTGAGCTGGGATGGACTCCAGCACTCCCCCGCGACCCCGCTTGGGACAAGCGCCAGAAAATGACTGACTGACTTCCATCTCATCTCTGCGGTTTGAGTAATGTCCTGTCAGGCTCCTCACAGAACACACCTGTGAAATGACCCACATTAAGCCAATTTATCATTCAAATCAGGAAATAATAACATTTTCTAGATTCAACATATAGAAAAAGTCTAATTATTATCATCCATGTTTTTTTAAGTTACTTATTTTAACCAAAAAGAGAAAATGAAAAGGAGATGAACGCAGGTTAAAAGGATTTTTTTAGCGGTGTCTTTGTGGTTAGGTACGAGGACCCTGGATCAGAAGGTCGTGGGTTTGTTTATTGGACCAATAGGTTGCCCCCGAGGTGCCCTTTAAGCAAGGTACTGTGCCCATCACTGCTCCCCAGGTGCTGGATACAGCTGCACGGTGTGTGTGGCTTAAATACAGAAGTGTTTAGTTGGGTTTCACTGTGTGCTGTGTGTTCACGATGACTTTCACATGACAAGAAGGCACAGAGTTCAAGTAGAAAATGGGGAAATCAGTCAAATGAGGGCAACCTGAGCTCCAGTGAGTTCTAAATGCTTGAGAAACTTGGGTGAGAAGATGAGGAGAACGGCTTCTGATTACTGATGATGAGATTTCTGATTAGAGTTCTCAGGGCAGCCTGACCCAGTTTTTTATTTACAAATGCATTTACTTGCACTTAAGTACTATTACTTAAAACTTATATTCTGATATTATATTTGAGTTTGGTATCTTTGCTTATAAAGTTTCACTTTTTCAGCTCAGGGTCTTTCCATCTGAAATCTTATGCCAGGACTGCAGGTCCCAGAGGACTGACTTTGCTCTTCTCTTATTTATTTATTTATTTATTTATTTATTTAGCAGCAACCAACATAAAACTTTCGAAAGTCTTCATCGGCTCCAGATGACCAGGTCAACTCTGGAAAATGTCCGGTGGCTAAATTCACAGCTGTAAGCAAAGATGCACCAAGAACTTCAAAATGTACATTTCACCTCGACCCAGTCTGGAGGAAATCCAAGACTTGCCACTTGTTCTGCTCCTCTTGCTTAGACTTAGAAATATATTTATTCATTTCTGTATTTAATGTTGCTATTTCATATTTCATATCACACCATATCATAGTTTTGTCCTTTTTGACCAATGCCAGCTGACAATGTGCCTGATTATCTTAATAGATCAAAAAAGAAAATTCGAAATGACACTTTGTATATGAGGACATGCACAAAAAAGACAAGTACACATTTTGCACATTTTGCTGGCTTTAGCGTCAGTAAGAAATATGTTTTATTTTAACGGCAGCGGTTAGGGAGTTGACCCCAGAATCAGAAGGTTTGGGCCGTAAGTCGCCCTGAGGTACCCCTGAGCAAGGTACCGTCTCCATCACCGCTTCCTGGGTGCTTTAAATAGCTGCCCCCTGCTGCACGGTGTGTGTGTGTGGGTGAAAAGCAGAGGGTGCATTTTGTTGAGGTTCGCTGTCTGCTGTGCTGTGTTTCACAATGACAACTTGTCGCTTTCATTTTTCATAAATGCAGATCAGTTAAACAGGGCATAATGCAAAAAGCTTTCTGTCCAATCATCAGCTCCGAACTGAGGAACATACTGTGTATGGCTTGTGCATCTAACACTCATCAGCTTGCAGCTCATTGTGAATCTAGTGATGATCGAGCTGTAAAAATCAATCCAGTTTTAAACATATCGTGACGTTTTATAGATTTACAGATATTGAGGAGGCCACACGACAGGCTTTGATGTTCAGGTCCAGAATGCGTGGTGTGATGCCACAGCACTAGTGTGGAAGCAATGGATGTTTTCATTTTTATTTTCAGTGCACGGCTCATCTCAGCCTTCATCAAACAACAACAACTTTTTGTACTTTCCCTTCATTTCTACCTGAGGAAAAACTCTCTGTGTTCTATCCCAAGGTTGCCTGCTGCCTACAGCTAGTGGCTTTGAAGTTCTGCGAAGCCTAGGCAAGCTTCATTTCCAGGGGGGAGGAAAAGTTCATAAAGATGCAATGTACAATTCCATATCATGCCCTGACCTACTATCTACTTTTCAGAATGAGGAGCAACTGATGCTTTGTAGAACTTTTATTTAATCCACTCTGCTGCAATAATTCAGCAAATAAAGAGCCAGAAACCCGACAAAAAGGAGTGAAATTGAGGGTCAACTGGTCAAACACTTCTCTTTAGGAAATCACATTCTTGGGTGACTTTTTTTTCTCTCTTTTTTACAGTGAGAGTCCTTTGAGAAAAGTTTCCACATTGGTTTTTGCTACCATTTTGTGGTGGAGGTGGATTATTCAGTAATCTCTAAAGACTAAACATTTAAGCAGGGCATGTTCTCTTGGGGGCAATTATAGCCCTACAATTACAAAATCCACTGCCGCGTGTTCTGCAGTTTGACTTCCGAGTCTTATTACTGAGACGATGTTCAGGAAAATGAACTGTGTTGGAATTGAGGTGTGTACCATGTGTTTGTAACAAGGAACAAAAAGACAATGAGAGATTATTATTCATTTCTATGAATTTATTTGATGCACACAAGCACCTGGATAACCTCAACAGCCATTGTAGAAAATAGCAAAGTGGTAAGAGTACATGAAGGATTTTTTTCTGGGTCATCTGTAATGAAGCTCCTCATCATCACTGCATTCTTTCAGTTCACTTTAAACAATGAAATGGCTTCTTGCAATGGATGTTGTCACAGCTTTGGAAAAAGATTGAAATCCCTAATGAGGAGGCAAAGGATGAGAGGAAAAAGTGCAGAACAGCATTGACTCGCTGATTGATTAAAGCTATTGATTGAAATTCGTTTTTCCCCCATTGAGGGTACAAATACAGGGGGTGACAAACAAATGAACACATCAGAACACATCAATGCATCCACGAGGATCAGATCTACTAAACCTATTACTGGTTTTAAACGTGTATTTTTCACCACCTGCACTTTTTTGTCTTCCTGCAATCCTGTACTTTTATCAGTTCTCTTACACTGTGCTCTTTGCTTTTTGCATTATCTCTGTAAAGCACATCAAATCCTCTGCGTAGCATAACATGCTCTAAAAACAAACAGCCAATCAATAGTGCTGTTGAATGTATGAACAGCAATATATGGTCACCATCATGACCATTATGCCATTTATTAAAAGGGAACCCATGTTTGTTCAGTAACCCATAAGTACTGAGTGTAGTTGAAAAGAGAAAGTTATAATTTTATAGTTATAATTTAGCACAGCCAATAAAAATAAATAGAAAAGGGTCAAAGGTCATTTGGAAAGGTCAAGGCGGACCAGTTTAGAAATTAAAGCATGGAGGGTCGGTTTGTTGTCAGTTTTTCTCTGCATTGTAAAACTGGGAGACTTATGGGAGACTTCCTAACAACAGTGGGAGGCTTACCAATATGATGGTTTTAAAAGCCTTCAGCGCACATTCATTCACTCCTTTTCTGAGCCACTTATTTTAACCAGGATGTGCTGGAGCCACTGGGTGGAAGGCAAAGAGCTTTCATTTTTTCTTCTGCCTAGAGCTTGTTGGCGGCTCTATCACTTCACTGCTCCTTTACTTCACTGAGTGGGCGGGGCGCTGCACAATAATTTGCAGATAAACAAGTTAACAAGAACAATTTTTTAATGCGTTATTGCTCATTTTGTGCTGTAGAGTCACTAATCTGAATGCAGCACTGAGCAAACGCCTTGATTCGCTGCTCATTTCTTCATATTTTGCCTCCAAAGAGCCAGAATTTGTTGTATGTTTCATACATAGTTGAGAATTGCTCCCCAGGCTTCCTGAAGGACAAAGTTTTTGGCTCTCACTTTCAGTTCAGTCCCAGTACCTGAGCAGTTTCAGAGACAGAAGCAGTATGGGTTCATCACAGAGAACGGAACAAATAAGAGCCGACTTCCAGATAAAGAGCTTTGGAACACCCTGCAGAACTATTCCTGAAGATGACTACGAGAAGAAAGCTCATGTAAGAGAGAGAAATTAGGCTGTGCTGAAGAATAATGGTGGTCAAACCAAATATTCCCAAATAAGATTTCAAAGCTGGTTAGAATCCTACCAACTGTTCGAACTGTCTCATATTCCCAACATAATATGAAGTAATAAGGTGTGGCTTAAGACCTTTGCACTTTTTTGTACATGTTTACATGGAAACCCCAAAGGATCAACTTTATAAATTCTTAGCTTTATAAAGTTGTCAAGTGAACTTATTGTTAGCTTAACACAACACATGATGAACCACAATGACATTCTTTCTCTACTACTAACCCATCGTTGGCGTTGGGAAAAGTACCTTGCTCAAGGGTGCCTCAGGGCAACCTACTAGTCTGGGATTCGAACCCATGACCTTTCAATCCTGAGGACGACTCCCTAACCACTAGACGACCTCTGCCCCTGGCTTTCTTAGAGAGATTCAAAATGAAAGTAAACAATAGCTTGAACTAATGGAAGAAGAAAACGAATATCATCAATCTCAAATAAGATAAACTACACACCTGGCAATCGTATCACACAAGCAAGTTCAAATGTATGTAAGATCAGGTGGATGAAAATGACTTTGGAAACTGTCTATGAAAGCATCTAAATTGTATCTCGCTGAACAAACCTCAACCTTATTCAGTTGCTCTTTCAATGACCGCTAGTCTGACACATGTACCTGAATGTCTAACATTTTTGATCTTTGAAAAATAAAAAAATAACTCTCTGAAGGCCAAGGGTTTTTAGAAGATGCTTATTCTTTATTAAGAAAAACTCCATTCCCTCAGACAAATGAAGGATAGTGCAATCTTCAGCTGTGGCATCTGCTGGAACTTGGAGGACTCTTGCCTGCAGAGAAACTTTATGGGGTGTGAAGGCCAATTTTAGGACTATGATGGCATAGCTCTCATCTGCTGAGTCACTTTTCTCTCCATTTCCTATAAGTTCTTCCAAATCCTCGCTTCCTGTGAAGACCTCACAGGCTGGGTGTGTAGAACGACACTAGCATTTTGTAATGTGAAGCTCTCATTAATATTCAGTAAGGAAGTGACAGTTGGAAGATCTTGGCAGCGGTAACTGGCATCTTAGGGAGCCAGTGGTTTGGTGAATGTTGTGGGGTTTAGAAACTGCTGCTGTAGAGCCTTGAAGGCTACCTGCATCTGCTGGCTCAGCCCTGGAGTTAATATTATGAGCGCAGAGCACCGACATGAATAAACTTGTGATTCTTAGCTACAGTTCTCAAATTGAACAGGCTATGTTTACAGTATTCATATTATAATATGTAAAGAATTGCTATTCTTTTATATTTTTAATGCATTTATTGGCTTGAAAATGGTAAATGCTAAATTACACATAAATCACATAAATCTACATCCACAGTTTCCCAAAACGAGCCAACGACCCTTCCCTCCTCCCCTACCAACACATGGTCAGCCAGTACATCTATGCAGTAACTGGGGCAGCAACGGCCTAGTCTTTAGGGACAGGGCCCCAGGATCGGAAGCTCATGGGTTCAAAACCCAGACTAGCAGGCTGCCTTGAGATTCCCTTAAGCAAGGTACTGTCCCCATCACTGCTCCTTGAACGCCCACAGCTGCACGTGTGTGTGGGTTCAATACAGAGGTCGTTAACTCCACATATATTTAGTCAACGAAAGTGCTGGATGAAGGATTTACTCCTTTTTGTCTGATACAGAGACGGAAACTCTAATTATTACAACTGGAAATGCCATTTTGCTGCTTTTTACTCTGATCTATGTAATAGCTGTGAGCTGCTATTTTAGTGTTTTATCTCAAGGCCATAATCTTTCTATGAAAAGTTATGCTGTCGTTATTATTCATCTAACCCCACGGATCATTTTATTGTTGCTAATTAAAATTTTATGTTCTTGTAATATGTCTTGTCGTCGGGGTGGGGAAAGATTCTAGCACGTTCTCAAAGATATTCCAACTTCATGATCAAGCACTCTGCAGCACATGAGCCCCATAGAAACCAGGCTTTAGTTGAAAAAAAAACTGGCTTAAGACCATCATTATGGGATGCATAATCGGAAATGATGCCTGAACTGGATGCCAAAGTAAAGTCCGTTTCTTTTAGTTTTATGCAAAATCATTCAGTCGCCTTAAACATCAGCGTTAAAGTGTTCTAGAGTCATAATGGGTGGCAGCGGTGGCCTAGTGGTGAGGGAGTTGCCCCGGATCGGAAGATTGCAGGTTGGATTCCCTCACCAATAGGTTGCCCTGAGGTACCCTTGAGCAAGGTACCGTCCCCGTCACTGCTCCCCGGGCGCTTTCAATAACTGCCCCCTGCTGCATGTGTGTGTATAGGTGAAACGCAGAGGTTGAATTTCGTTGTGTTGTGCTGTGCTGCGTTTCACAATGACAAGGGTAGTCACTTTCACTTTCATAATCCACTTCCGAATTTACTTGATCATTTTAGTTTAGGTTCCTGTCTTGCCTCGATGATCTGCAGAAGTGTTTCTGGATTGTTTAGAGTTAAATGAAATCAGAAATCTGTGCAATACAGATTTTTTTTGTTATCACCCGAACCTCCCCTCTGCAGGAGTCGTAATCCACCTCTGGTTTTACATGCACGGCTTTATAATCATCATTTAGATTCAGTTTAAATAGTGTGTATATAATTCTGTTATACGAGCAGCTTCTAAAGTAAACATTCTGGATAAGTGTGCATTTGCATATGCATATGTGTGATATATATTGCTTCCGTTAAAAGTATTATTAAATTCTGTTCGATGCCTAATTAGTATGTATAACAGCTGAAAATAAACGCCTCTTGCAGCTTGGGTGGTTTTATTAGAAACAAGTTGTTGCGAAAAGTAAATTTACACCCTTTTTAAAAAGCCTTTATGAGCACATTTCACCAACGCTCCTGCTGACCACCGCAGTGAATCTCTGCAATGGCTGAACAAAGCATTTGCGTTTCATTGCTCATCACCATACTTTGATTAACTTTCCATTTGTTTATTTATGACATCACTTCTGCTCCCTAAACTACCCATAAAGTGTTGCAGCAACAGCTTCCTAAAAGAGTTTGTATTAAAATTAGAGCTCCACGGAGTAATACCAAGCATGGGGGAGAATAAATAGGCTACAAATGTCAAGCCTTCCTAACAAGATGAAAGATAGCAGGCGTTATTAACTTGCTTAAGTCAAATTGCCTTCTGTCACAAGGTTTTGAACTGGCAGAAGTTATTAAAACCAGTCCAGATTCAAAAACCTCTTTGCGAAATGTCAGGCAAGGACTGGGACGGATAATAAAAAGTCTGGGAAGCTTCTTTGTGGGGTCTCTGGATGGAATGACCCCCAGTAACCCCTCCTTCATCTCTCACCCAGTAGAATGAGAATGCGGCTCAGGCTCTGGCTGTTAAAATGCCAGCAGTACCGTGCGCTGGAGGAGCGGCGAGATGGGCCAGGGTGACGGTTAGTGTCGTTGCATATGGGAAGACTTTCAGTGTCGCACAGCGTGCTGCAGGCAGCATCCTAATGAGGTCATCAATAACCCCAAACAGCTGCTCAGAAAAAGAGACTCATCTGTTGAGAAAATGCAAAGAGGGAGAGTTTCCTGAGGAAGAAAAAGAAAAGAAATGGGGAAACTAAATTGTTGAATTCAACATTTATTCATTGCCAGAGTCGGCGGTTGAATTCGGTTAGGGCGGTTCCGTCTTCGGGGAGGGAATCTGAGACGTCCCAG